>MU204215.1:947935-960435 GCA_017309775.1 Paedocypris sp. Pulau Singkep
TCTCTCTCTCTCTCTCTCTCTCTCTCTCTCTCTCTCTCTCTCTCTCTCTCTCTCTCTCTCTCTCTCTCTCTCTCTCTCTCTCTCTCTCTCTCTCTCTCTCTCTCTCTCTCTCTCTCTCTCTCTCTCTCTCTCTCTCTCTCTCTCTCTCTCTCTCTCTCTCTCTCTCTCTCTCTCTCTCTCTCTCTCTTTTTCTTTTCTGACTCAGCTGTGGAACCCACCGGACTGGACCACCTCTGTGTGGCGGTTAAAACTCTCCAGCTCAAATACACAAAGTAGTTGGCAAACGTCTGCTTGTCATCCAGTCTGCCACTCTGGGGCGTTTAACCCTTTGAGTGGGTGAGATAGCCTAGGGTGACTATACTCTGATGACCGAAAAAGAGGAGAACGGGTGCGGGCTTCTCAATGGTGCAAAACTAACTTCTGTTATAAAAAAAACATTTAATCTGTAAAAACTTATATCTGTAACAAAAAACAGTCCTAGACTCTTTTCTAATCAATAAATAAATACATAATTTGGTTAATTATTAATATAATAATGAAATAATAGATAATAAAATAAATAATAAAATAGTGTTCTACATATCAGCTCTTCTGTTATAACATCCAGCTTCAACAATATGTATACATATAATAAGAATAATAACAACAACAACAACAACAACAACAACAACAACAACAACTGTAATATCAATATATTAGTGAGAAATATTAGTGGGACGTTACAAAGACCAATCAAACTAATGAAGACATCGTGTATTACCCAATCACACGTCGAAGAGGGGACGTCTTCATAAAAACGTGAGGTGATTCGCACAACATGATGCTTCAAAAAGCGATCATCCGTGTCCTAATCACTTGAGAAGCAACTCAAACTAGACCTTGAATAAAGGAAGTTGTTCCGAGAAGTTGTTATTATAATGTAATATATAACTTTATATGACACATATGATATATAATTAACTAATCAGAATTTTATTTTATATTTACAGTACTTGCAAATTTAAATGATTGAGACTGACGGGCGCGGTTCTTTTTGTACTGACTCTTTGTTCTACCATTTTTCAAAGATTGAGGTTAAATTCGGTTTCTGTATTAGAAAACAATTGTTTGTTTTCACATTTCTTTTTTGGGGCCTATTTTGAGTACGAAAAAAAAAATACTTATTAATACTTAAGTTCTTTTAAAATTGGATACTTTGCTACTTTCACTCAATTATTTTTGAAATGGGTGACTTGTTACTTGTAATGGAGTAATTTTTACAGTAAGTACTTCTACTCAAGTATGGCTGTCCGCTACTCTTTACAGCCTTGTATATATCACATTATTCCGTAGAAGGCCAGAGCGAGTAATTGTTATGTGACACACACACACACACACACACACACACCACAAGTGAACAACAATCCCCAGACAGATTTCAGAAGCGACACCAGACGCTTGCGACAGTGCGGCAGTAATCGCCCGCAAATCCGCCGCTAATCCGAAACCGTGAAAAAGTGAAACAACACGTGGAAAACAAACACGTCTTAAAGCAGTTTCAGGCAAACAGTGCAAATGGCCGGGGCAAACAGTGGCTGGGTGTGTGTGTGTTTGCCCAGGCATTACGCGGGGTGTCTCGCACATGCCGCTAGCACCGCGTCAGTAAACCAGCGTACAGGCGGGCGCGACGGCCTCGGAAGCGAAAAACACAAACGTAAAGGAAAAGCTGGAGACTTTTGGTAACCTCACAACAAACGGCGTCGCTCTTACACAACGTCCCGTGGTTGAGAAAGACGCTCGTCTGCAGCAGCGTGACTAATCAACGTGTCTATTGTCAACGCAGCGACGCCCTTTCGGACTGATCGGGCCTTTAATTTTCAGGTAAATCTGAGAAGAGGTAGATTTAGGGTCCGTGTAATGACAGGAGACGCGGCAGAGTCAAAGTGACTTCAGACTGCCCACTGCTCCGGGTTTGTTACGGGCTGATTTTAAAATTTCGATACGGCCCCTAGTGGACGCATTAGGTAAGTAAGAGGCTTTTATGGTCATTGTATGTCGTACGACAAAGTTTCTTTCGGTAGCTCCCCGAGTCCAGCAGCAATAAAAATAAATTAAAAATTAAAAAACAAACAAAAAAAAAACAGCATTCAATAAAATAAACACAATAATAAAGAAATGCAAAATAAACAAAACAAAATAAAAAATTAAATATATAAATATAAAAGTATGAAAGAAATATTAAAATACATAATTTTTTTTTCATTTAGCATTTAAAAAAATAATATTCCATTTTAAACTATGGATATGTACAGGATATAGTGTTGTTTTGGTGTAAATCAGTTTGTCAACAACATCACATGTTGTTTTTTTTCTCGCTTTTACTGTATATTTATTGAAACATTTGTTGTACTTTTGCCTTCATTTTATACTAAATATATTATACTATCTATATTTTATAAAAAAAAATGTGAATGTTCATAAAATGTGTTCTCTTCCAAAATTAGTATAATTAGTAGAAAATAATGGCCAAGTCCAACTGAGGTTTCTGGACTTTGAGTCAAAAATGCTTTGAAATTGCACTGCACATTTTTAAACGTTTTTTTTTTGTGAGTTAAGTCTGTCGCCTTTAATGTCATGTCGTACACTTTGCTCGACAAGACTAGAACTAAACCCAACTCAACTAAACTAGATTTAAACTGGACTAGTTTTTGGACTAGTTTTACACGTGACTAAACTAAACAAGATTTAAGCATTGTTGACAAGACTAAATTAGAACATTGCTTGACAAGACTAGAATCAAATATGACTCAACTAGACTCAATTTAAACACGATTTGACTAGATTTAAACATTACCCAACTAGACTAACTTAAAACAAGACATGACTAGACTAGAGTTAAACTTGACAGGACCGGACTTAAACGCGGCTGAAGAAGGAAATCACAGGAAGTGCTTCCCTAACAGACGGTGGAATGCGAGAACACAGAAAGACCCAATCAGAAACGCAATCTCGCACCAAACAAAGGAGACGCAACATTTGAATACGAGAACCAATTAGAGCATAACGAGACCTAAACAGCGAAGCAACGAAAGAAACACAATGAGACTGAAAACAACGAATCGAGAGAACGCGAACGCCCGGAATTTCAATATTAAACTTCGTTAGTAAATTTCGATAAAGTAAAGTTTATCGAAAACAATCAAATATCGGAACTTCAGACATCTCAGCCAGTATATTTGAGTTCCTGGTAATGAAAACACATTTTCCCACAACTTTACGAAAATTTAGCTCCCAATTGCTCGCCAAAAAAACAACAACACAGCACGAAAAAAAACCACGGTGAGAACGAAAGCGTCTACTTCCTGTGATGAGAGTGGCGTGTGAGATAACCGTGATAATGCCAGCGCGTCTCGTGTTTGGCGGCGTAAGCTGAGGTAAATGATATTTTGTCTGCGCTGGGTGTCTTTTGATTGCGGGGTCTTTGATGTGGACGGAAGTGTTTTGGACACAGAAGCGGAGGGGTGGGGCATTGATGGGGGGAGGGGGCGGAGACACTGGCAATTTCCACTACAGGTGTGTCCCGTGCACTCGACATCAAAAACAAACTCTTCTTCTCTGGATGAAAGAGGGATTCTTCTAATTGTACAGCGAGGGGAAGACACAACAAATAGAGGGAAGAGAACTTTCTAGTGGCCGTTTCATTCAGCTCCACTAAATAACCATAACACGGGTTCCTGGTGAAGACTGCAGCTCTGGAAAAAGCAGTGCGTGACCCGGATATGACCCAAGCTTATCAAGTTAAGAAAAAATCGTAACTGTTTAGAAGCACTGACACGAAATCTGAAGCTCCAAACCTTAGATTTTAGCGATTTCACGACAAAGTGTAAAGTGAGAGACAGAGTGAGTTTTAAATTTGAAAAAAAGTTTTGCGTAAAAGTTTTAGGATTCAGGTGTGTGAAATGCGGAAAATGTAATCACTGTACATTTGAAATAAAAACAAAAAAACATCTTCCAATTTGTGAGTTGAATTTAATTTTGAGAATTTAATTTTGAGAATTTAACATAATATTGAGCATCGAGCACAAGTTGCGTTGAACAATCAAAGAAGTTCAATTTATGTCCCACACACAAACTTCTTTTGAAACATTCCTTTGCGTGACGCCATTGCTACGGTTTGTAGACAAACAGATGGAGCCGAGAAGAAGAACTGTGAGAGTAAACGACAAGGGAAGACTGAAAAGTCAGAATGTGAGTAGATCTATTACTAAACAGATAGTTTAATTTTGGTACCCAGCAGTCACACATCAAGGGACACACCATCCACCTCGTCTGTTGTGCAGATGTGACTAGTCTTCCTCGGACCAGAACTTCTCTCTTTCATCTGCCATCAACAATCGGCTCTACTACAGCCAACCAATCAGCAGCTGACCTAGGGACCACCTGACACCTTCACCTGCTCTGCTCCATGGTACTCCACCATCTCTGCAGGGGAGTAAGAAGTACCCGGCAGCCATACTTGAGTAAAAGTATCGATACTCACTGTAAAAACTACTCCAGTACAAGTAACAAGTCACCAGCTTAAAAAAGACTTGAGTCAAAGTAGCAAAGTATCCAATTCTAAAAGAACTTAAGTATTTTACTCACCCTGATTTTAGGCACACAAAAAAAACACAAAAAATATGAAAAACAAAATCTTTATTTATGAGTTTTGATTACTCATATGAGTTATGAGTTTTTTTTTAATAGTACAGGAACAAAATGTAACACTTCAATGTTTCAAAAGTGGTGCAGCAAAATATAGAAGAACAAAAAGTCAGTCTCAATCAAAAAAAATATGAGTTTTTTTTTCTAGTACAGGAACAAAATTTTACAATTTTACCGGCAAAATAAAAAACAACAACAATTCTTAGCTAAATTTGTGATTCTCAGTGACCTCTCAGTATCAAAAAGGCCCAATAGCTTCGGCAAAAGCTGGTTTTCTCTAATCACGTTCACGTGGTTTGTATTTCACAAATAGCTTCCAGTATCGTCAGCAGCCTATGGGTGACGCTATCACCTTGTCCGCTCAAGAATGTAACCGCGATATAAATGAAGTACAATGTAATGAGTAACGGCAAGTGTCAATTCAAATGTAGTGGAGTGAAAAGTACTGCTACTCAATCAGAAATGCAGTGGAGTAGAGAGTAAAAGTTGCTTATATTTTTGATACTCAGTGCAAGTACGAAGTAGCCAAAAACATACTTAAGTAAAGTAACAAAGTACATTTACTCAAGTACCTTACACCCCTGCATCTCTGTGAACTCAAACTAGAATATCGCCTATGAGCTCATCTATAAACCGTCCTAAAAGGCTCTTAGTGCATTAGTGTACGCAGAATTACTCGCTTCCTCTCCAGAAAGGGTGCAGACCCTGAGCCAGCATCTACAGTAGGTGGTAGAACCTGGTAAATGTGCCTTAGGCGGCTCCTCATGACGCTTTCCAATGAGTCCACCCTAAAGAAAGCCCAAAAGCCCAAAGGGGCAAGAAAATGATGGAGCATGGAAGGCAAGGGCAGTGTGTCTCATCAACATCAAAGAAGCCTTTACTGTAAACACTACATCCTCAAACAAATGGATGGAGAGGACTGTGACTTCCAGAGAAATAGGAAGCTCTCAGCCTTGACAACTCTGAATACAGGAAAATGACAGGCTACAGACTTCGGCTTAGGAATGCCTGTTTAATTAGGGGGAAAGTTGAGCGACCAAGTGAAAACCCAAAGGCTGCACATGTTCTGACCATAATCAACAAAACAATCTCCACACGTGTTTCGTATAACTCTTGTCTGTTTCTACTTCTTCAGTGCCTTGTCTTCCTGTCTGCCTCTTTCTCCTCAGAAGGCCATGTTGTAGAGCAAGGTTCTATAGGAGGAAGACACCATCCGGAACCAGCTTCACCGATGACTGTGTGATGTCAGCATGCCAGAGTCGGGTTCTCCCTAGGTTTATTTACTCTCATCCCCGCCAGAGAGGTTTTGTTTTCCTAGCCACTGTCGCCATTGTAGCCTGTTCTACTGGTCATAGCCCATAGTCCGAACACCGATGAACAATGGACACTTTTCTTTTAGAACGACTCTGTTTTTTCTAACTCCAGCAGCTTTGAGATGGTCTGGGACTGAGAAAAGCGCCATATAAATGAACTTGAACTCGATTGCCCATGTACATGCAATTTTATACAACCCCGTGGGCAGTGATGGAGCTCAAAAGTCAAAAGGTACAGTAAGAAAAAAATAATTTGTAATCCTGTCTTCCAGCAAAAGGAGGGATACAGGAAATTGATTTCTGTTTAAAACTGCATATGACTTTGTGATTGGGTTGGGCCTACTGTTTGGCAGTTGTGGCCTACGTTTGGAAGTGGACCTATGACCAATGAAATTGAAATATGATTGAACTGAATTCTTGACCAGCAGGTACCAGAAAACAAAGGCACAACTTAAGCAAGCCAATAAGATTGAGGCTCTCCACTGTTTCAATTTGTGTGTGCTCACACTTGTCACAACCGAAGTCGGCAGAAGAGCTTCTCTGCGCTCAAACCCTGAGGCAGCAGCAGAAGAACACACCGGGAGCCTCTCCTGTGAGCTAAAAACATCAAAATGACGCTACAATTAACACTTTCTCAACACAATCGGCACAATGGGAAATTGCTATTGTTTTAAGCTTGGTAGTAACATCTGGAGTCAAAATTAACAATTACATGAATTAAGGTCAATAGAATGCAGGAGCACCGTGAAGGTTATGACTATTCTCTGGGTCTTTGAGCTTCAACAATAGTACCATTTTTAGTAGTAATTTACTAGTAAAAGTTGCATAATAAATGAACTTAAAGTGGCTTATTTTCGCCCTTTTGAAGAAAACTAAAAATTACCGCAAAATATTATCGCAAATAAAAATTGCTTAGCGCAAAATTTGGCAAGCTAAATTCTAATAAAAAATATCTTTTTATAAATATTTTTGTATGCTTGCTTTTTGTGTACTGTAGACACTGAGAGACACACACATACACAAACACACACAAACACACAGACTACAAATCATCTGCAATGTCTGTGCTTTGATTTCCTATAAGATACAGAATTAATTCTATAACCATTAATGGTAGATGTGACTGTCTTTGAATTAAAGCTGTTTTGTTCTCAAGGCAACTGGGTCTTTATCAGATTCATGGTCTCTGACTCATTTGCTAGAAATAGTCTTGGGATGCAGAACCACATGGTCCAGAAACTAGTTTTTGGGACTTTCCAGCTTCCTAAACGTTCATGGAGAAAGAACAAAAAAGAGGCTAAAACACGAATACACAACATATTTACACCTACTGACAATACTTCAATACACATAGTGCGCTTTCCTCTAACAAATAGCCTGTGTTGTTTACAATCCATGTCATTCCCAAAAGTTTGTAGTTTATTGCTACTGTAATTTACATGTCTACCCTTAAATGTCAGACTTTTTATATTTGCATAAATGTATATATAACATAAATAACACAATTTTTTATGCTTATATCAATTAATTAAAAATGTTAGATTTATAGCCCACGTATTAATATTACACGACTATGATTGATCTTCTGACCTGTAAAAGCCCGTTTAAATCATACAGGCCATTGAGAAAAGGTCAGTTAGTTACGCCAATATAAGCACCCTCTTGTTTTTTTTAGTCTCAAAATAACAATTAAAATTAAAACAATGAAAAGATTAGAAAAGAAAAAACAAATACAATTTGTGGCTAAATGCTTTTCTCAAAATACTTGTTTTTCTTCTTGCAACAAACCTAACTTGTGTATCACTTCGATGGCGTTTTACTCGAATCACGTCGAGTACTTGAACAATATATATGAAGAATCTATTCTAGTGATCGGAACTCCACCTCCCAGAAACCTCAGCGGATCCCATGAGCCTTTGCTCTCCAGTCAGCGCGCAGCTGCCATTTTTAGCCAAGGACGCAATATATCATTGTTAGGCAGTTTCTATACGTCTGTTATTCAGCCAGTAAAAGCAAATAGTTCAAGTTTATTTCTATAGCACTTTCCTTAGTTCCAGACCAACGTGAAGTCGCTATGCAAAATGCTATCAGCACTTCTAAACCCAAGGATTCTAAGACAATAATATTAGTCGTGATGCTATAGTACAGATTCGGTTCCAGGCTTCTACCTTATGCAGCCTTCCTATCCGTTAATATTAGTTACTGAACACGTTATTATTACAGTTTTAAATGTGCTTCATTGAAGAGATGTGTTTTCGATCTATATTTAAACTGACTAACTGATTCTGATTCACGGATTGTGCTAGGCAGAGTGTTCCTTAATTTTGGTGCTAGAGAAGCGGAAGATCTTCATCCTGTGAAGGTTTTAGAGATTTAGAGAATCGATTTAGAGAATTATAGAGAACCGATAGACGCACGTCTGCCTCCCAAACCAGCGCAGGAGCCAAGAAAGACGACGTATTTCCATTTGTTTGTGATTGATCCTGACTCAAAATATGATGAAAAAAAATTGACATTAACATGCATTTGAAATATGCGCCTATAAGCCCCGCCCCACGTTTCTGGGCTCGTATTTGCATAAACACGGGGACTGAACTGTGGAAAGGGAGACAAACAAATGCAAATCTGAACGTGGCCACCACAGCTCCCGCTCTCTCGCATTGCCCACATCACTTGAGATGCCCGTGTGGTTTTCCTCAGATGCCAAGCGGCCTTTAATCAGGGAGGTTTCTTTCACCCCGCTAAGACTCTCTCTCCTACCTGCCCGCCTGGTTCTGGGTGGTCTGGGGGTAGTTACTGCACTTCCTCCTCGGCCCCCTGGCTTCCTGTGGCATTAGGCTTCAAACGCGCTCACAACACCCACGCTGGAGATACACACCAGGAATATTCCCCTTCCGTTATCGTCTGGGGTTAACCGCGCGCCCCCGTCCCGCCAGACCACACGTGCTACCCCATGCGCTTGATTCGATGCCTTTATATCCAGCGATTAGCGGCGTCGTTTGATAATGCACAGTGGGAAGACCGAATTGTTTATTTGGTGATTATTGTTATTTTGCACTCGACAAACAATGAAGGATTAAAACAAAAGAGTTTAAGACAGTGACTTTCTTTTCGATGTTTTTTTTTTTTTTTACTTGTATCTCTAGTCTAAATACAGTCGACTTCTGTTGGGACTCCACCATTTTTCTCCAATAATGCAGGGAAAAATGTATAATATATATTTATATATATTATACCCCCCCAATATATATTTATATATATATATATATACCCCAAAATTAACCGTTTACTTTATTTCTCGGGAAGGATTTCCGGGATGGATTATTGGCCAACCAATCACAAAACAGGACACAAACACACACTTATCTATGTTACCTAGTCTTTCATTTAAAATGACTTAGAACAGTTGCAAAAGAATTTAACTTTAACTTCCTGTTTTGTTTCAGAGACTTTTTGAAAAGGAAATTTTTTTTTGTTGTAATTTTCCCTCCATGACACTTTTCTTCTAACACTGTGGGTATGAGGATACGACTTGAGTAAAAACAAACAAAAAAAAAAAGATAAAGGCTTCACGTTTGTGACCTAATAATGTCCAGGGAGGCTGACCAATCAGATTTAAAAAGTAAAAAACAAGTCCATCCATCCAATATTTACAGCTTACTCCATTTCTGGGTCACAGGGAGCAGGATCTCAACATTCGTGGGCCTGAGGCGACACAAACACTCTGAATTGGTGGTCAACCAATAACAGAGCGGGACACACACACTCACACTCACACTCACACCTTTGGACAATTTCCCAATGCCAGAGACACATGTATTTGGACCAATGAGAGGAAACAGAAACCCAGAGGAAAATATTAAAGTACATTTTACATACACTGTTCAAATCGGAATTGAAAAAAATGTAAAAAAAATTAAAATCGTTAAAATCGCTAGTCGTCTAGTAGCGTAACTGCTTTACAAGATTACAACATAGCAACAGAAATGTAACGTAGCAACAGAAACGACAAGATACAGATCTGTTTGTGTGAGACTGATTGGTCCGTTTCGCTCCAATCAGACTAGCCGCTGTGTTTGTCGTATTTTATTGATCGGTGGTTTGCTGATGAGGAACTTCAATCTTGAAGCCGACTACGCGAAAGCAGAGTACGTACATGAGGAGTCGAAGTTACTATGACGTAACACACAACACAAACACACCTGCTGACGTTGTATTGCTCAACTAATCGTGCCGTATACACGTATTGTCGACTAACACAATCTGACTATTTAGCTTGAAAAGTGAAGTGAAAGTCAGAGAAAGTGAAAACCGTGTCATGTCCAGACCGAGAAGTGCTGAAGTTTACTGCATTTGAGGTTTAATTTGAGGAAGCGAGAGACCTAGTCATTACGAAAAAAAAAAACGTTGTTTTGCTGAGATCAGATGTTCAGGTTTGAATAATATTCTTTGATTTCCCTGATTTAATGTATCATCTCGTTCTCCTCGCACTTTAGCTGTATCTAAGTTCCCCTGATTGAATTAAACAAACACTACTCAATAAAACAGGGAAGATAACGGTTACCGAGTTACTGGTCGAGATTAAATTTCCTTTCTTGGTTCTTCAGCTCTAATGAAGCTCTCGGAGGCCTGAAGATCTCGTGGAACAGATAGGGATGTGTAGGTAATGAGCTCACACGCTCTGGAGTAGCTACTCTCACTTTACGGTTCGCTGTCTGTCGGTCCCCAATATAAGCACCCCCTTGATTTTAGGCACGAAAAAAACCCAATTTAAATTAAAACTAAAATTTGTGCTTCTCTTAAAATACTTGTTTTTCTTCTTGCAACAAACCTAAGATGCCATTTTTATCCAAAGACGCAATATATCATTATTAGGCAGTTTCTATACGTCTGTTATTCAGCCAGTAAAAGCATATAGTTTAAGTTTATTTCTATAGCATTATCCTTAGTTCCTGACCAACGTGAAGTCGCTATGCGAAAAGCTATCAGCATTTTGAAAGGTTCTAAGACAATAATAATAGTAGTAATGCTATAGTACAGATTCGGTTCCAGGCTTCTACCTTATGCAGCCTTCCTATCCGTTAATGTTAGTTATTGAAAATCTTATTATTACAGTTATTAATATGCTATCGATATCTTTTTATTATATGTTACTTTGTGTACACACGAAAGTTATTTGTACACACGCCAAAATTATTTTGAGGCGGAGACTTCATCCTCCCCCAGAATCTCCAAACCAAACGTGTTGATTGTTGTTTTCAGTAGCACGACACAACGTGTATTAGAAACTTCTTTGACTATTTAACGCATAAAAAAATGTTCAAAAACATTTCGCGTGATAATATGTTTTACATTTAACGACCATAGGGGCGTAAAGTACTTGAGTAGACTTTAGGAATTTGTGTACATTTTGTAAATATCTTACTTGGCAACTTTGTACTTGTGCTGAGACGCAAATATAAGCCACTTTTAAATTCAGGTACATATACTACGCTCTGTGTTTCAATGTCTAAAGAATTTTTATTTTTTCAGTTTCTTTACGCGTTAATTGTACTTTGTTTTTTTTAGAATCAATTGTATTATACATACGTACATTGTATACATTGTCTATTTACGAAATTGGCAAAAAAAAGTGTACTCAAGTACTTTCCACCTCAATGTGCACAGACTCATATAGAGTCGGAAACTATACAGCAAAGTTGACCAGTCACGCTTTTTTGTGCTCAAAGTGTAACTCAAAACCAGTATAGTGTTACCAGTTGACCACTCTTAGTTATTGGAAAAGTGAGGTCATCTCTTCTTAGGTACGTTCTACTTTCCTTCACCTTGGGTCGAAATGGCCTAATGTTGTGAACTGAATGACTTTACTGCGGCACAGGGACGTTGAAATGTAGCAGATTTGGCGTCTTTGTCCGGTTGGGTGTTCTTTTACTGTTGGTTTGTTCATCTCCTGGTGTCTCTTAAACTACAGTGAGTAACTGAAGACGAAGATCTGACAGCCAGAACCTCACACCTTCACACACACGCCTCACGTAAAAGTTTAATAGCTTCTCACTTTCACATAATGACACCTGGTGTCACTCAGCGATAGCAAAGAGCTAGAGAAGTGAAGCAACAGGATTAAAAGTAGAGAGAATAAAAGATCATGTGAAACGAAATGCTCATCCGGAGGAAAATCACGAGGCCAAAGTGACAAACACACACAATTTCTCAGTTAAACTTCAGTAAATACACGTTTTATTATTTTATAGAGCGTTGCTCCTACATTAATGGATATCAGTAAGTCGATACACATGTGGAAAAAGCTTTATTCTTGCTTTGTAGAACTCTACATGTTATGAATCAGATTGCATATTGACAAACCCACTTTACTTCACTTGTACTCTACTTCACTTTACATCAATTTACTTTACGTCAATATTTTTCACGTCACTTTGCTTCACTTTACTTTTTTTTTGCTTCACTTCACTTCCCTTCAGTTATACTTTACTGTCACTTTAATCT
>MU204215.1:965392-980392 GCA_017309775.1 Paedocypris sp. Pulau Singkep
AGAGAGAGAGAGAGAGAGAGAGAGAGAGAGAGAGAGAGAGAGAGAGAGAGAGAGAGAGAGAAAGAGAGAGAGAGAGACTGAGTGAGACAAAAAGAGTGAGAGAAAGAGACAGAGAGAGAGAGGGAGAGAGAGACAGAGAAAACGAAAGAGAGAGAGAGAGACAGAGAAATAGAAAGAGAGAGAGGCAGACAGAGAGAGAGAGACAAAGAAACAGAGACAGAGAGAGAGAGAGTGAGAGAGAGAGAAAGAGAGAGAGAGACAGAGAAATAGAAAGAGAGAGAAAGAGACAAAGAGATAGAGAGAGAGAGAGACAGACAGAGAAAGCAAAAGAGATAGAGACAGAGAGAGAGAGAGAGAGAGAGAGACAGAAAGAGCAAGAGAGAGAGAGAGAGAGACTGAGTGAGATAGAAAGAGAGAGAGAATGAGAGAAAGAGAGAGAGAGACTGAGTGAGACAAACAGTGAGAGAGAAATAGAGATAGAGAAACAGAGAAAGCGAAAGAGAGACAGAGAGAGAGAGAGACTGAGTGAGATAGAAAGAGAGAGAATAAGAGAGAGAGAAAGAGAGAGAGAAACTGAGTGAGACATAAAGAGAGAGAGAGAGAGGTTTAAGGCCCTATTGTTACAGGTTAATGAGTGTGTGTGTGTGTGTGTGTGTGTGTGTGTGTGTGTGTGTGTGGTGATAGTAATCTGAGTCTTTCACCCTCTCAAACTGAAATGTTTTGAGAAGGGAGATGGAGGTTCTTCCTCTGCAGGTGAAAAAGCCAAAAAAAATGTATTTTATGTGTTCTTTCTCTTTATTCTCTATGTTTTCCCTCGTTTTCTCATTATTTAATTGCTTCTTTATTTTGTCTTTGTTTATTTCTTCTCTCTATTTTCCCGCCTTTTTTCATTATTTAAAGTCTTTTAAGTCTTATAAAGTCCTTTTATTTTTCTGTCTTCTACTTTGTCCCCAATATTTTCTCTTCTCTTCTTTTATCTTCTAATATCCCCCTACAATTCAACTTTCTTTTTACTATAACCATTTACTCCCCTTTTTATTTTCCTCTTCTTTTAGTTTCTTTTACATTCTTGTTTTTATCCCTGTATTGTTTTCTTAATTTTTTTATTATGTGTATCTCTCACCAATCCTCTTTCATCATTCTCTTTTATCCCAGTTACTTTCTTTTATAACTCGTTCTTATTTCATTCATTTTTACATTTTTTGCACTTGTTTATTTCTTCACTTAAGATATTTAAACAGCGTGTTCCGCATATTGAATATATTATTTAGTTTTATCTTAGATGTGTTACATGTACTTTGAGATCGGTTTAACATCAAATTAGGTCTTTAATAAATGTTTAATATATTGAAATAGTGTTAAGCCACTTTAAGTACATGTAATGAGATTAAACTGTACTAATGTTGTGCTATGTTAAGCTACTCATTTCCCTGCACATGTTAAATAGAATATCTGCGTAATTAATAATGCATTTAAATAACAATAGAAGAGCAATTATTTGACATTTTCATTATTTGACATGTTTTTTTCACTCATTTTGACAATAAAAAAAAATTCTAATTAATTAACAAAACAACGCAGAATGCTTTATAAACATCCGTACACGTTTGAATTCCAGTGCCACATTTTAGAAAAAGAAAATAGAAAAAGACAGAAGTGGGATCCGACTTACATTGACGGACATTACTTTTTTAGTTTTGTGTTTTTTCGCGTGAAGTTGATGAGTTGAAAATTGTAGTCAATTCATGTATTAATTTCAAGTTCAAGTTTATGTATACAGCGTTTTTCTTAGTTCGAGAGCAACGCAAAGTCACTATGCGAATTAGGGGAAAGAAATAGTCTTTAAAGAAATAAAATGTCCAGTATTTATCTGTGTTCAAACATTTGGGAAAAAGAGTCAGTTGGAAAAAGACAAATATCCATTGTCCATCGTTGTTCAGCTATGGGCTATGACCAGAAGAGCAAGCTGGACCACGACTGGAAAAACTGCGACTCGCTCCCTGAAACGCGGCAGAAACATCACAGGATCGGCAAAAATCCACGGCGTTTAATAAGAGTCGGTTTTACGGACGTTTCCAACCTTCTCGTTTTCAAAGTCAGTGTGTGAGTAAACGAGTGGTGATCACTATGATCCAGGTCTGATTCAAAGTGCAGGAAGTGTGAAGAACAGCTTTATTGTTGCAGTTTCCCGACTTAGTTACACTTTGTTAAACTAAAACACACTTTGCTAAAAATGGAGAAGAATGTCAGGTGTCTAACTTCTTACTGTATATAAAGTTAGAATACAAATTTGGCCTATAATGTTAGTAAGCTCTACTAAAAAGTAATTTAGTAATTTTTTTCCACCACTACCTCAAAACTTTCCCTCAGAATGGTAACGCTTCATCTTGATTGTGCTTAGGCATCGTTTTAAATGTACATTTTCCCACAACTGATTAATCAATAGATTAACCGATTAGAAATAAAAAAGGTGCTAAATTTCATGTCTACATTCGGAAATGAATCCTCACAAATGTTGTTTTTCGCATTTCTCCGGGGTTTTCTGAAACGCGGCGGAAGCATCGAAGGATCGGCAAAAAACGGTGGTTTTACGGACGTTTCCAACTTGATCTTTAACTTTATCACGACCCGCAAGCCGGAGCGTTTCTCCACAGTGGTGAGCGTGGTGAAGGCGGCAAGTGCGTGTGCGTGGTCCTGCGGGGCAGAGTGTGTGTGTCGGGCTCTTATCTTAATAGAATCTGAGGCTGGCTGTTTGTTTAGCTGAGGGCTGGGGTGTGGTGGACTCCATTACAGGCTCTTTGTCATGCTAACCGCGCGCTCCCAGCCCAGGCCTTTGTGCGCGTCCTCTCTCTCCGCGGGACTGTCTACGCGGCACGGCAGGGTCAGGCCTAGGGTCCCGGGGGCTCCGCGGGGTCCGTCACACGCCTAGTTCACCCCGCCGGACCCTCGCTGCCCCTCTTTCTCCGGCTAATTGGTGTGATTTTAGGATTTGCTTCAGCTCGGTTTTGCCTTTGCTCTTGCAACGCGGGACTTAGCGCAGTTTGTCGGGCAGGGGTGTGAGGTGCTTGAGTAAATGTACTTGGTTGCTTTACTTGAGTATGTTTTTGGCTACTTTGTACTTGTACCGAGACTCTAAAATAGAAGCAACTTTTACTCGAAACTCCACTGCATTTGTGATTGAGTAGCAGTACTTTTCACTCCACTACATTTGAATTTATTTATTTTGCACATTCGAGTTTGATTGAGATCGACTTTTTGTTCTTTATTTAATTAGTTTTACCATTTTTGAAACATGGATTAGTTTCTGTATTAGAAAATAAAACTTCACGAAGGGACATTTTTCACAATTCTTTGTATTTTTTTTTTTGCCTAAATTTAGTATGAGTAAAATACTTAAGTTCTTATAAAATTGGATACTTTGCTACTTTGACTCAAATCTTTTTTATAGTGGTGACTTTTTACTTTTTGTATTGGAGTAACTTATACAGTACGTATTTGTACTTTTACTTAAGTATGGTTGTCTGGTACTCTTTACAACTCTGTTGCCGATTGGTTTTACAGAAATCCTTGAAAATCCTTAACTTTTAATCATGTGTTTACAAGGCCTTGAAAATGCTTTAATTTTGAATAAATGAATGAATGAATGAATGAATGACTGACTTTATTTATCCCACAAAGGGAAATTTCTTTTGTTTGCTGCAGCAACAGGGAGGCTGTACAACACAGAAACAGTAATGAAGGGTAAATAACAAAAACTTGTAAAAAGAAAAAAAAAGTATAGTAACAAAATGTGCAAAGGCAAATAAAGAAGATACAACAAATAAATGCTAAGTTTACAGTGGACTCTGGATAAGTGCACGACTCTGGATAAGTGCACGCCCTCGGGACCGGATCTGAACTTGGGCGGTTCTTTCACAGCCCTTTAGACTCTGAGAGTGAGACAGAGAGAGAGAGAGAGAGAGAGAGAGAGAGAGAGAGAGAGAGAGAGACGGGTAAATACAGTCAGTGTGTGAGTAAACAGGTGGTGATCACTATGATCCAGGTCTGATTTAAAGTGCAGGAAGTGTGAAGAACAAACAGCTTTATTGTCGTGTTTCCGCCTTTGTTACACTTTGTTAAACTAAAACACACTTTGCTAAAATAGGAGAAGAATGTCAGGTGTCTAACTTCTTACTTGTTTGGAAAAGTATATAGTAATAGATTAACCATTTAGAAATAAAAAAAATTTGTTAAATTTAATTTCTACATTAGGAAATTAAACCTCACAAATATTGTTTTTCACATCTCTGGAGGGTTTTTGAGCCTGAATTCAGTACTGGTGAAGCTCTTTTAAGTTCTCCTCTAAGACATTTACTCAAGTCTTCTTGGAATTGGTGACTTGTAATGGAGTAATTGTTACAGTAAGGTACATTTACTCAAGTACTGTGTGGTTTTCAGATACTCTCTACACCTCAGTGTAAAAGACCTGTTGCGCGCTTCCTGTTCTCTGGGTTTGCGTTTGTAACATAGTGGGGACTTTTACGACTTAGTCAAAATTTTCAAATTTTCGACTTAAAAAAAAAATCGAGATTTTTTCAAAATGTCCAAATGAAATCAACAGTAACGGTGTAGTCAGCAAAATGTCCCGTTGAGAATTGCGACTGGCACATTTTATCTATGCTAAGCTGCTAATATTTTCTGGCGAGTGCCCCCCCGATCAAGGGGGGATTCCGGGCTTAAGCCGGGTTTGAGACGGGATGCCACGTTTTGGGGGGATTTGAGCGGCTACAGACAGTAAAACATATGTCTCTCTGAAGGAGCTAATTTAAGAACGGTAGCGTCGCTCCTCACGACTCTTCATCAGCTCCAGACGCAGAAAAAGAGAGAGACGGGACGGTCGAGCGATCCAGTCAGCAACAGCTGGAGATTGTCACATGGAAACGGAGATTTAAAATGTGTTTTTTTTTTTTGGGGGGGTGTGTTTATGTCTTGTGAAACATATCAACTAGATACTTTGTCAAAAAGTCTCACTCGTTATTGATTGATATGTAAAAAAATTATCTAAGTGTACATAATAAAGAAAGGAAAATAAAAAAAAAACACATCAAAGACAAAAATATAAGCGACACTTAAATGAAAGGATTAATAAAACTTTAAACAGAATATAAGACAATGCACGTTTATATAATAACCCGCTTATAATATAATATAATGCACGTTTATATAATAACATATGATGATTATTATATGATGCACTATTTTTTATACTAATACTTGTTGTCTTTCTTTTATATTTTTTACCCCGTCATCACTGTTTTTTGTTGTTGTTGCTGTAAAACACAGACATTTCCTAATCTTACATATTAAGGCTCATCTTGTTGGTTAATCAGGCGAACAGGTATTTTTTAATTTATTTTTTTTATGTAGATTTTAAGCAATTCACCCCCGGGGATGACTAAAGTTTTTTTAATTGTTTTTATTTAATTGAATTGAAATACCGTATTTACGCAAATATAACCCTGATTTTTCAGGCACAAATATCCATATATATATTTTTTATTTTTTACATTTCCAGTTCAATTACGTTAATATTCTCCTAAACATACTATTTTTGCCTTTAATTAACAAAACTAACTTGTGACTCGTATCATTTAGTATAATAGATAACAAAAAGACGATTCTAGTGGTCAGAACTTCAAGTCCCAAGAGTCTTTGCACCAGTCCGCACATGTGCAAAGCAACTGCGTGAGGCCCGTCGAGCTCTCTGTTTGTCTGACGCTGTGAAGAGAATTATTATCCCCTGTTTATCAGACCAAGCGTTTTGATTGTGTCTGTTCCTTGGATTTTTTTCCCGTGTTTTTCATTTTCGACTGTTTTGACTTTCTGCGATTGAGCCGGTTTGTTAGCGCTAAGCTAAGCTTCAACCGGTCGTAACTACGGTGTATAAACGTGCCACGAAGTCGGAAAAATAGGGTACGTGGGTTCCAACTTTTACGGACAAAACTTTTCACAGACAAAACTTTTTACGGACAAAACTATTCTTCCAACTTTTACGGACAAAATCAGTCGCAAAAAAATCCCGACCAAAGTCGGTCCACCGGGCTTTAAAAGCGGAGCCTTTGTCGCAGATGTTGAGCAGCGAGGCGACTCGAGATGCATCTCGGTGGAACATTAACCCTTTGCGGGGCGGAGCAGCTGCGCTGGCGGCGTCTTTACTTTTACAGCTCCTGTGGTATTTACAGTGGAGCCACTCAATGCAATCACTCCACTGGCTCTGCCACTCTCGCCCTTCTTATCTCCCCTGTCTTTTGTTCCGCCGGCTGGTATCTGCCTCTTTCTCTTCCCTGGCCGTGTTTCTTCAGGGCATGATTTCTCTTCCTCTTCTTTTCTTCTGGGGCTTTTATGGAGCCACTCTGCTCCCCGCTGAGCAAACAGCTTGGCCCAGGCTGTGTCCACCTCGTCCCGCAGGCCTGGCTAATTGAGTGGAGCCTGGGCTTTTCCCCGTCCCACCGCATCCGTCAGTCCGTACGTCCGTCAGTGAGCCGGCCATCAATCACTACAGGTGATCCGTCTTTGGTGGTTTCCAGTCTGGCGTTTGGTGGTGGGTTTTTTTTTCTGCTTTTGTATTTTTTTTTTTCATATTTTATGCCGTATTTCTCTCCCTTATTTTCTCTCCCCGTGTTGCTTGTCACTTGTATTCAATTCGTATTTTATCTCTCTCTATTTTTCTTGTTTTTGTATTCTTGTATTTCATTACTTGTGCGTTTTATTTTTTATATTTCTATCCCCTATTTTACATTTTTTTCGTCCGTCACTCCGCCCCCTCTATGTTAACATGCTGGACGACTGCAAAATACGTTTCACTTCACGTTGTTGAAAAATAATTGTGGATGTGACAAATAAATATTTGAATTTGGTGGTGGTGGTGGTGTGGCACTGTGGCTCCCGAATGTAATTTATAAATGTAACTAAATGTATTCAAATGTAATGTAAAATAAATGTAACTACTCGCTAAAGTTAAACAACTCATTGTTTATTATAACTTATTCACGTGACAATTGCAGTTGCTTTAGAGATCTATGTTTGCTTGTCGCTCTAACGTAATTTTTTTTTAATTGTCAGCTTATGAAAACACACATAACTCCAATAATGAAGGATCAAAGTGTCGGAGTGAATAAAGAAAAATAACAGAAACACTGATAGCGGCTACCCTAGTCAAAAGGCATTGTGGGAAATGTAGTTTTTGGTGAACGCACGCTGCTTGTTTATTTTTTGGTGTTTATTTTTAGACTTTTAAACTCTGGCGGCCACATCTGGCCCCCGGGCCTTGAGTTTGACACCCCTGGTCTGGAGGCTTGGAAGCTTGCCAGGTTTGGCTTTTCCCGCTCGCTGTTCCTTTCTTTCCCTTTCTGGTGATTATTAACCGGGGAGAGAATCTCGGAGAGGGACTTCCGGAAGCGAGATGGTATCTGGAGAAGACAAGGACGCGCTGTGTGGGAAAAACTCTGGCTCGAATCTTCTCAGCCTTCAAAGAAAGTTATGTTAATGGCGGTGACTCATTGGTGGCGCACCCCGTCCCGACCAGCTTTACTTTTTAACCCGACCCCTCCCCCCCTCTCCCTCTCTGTCCCGGGCCCCGGGCCCTCGGGTGCGGCTCCAGGCCTGTGGATGTTTAACACCTTCCTCCGCTTTTACTCTCTCCACATGTGCTCCGCTCCTTCAGGACTTGCTTAAAGAAGACGGGTGTTTTAGGTTAAAACACTTCAGATACAGAATCGTGTCTCGAGTTTTTCAAGTTTGTGTTTTTGATGCACTTGTGAGGCTTGAATGCGGGTGTCGGGAACCTGTGGCCCGCGGGCCAGATGTGGGTCTTTTGATGGGTGCATCATGGCTCTCGGAAAATGTTGTAAATTGCAGAGTAATACCAACAGTTTCTAAAAAGAATAAGATGGAAATCGCAGGGTTGAGACTTTTCTTGCTAAACCAAGTAAGAATCTCAATCTTACTTGACAATCGCACTCACTATTAGCTATATTAAAACTATATTAAAACAAAATAGTTTTTTTGTATTACTAATATAACCAATTTTAGCCAATGACTGTGTTTTGTATTATTTACATTTATTTCTTCAAAGAAATATAATTTAAAATGCACTGCTGATTGCATTTAAAAAAAAAATATTGAGGAATTTATATATTTATAGAATGATGTCTAATTAATATATTTTTGGGTGCCATCTCAGTATAAATTGAAAATCAATTATTTTATTTATCACTAGAAAACTCCCCAGTCATGATAATTTTAGTAAATGTGTACATGTGTAGATTCGCTCAGTAGCATCAAAGTCTGATTTAAACGCTAGTTTAAAGCTTGTCAAAAGCTGTTGGTGAGGTTGTTTTCATTTTAATTTTTTTTCTTTGTTCAATTCATGACTTAAATTAATGGAGTGCCGACGGTTGCTGAAATTATTGTGCATCGTTTCACTTTCCAACTGCAACTGTGTGTAAATCTCTTCTCAACCTTTTAAGTAAAATCTGCGAACAGCTTACTAAACTATTGCAAAAGAATGTGTTTCCATGCATGTATAGTATTTATACAACATTTAGTCTTATATATTAAAAATGTGTTATTAAGAAAAACGTTAATTGTACAATTTTAACATTTGGCTTTTTATTATTCAGTAACTGAAAAGCTTGAAAAAATGACACCCTTGCTTAGTAAACACAATCCGTATTATCCAACACCAACACACTAACCAATGTTCCACAACCGAATTGTCTAAAAATAATTCTCGGAACTTGTACATTTTCATCGTTGTGGCGTAAATTTCTCAGTGTCCTAGATTTCACCCTCGCGTTTACTAAAAACTTGTGGGAGGATGAAGGTATTTTGGGGGAATTTTGGTAGAAACGCTTTCATTTGACCAGCGTTAGAGATCTCAGACTGAAAGACAGTCCGTGTGTTAATTTGCAAAGTTGGTTTTTAATACATTAGTCTCGGAGGTAATCGGCTCATGGTCACCATTCTCCCGGTAATCTTTAGCCCTTTATCAGCTTAGAGAGGATCTCTGTTTTATTTCGTCTGCCCCCCACGACAGTAAGGGTCTTTACGGGGTGTCACGGGGCGTATGGACCCTGTCCAGCACACGTTTGAAACGCTCTGGTCCAGTGATGCCCGGCCTTTCAGATTTGTGAGTTTCGCAGGCCTCAACATATCTGAAGAGAAACGCTAAATATGTAGTCAAAACCAGTAAAGAACAGAGAATGAGCCTCAGCACAAGGGCGCTCACAATTGTCAGGGTCACTTTCTGTCCTGAAAAGTCCAAACCTGGAAAGCTGAGGCGTACTTGTCCACGTTGGGATTGCTTGTCCGCCTATGGGCAGTATGAAAGTGACCCGGAGCAGTGGGCAGCTTGAGGAGGTCAGTGTAGAACCCATGGGAGAGGGATTAGAACCAGAGTTGTGAAGAGTACCAGACAACCATACTTGAGTAAAAGTACAGATACGTACTGTATACGTTACTCCAATACAAGTAAAAAGTCACCACTATAAAAAAGATTTGAGTCAAAGTAGCAAAGTATCGAATTTTAAAAGAACTTAATTATTTTACTTAAAAAAAATAATACAAAGAAATGTGAAAAAAGTCTCTTCATGAAGTTTTATTTTCTAATACAGGAACCAATCCATGTTTCAAAAATGATAAACTAATTAAATAAAGAACAAAAAGTCAGTCTCAAATCAAATTCGAATGTGCAAAATAATCCGATCCCCAACTGCTGGACCACAAGCGCCCATCGTCTCAACGAGGACGAGCGTGTGAGGTAGGAGACGAGGGACTGGTAGACCTTCACCCCTCCACCCCTCCACCCCAAAGCCCCAGTCCTCCTGTCCCAGTCCCACCACTAATCCCCCCAGCGAGGCTGGTCCGCTCTCTCCGCTGGACAAGCCGAGGGCCGGAGGGAGAGGGTGCTCCGCTGAGGTTTAATCAAGGAAGGCCTTGTCCTGGACAAATTTGTAGCCTGGTTCTAATTCATCTCCCAGACTCCATCCTTGAGTTGTCCCTTGCACTAATGAAAAGGTTCACTCCGACTGAAGGCCAACGAGACTCGCCCCATTACTCTCTCCTCTTCTTCTCCTCCTCGTATTTCTGCTGGCTAAATCTTCCCGTCTCAGATCTTTCAATCCAAGGCGACGCTGGTGGCACGTCTTCTCCATCCAGAACATCTTTAGCCAGATCGCCCGCAGTCAGGGAAAGAACCAGAAAAGAGCAGATATGTCAGGACCGTGGGCATCAAACCAGTCGGCCACACGCATTGTTTGGCCGTATGATTTGTACGTGCGAGGGAAGAAAGGAGAGGCGAGATTTCCCCAGTGTGTAATTCACCTTGATAAACTCCTCAGGGGGGCGGCCATCACACACACGTCCAGCAATATGCCGCTGATGACCCATCTGTTGCAGGCTAATCAGACTCCAGACCCCCTCAGTAGGGGCACTTTTTCAATTAGGGGTACTTAGCGCCTGTCAGACGGAGCGCGGCTCGCTGCAGAGTGCGGCGGCTCGTCCGAAGGTGTGGTGAGGAGATAATCTACGGAGCCCAGATGAAACGGAGACGCTTTACTGTCCATATGTGAGCGCCTGACCTCCGACTGACAGTCGCTCCGCAGATGAAACATCCATCACGCTGCGCATTTGTCACCACGGCGGGTGGAGATGAGACACGCCCAGGAACACACATTTCACTTCCGAAACACAAACCCGGAGCGGCGGCGTGGTGAGTCGGAGCAATTGGTGATGGTGACGGATTCGCCCAGCAGTTGTCGCCCGGGCACAGGTGTCGGCCGCTCGCAAATAAAAACAAAGGCTTTGTCGTTGGTTTGTCTTTTTTTGGGCTTCACCTTGAGTTGGGGATTTGGTTTCAGCTTTATTGCCTCTAAAAGCGGCGAGGAGGGCTGATGACCTTTGACCCGGGAGGTAGGAATAGAGCGTCAGTCAGGGGTCAGGTATTGCAGCTCTATTGTTCGCAGCCGCGCGTCAGTGTGTTTGTGCCACACGATGAAAGCTCTGCATTTAGCTTCCCGTCAAAGCGTTTTACCGTTACGTTTTATTTTCACGTAATTGCCGAACGAGCCCAGGCGAAGAACTTTCAAACGCAATCGACTTCAACTTGACGTTGCGACAAAGAAACTTGAGGACGTTTGCTTTGTCTGGAACTGTAACGTGCTGTAGGTTTTAATTGTTCATTTTCGCATAAAAGCGCATTGGCTATCTTTAATGTTTTTGTCGCCAATTTCCTCACTGGTTCAAAAAACTTAAGTGCCGTATTTATGCGAATATAAGCAACAGAGTTTTGACGCTCAAAAACTCGGGGGGTGCTTATAATCGAAAATTTCCAATAAGCGCGTAAATATCATTTCAAGAATTTCAAGTCAGGAACAATGACAAATAAACGTTTGCTTCGTCCGGAACTCCAACGTACTATAGGCTTTTATTGCTCATGGTTCGTTTTAAAAACACAATTGTCATCTTTTCACGTACTTTAGCTCGTTTCTAAACGCAACAAAGAGTATTTTTATGAAGTTCTCTAGTTTCTCTAATCTCAATCTTATTACAATTCTCGCGTTTTTTTCACGTCAATTTCCCACTGTAGAGCTGATGTCACGCCAAAGATAACTGGCACCACGTGGATAATATTTAATATGCATAAGATATTTACTTAATATGTAATAGTTGCACGTGTCGCAGATTTTAAATGAATTGCATAAATTAAATGAATTAAAAGATTGAAATATTCATTAAGAATTTCGTCCCTTTAGTTAATTTCGTCATTTTAGTTAATTTCGTCTCTTCAGTTAATGTCAGCGCTCTAACGATGAAGATAAAGCTCAGAACGCCTCATGGTATTTTGAACTATTGGTTGGTTAGCATCCCATAATCCCCCGTCTATTAATAATGAATCTGCCGGATTACCAATAAAGGCGACTAGTTGACCACACAAAGTGTTTACGAGCGCAAATCGGCATTCCGACTTAGTCGAATAACGGACAAAGAAAAATAAGTGTGTGTGTGTTCAGCTTTCACTGCCGGTAAAGAGCGTGTGTGTGTGTGTGTGTGTGTGACGGAGAGAGACGAAAAGATGAGAGGTTGAGTTACAACACACCAGGCCAGAAAAAAGAGAAAGAAAAACAATAGCGGCCGTTAAAAGGGAATGTGGCGAGTGTGTGGTGACGAGTCTGTGCTCAGCTGCTGTGGTGCGACAGGTTCGGAATGACTCGCGTTTCACACACACGCTTCACGCATACACACTTTCTACCGCCGGCACGGCAACACACGCTAAAAATACAGACGCGCGCACCGCCACACGTGTACCGGCCGTCACACTCACTTTCACAACATGTGTGTGTCAAACGGCTGAAAGTCGGTGGATTGTTGAGCTGGTGAAAAATTGTGACGAGTTTGGAGGAAAGCGTCTGCTAAATGACTGTGAAGTAAAGACAAGTAAAGTAAAGTAAAAGTGTGCAAAAAATTTTTTACATTTACGTCAATTTTTAAGCATTTTGAAGGGTGTTTGTGTAGTAGTCCTAAAGTTTGAAAAATACAGTCGAAAAAATACGGCAAAAATTGCATTTGTGCTCCTGTTACTGTAAACGTAAAACATGTATTTTTGCACTAGAAATTTACTGGAGTTGGCGTTCAAAAGCCAGTCATTTTTTCGAAATAATTTCTGTGCGAATTCTTTGATTCGTTTCAGAGGAGCATCGATAAAGTTGACGGGTCGATTTGACTCGGAGGTCTTTTATTATGCCTAGAATGAGCAATAGATGTTATATATGTCTCATTCATTTCATGTCATTGTTTTCTTTTATTTAGATATTTATGTTAATACTTGCAAAAATAGGGGCGGAGTCAGAACAAACTCAATTCCTTGTTGTTGTTTGCAACTTGACCAATAAAGTTTCTGAATCTGATAATTGTCGATAATTGTCAATAATTGTATGTGTGTGTGTGTGTGTGTGTGTGTGTGTGTTTGTGTATTATGTCTCATTGCAAAGAAACAAATAGTATTTGATCTTTCTGACTCTTTGTAGCTTCTTTTTTGTCAGAAGGGTCAAACTGACCCGAACATTATCATTGTAACACAAAAAGTAGCGGACGTTACTAATATGTCAACTGAAACATTTTTGTTTATATGTAGATTACACTAACTAAGACCAGCAGGAGCAGTTTCAATGTGAAAAAATACTTTCAAGTATTCGTTTTTATTCGTAAACTTTTAAAACAGGTCAATTTGGCCCGAACAGTATCTTTGTAACATAAACATGTAGCGTGATGTTACAAATATGTGAAATGAATCGTTATATTTTTTATATGATGATTCCACCAAAAAAGCTGAAGTTTAAAAGTGAAAAAATACTTTGAAAACGAGTCAATCTGACCCGAACATATTAGGAGGGTTGAGAATGACTTTTTTAAACTAGTACCGTAATTTCCAAACTATGATTAGAAGAAAGAAAGAAAAAAAGAGACCAACTCATATACATTTTTATATACATTTTTTAAAATATATTTATATAGCATTGCTATATATTTTATGTAAAGCACGCACTTGATTTGGTTTATAGGGCGTGCAGTCAATTTTTAAACATTTTGAAGGATGTTTTTTTAGTAGTCTTAAAGTTTGAAAAATACAGTCGAAAAAATACGGCAAAAATTGCATTTGTGCTCCTGTTACTGTAAACGTAAAACATGTATTTTTGACTGTGTTTTTGAGTCTGACTGGATGGAGACTCTTCAATAATAAACTCTTGCTTCACTAGATGTAAGTGTACGACATTTTTTTTCATTTGGAACAATGGAAATTGTTCAACCATTATATTGATGCTTTACTATTTAAAAAAAATTAATAAAAATAAATACATTAATTAATTAAAAATAAAAATATACGTATATGTATTTCACTTTTTCTTGCACATTTGTTACCGTTTTTTTTCTTCCTTCCTACACAATTATTTTCCATTTAGGGTTAGAGTTAGGTATTTTTTTAGTGTCAATTTTAGTAATTTTAGTGTCATTTTTCCTCCTTCATGCTGCTGTAGCTGTTTTTTTTTTTGTCGCTTTGCTTCATTCCACCATATATTTGACAAATTGATGATCAAATATTCAAATTGCACTGAGTCAGTGAACGTCACCGAAGCTTCTGTCTTTTAGTCTGAGAATGTGTGTGTGTTCCGTCACCATTTGTTGAAAGGTGTGTGTGTGTGTGTGTGTGTGTGTTCTACGTTTGTCCATTTGAATCAATTTGCAAATTCAGCTGCCGGTGTTTTTCTGCCACCCATGGCACGGCGTGTGTGTGTGTGTGTGTGTTCTTGCTTTGGTCAGTGTGTGTGTGTGTTCTGGCTTTGGTCAGTGTGTGTGTGTGTTCTGGCTTTGGTCAGTGTGTGTGGTGTTTCTGCTGTTGTTTCTGACACTTTACTCTCGGGTTTCTCACTTTCTGGACGTTGGGAATCCGACGCCTCTATTATTTCAGAAATCTGTTTTTTCTGTCGTGTCGCTTCCGCTGCGTTTAGTTTGTTAGACACGACTATAAATGTCTGAAAATGGAACATTTTGCTGCCGAATTGCAGTGCGATATTAAATCTGTATCAAATATACATTTTTTTAAATACATTTTTCATTTTCATATTGTTTTGTTATTCCTGGTTTTTATTCATATTTTATCCTCATCTGTTTATTTTGCTTTTTATTGGGTTTTTATTTTTATCTCTTATCTTTTTATTCTATCTCTTTCTCGCAAACACACCTCCATGTTTAATTGCTGATCGATTGTGAAACACATTTCATGGCATGTTGACCCATGTATAATGTGAATATGACAATTAAAATTTGAAAGTGTCGTAAGACTAAATACCGGTAATAAATAAAATAAAGAGTTTGACTCAAAAACAAACAGCAACATTGTTTACAGATTTACATAGCATCTACAGTATTGTAGAAATACGCATTTTGTACCAGATTTTAGGTGCT
>MU204215.1:982892-992975 GCA_017309775.1 Paedocypris sp. Pulau Singkep
TGTTTGTCGAAGGCTGTTTCTCCAACAATACAATCAGCGTTCAAACACACGCACTCGGCTGCTGCTCACGGCCCCTCGTCCTGAGCTCTCACACGCCCGGGCGGAGCCGTGTCGCTCTGTCCTTCTCCTCCTCTCAGTGAGAGACCCGGTGTCGTCCGGCCGAGGGAGATTACAGGTCTGCTTCAGAGTGTCAGCAAATTACGGGGATCACGCTCGCTCGCCCGCTCTCTCTCTCTCTCTCTGTGATACACACAGTCACGCAAAGTAAAAGCAAAACAAGCTGCTAAACAGAGATTATTGACTGACAGATAGAAAGACAGCCATATAGATAGATAGATAGATAGATAGATAGATAGATAGATAGATAGATAGATAGATAGATAGATAGATAGATAGATAGATAGATAGATAGATAGATAGATAGATAGATAGATAGATAGATAGATAGTGAGACAAACCGCACACAGAAAGATGAACAAATAGAAAGACTAACACGTGGACAGTCAGACATCGACAGAATGATACATAAATAGACCTACAGGCAGACAGACAGACAAAATAATGAAAAAGATTAGATGCTAAGAGATAGAATAGTATAGAATAAAATAGAAATTAGAATTAGATAGATAGATAGATAGATAGATAGATAGATAGATAGATAGACAGACAGACAGATAGAAGGATTGAATTGATTGTACGTTTTTCATGTTTTGTTAAACGTTATTTCTGTTATCAGAACACGTGTTCAAGAACAACGAACATTTTTGCAATTGGTAGAGTAAATGTGTAAGTGTGTGTGTGTTGTTTCGGTGAACTCTATCGTGGCCGTTGCCCTCTGGGTGCTGATGACTGACCCGTCGGGTCGTGAGGAGGGCAGTAGTAGGTGCACAGAGGGGTGAATCTGCACTTAAAGACCAGCCAGCATCCGCAGCCATCCGTCTCCACGCTGACATCCCTCTAAATATTTACCACATCAGCCTCAATCCAAGGACAATGTCACCAGATGGAGCGAGAAGGAAGCGATTGGTCAGTGTCACTGCTCCTTTAAATGCGAGGTGTGTTTACTGGATCCAGCGCTGTAAAAGACAATCAGACCATCGCGTGTAGATTTCACTGGAGACCACTTTTTTAATCCCTCAAATACTGGCTGAGTTCAGTTACACAGAACATTACTCCAAGAACGTTCTGTCTAAAGGTTCTTAGAAGGCTTTAAGGTTTTCCATCGTCACTCTCATTCCAACGCTCAATTTTCCCGGAAACCAGGATGAAATCTACGCAAGCGAGAGGAAAACATGCAAACTCTAAAAAAGCATACAAGAGAATTAAGAACTTTCTACGTATAAAAGCTGCACTGGCAAAAACCAGAGCATTTGCGTTCATTCTAATCCATTTAAAACATCTCGAAAGACTCCCTGAAGTCAGCAAACCTTTAGGCCTGTGTTGCCGGAAGGGTTTGTGGTTCCGCTTCATCCAGAGAACTCTTTTCTTCATCAACCCTTCTGTGGGACCACCAAGGCGTTGCCAAGCCAGACTGAAGAAACATTCCCTTCAGCTGGACTTCTACCAGTCCAGTTCTTCCAAAACGGATGCCCAAACTAGCCTAGCTAACTCCTTTTAGCAGTGGTTCTTCTCCCGGGTGATAGGCCTCGTCACCATCACTCTAGGAGCCCAGCAATCTTGCATTAAAAACTTGTTCAAGCCACTTGGCTCTGATATCTTGTTTTCCTTGGTCATGATCTAAAGGCAGCTTGAGCCGAGGTGTAGGGGTCATGTGGGGTCAAGGACACTCAACAGACCAGTTTGCAGGACGAGTCAGAGTGCGATTCGAACCTGCAACATTTTGGACCCAAGTCCCTGCCACAACTGCTACGACATTGACCTCAGAATTGCTGCCGATGCCACAATTTCTGATGAACAAGACTTCAGGTAGCCTGAGGCAAGATCTCTTCTTCAACCTGTAGAGTGCAGGCCTGATGGTTGAGACCATCTTCAAAAAGCGGAAATGAAATCATGTGGCCTCCAACCCAGAAATCCACCGTTCCTCGTCTGCCCCTAGAATTCCATAAAAATAACGAACAGGACATTGTTCCTGACCCTGACTTCCCGTGTCCACCACAGGGTTTGAGGATTGCTGCCACCACAAGCATCAAAGGCCTTCAACTTCAAACAGCGGCATTGGCACTGGACGTGAGGAACATACAGTCCATTCAGCTGCCCACCCTGTCTGGGCACTCCGCAAGTCCTCCCTAAGACCTTGCCCAACTCTAAGAATCCAGATCCCAACTATGTGAGATACGCCTGGTTATTTCTAAGCAATGATACCCAACCTCCAACTAAAGAACAGGCTTAGTCCCGCTGTAGCCAGACTTGCTGATGGTTTGGGCCAGTTTTGTATAACCTACAGAACCTCCATGTCTTTTCCTTAGGGTGGCAAGCTTACACAGTGGGTTCCTCACAGCTGGGTTCCTTGTGGAAGAGCAGGGCCACCAGGCACTCCCAACCTGGGCACTTCTCTTCCAACTTGGCTTCTAGGAGTCATTGGACAGCCCCGTAGGGTTGGTAGGAGAAGGTTAATGATTCCAGAGCTGTTTATGAGACACGTTAGACTTAGCCAGCATTTTTTTCCGAGCTTCGGATAGTGTGTCTGGTTTGCTGAATGAATCAGCGTGGTGTATGTCGTAAGGAGACAGATATATCTCCAGATGGCTGCTTTGAGGAAGTGAAGAAGAAGGATCAAGACTCTATTGGCCAATTACTCCAAAATAGTCAGGAGGAAGTTGTCGGCAGATCGTGCTGTAAACGTGCCAGCAGACAGTGCTCGATATTGTGCAAACATACAATGATGATGATGGATATACAGATAGACAGACAAACAGATATTTAGACATACAGAAATTTCTCATCTTGTTTTTATACCAACTTGTGTAATTTAATGATATAGCAAAGAACACCAGGTCATGGGTTCGACTCCCAGGGAAAGCAGAGGATGGAAGACTAGAAGAAGTGCATCTGTCGTTAAAATTGAAAGTGTAATGTGGCACAAAACTGTCTGTTCAATGACTGTAAGGGGAAATTATTATTCTAGAAATAACTCGGACTTTGTGGAAGGCTCTGTGGCGTGTTCTTCAAAGCCAATGGCCGAACCGATGTCCATCGCTCTTCTCAGGCCACGTCAAACCCCTTCGACAGAGAGTAAACAGCTCCATTTGAATTTGACCAGAGTGGAGCGAGTCCTCCCTGCCCCCTGACCCCAGAGGAAGAGGAAGAGGGGTCTGATCCAGCCTCGCTCTTCTGTGGTCTGGAAGTCTCCTAAACCGGTACATGTTGGTCTTGATGTTCACGAGAGGTAGTAGTAGGAGTAGTGCAGAGGTCCACAAGGCTTGTAGGGAAGCGTGAGCAGCTGAGGACCAGATTGAGGTGGGTTGAGTCGGATCCTGTGCCCCGGGGGTTGTGAGGCTTTCGGGTCCTCAGCTGCCAGGAAATAGTAGGCTGCGAGTGATGTGGTCAGCCCTTTGTCACCAGTTGAAAATCCGAGTGGGTGAGTGTGTAGTGGATGTGATTGTGCTGGAGGCGCACGGCAGACTCATTTCCATTTCGATGGCGGAATTAACCCTCGGAGGAATCATTAGGACGGTTTAATCAGGCAGGGAATGTGGGTGAGGGTTAGGGTTAGGGACAGAACGGTACACTGCTAAAAATGCACATGAATAAACAAGGAAATAATACGAAAAAAAAAAAATTTGTAAAAAAGACTTAAATCAGGTAAAATTATCTGCCAGTGGTGTGAGAAAAGTTTACCTGGTCAGACGCTTGAAACAAGTGCTATTTTCTTGAATTGCGCAAGTTAATCTTTCACTCGCACTTCTAAGCCAGTTAATTTATCTTGTATGAAAAAACAAGTTTTTGGTGTAATTTTAGTCAAGAATGTATTTTTTGCAGTGTAGTTCTTGTTCTTATTGGCTTTGATATAAACAAGTAGCTTGTTTCTTAAATTGAGAAACGTTGTGTTCTTAAAACGAGAAAATTTCACTCGACGTTTCTTGTTTCAGGAAGTTTCGTGTTAAAACATAATGTCTACTTTGAAAAATGTCTCAACTTAGTGTAAAATATCATTAAAATTTGCATTTTTTTTTCCAAGCAAGAAAATTCAAGCCATATTTTCATGGAATAAGCAAAGTCATCTCTCACTCTTTATCCTAACATAGTTCATTTGTCTTTTAAGGAAAAATAACAAGATTTATTGTCGAATTTAAAGATTTTTCCGCTTGTTGAGAATTTATTTTTTGCAGTGTAGCTATAGGTGGGCGATAAAAAATGCAATGACACCATAGAAACGTGTCTGATGTTTTCTCCGCATTTTTGTTTCACTTTTCATGTTGAGCCATTGTCACACGTACGCTTTAGTTCACTTGAATGTGTCACACGGTTGAAAAAAAAACATAATTCAGCTTTATTTAGTCATTTTTATTAACATAATAAGTGGGTAATAATAATAATTATTGAAAAAAATAGGGTTGAAACTAATTTTGGGGAAAAAAACGTTGAAAAAATGGAATTCAGTTAGATTTAGTCATTTTTTATTAACATAATAAGCTGGTGATAATAATAGCTATTGCTGGAAAAAAAAACAGATTTGAAACAAATTTGGGGAAAAAAAACGTTGAAAAAAATGGAATTCAGCTTGATTTAATAAGGTGGTAAAAATAATAGTTATTGCTGGAGAAAAAAAAAAAAGTTTAAACAAATTTGGGTGAAAAAAACGCTGAAAAAAATGGAATTCAGCTAGATTCCGTCCTTTTTATTAACATAATAAGCTGAAAATGTCAAACTAATATTTGACGCCATACGTATTAAATTACGCGCGTGACTCGCTCGAAACCGTAAAGCGCTTTTGTGGATGCGTTTGTCAGACTAAACAATGCACCGGATGGAGCAAGTGGGGAAAAGTCTAAATGGAGCGGTGAGAAGAGGAACAGAGACGTCCGTCAGCATCATCACTCACTGACTCACCATCACAGGACGTCCTTCCTTCACCGGACGAGAGCCAATGGAAGAGCGGCTCCACGCTTTCACTGTGCTCGCTGTGTTTGTTTGGCTCGGCTTTAATTGAGGAAAAAACAATCCTGATTAGAAGATCAATGGAGGAAGTGATAGCGACTCGATCTGAGCCAATCACAGGAGAATTGTGTCGCTCACTCACGTTTTCTACTCAACACAATCGGCGCTTTAAACAAACTTCAACAAACGCACAACAAATCACTGCTGTGCTGAGTCTCGATTAGTCAAACGATATATTTATAAGCTGCTTCCTGTTGTTTAATAGCACTTGTTTGGAAAAAGTGGTTTGTGTAGGCGAAATTGTGTTAAAAAAAAAAAAGTGACTCTGTCTTCTCGTCCGATTAGAACTTAGTCTTCAGAACTCATTTGAAATGAGTGAATGATGTCAGCCGACCCGGGACAAATCAGAGGCATGTGTGTTGATCCTCCGTCTCTCTTGAGGAATGTGTGTGTGTGTGTGTGTGTGTGTGTGTAGTAATTGTTAGATCATTGTCATGTGGAGGCGGGGTCAGAGGGAGTGGGGAGGGAGGAGCTGGTGGGAGGAGTCACAGAGCAGAGCTTCAACAAGTCCCACAAACATCTCAGTCAGTCAGTCAGTCAGTCTCGGGCACTTGTAGGCGAATTCACTGGCCATCTGGACTAGCAGCGGGACGGGCCGAGAGACTGCGATCTGCACCTGTCCCACACACACACACACACACACACACACACATACACACACAGCTTCTATGTGTGGCTGGGATCAAAGCCTACTGGTAAGAGCTTATCAGATTCTTCTCCATTCATTTTTTGGGATTATATTGCAGTTTTCATGTATTTTTTGCACTTGTGTTGAATATTTTTGCGTTGTGTTGTTATCGGTGCGGTCCCCGTAGGATCGACGGATGTATGATGCTTTGTGAAAATGTAGCACTTTAATGAACAATTAGCATTTTGGGATTTTTTTTTTACTATTGATGTTATTTTTTAACTGGAATTTTTGATGCAACTATGTGCATTTGAAAGTGGATATTATGCACAGAAAAAGTTTTAAAGTTTTAAAGTATAATACATGCAGGTAAATATAAGGACAGCTTGGAAAACTTTTTTCACACTGTGATTATTTTTTACATTATATTATTATAACTTATGACTTTTGTTTCTGTTTCAAAATGAGTCTCGGCTTTACAGCTGTCAAGAGTTTGTTTTAAAAGAATGTTAAGTCAGTCACAAATGAAAGGGAAATAGAAAAACTAATTCACTGCAAAAATATTTACTAATTTCAACTTTTAAAAAGTCGAAGAATTTAAAACAAACAAAAAAAAAAACTATTTTTTCCATCATTTGGTTGAAACTGATGTGCTACATATGTATAAATATATATTTTGAGATGATAGTTTAAAATTTCATTAAATTTGTTGAATTAGGTCAGTTTGTTTAAAATTTCACAGTTTAGACTTTTATTTGTAAATTATATATGTCAAAATGCAAATTAATAGAAGTGAAATTCCTTTAGTTAAAATAATTTACCTATAAAAAAAATAAGTTTTTTTTTTTTAGAAAAAAAAAAAACAACGTTTTAAAGTGGAAAATCAATACTCCTTTCAATGTGACAGAAAAAAAACGAAATCTCACACTTTTTTTCTGGGATGAGTTCCGCTGCTCTGATTCCGTTTTTAGCTCAGCTCAGAAGTAGACAAACTTCCTTCCTCTGTTTTCCTCTATTTAGACTATTTTTACACTGGCAAAAAAAAAAGAAGAGGGGAAGAAGTGCAGTAAAGAATAAACAAAAGAGATGGGACGACAAAATCTGAGCAGGAAAAAAATTAATTTTGTTTACCTTGTGCTGCTTGAAAATGTAATACAAACAAATTTTAATTGTCTAATTTAACAAGTTTGAACTATTTTTGTAACTAATTTGTTAAACTAATTTGCAACTGATCATTTGTCGTATTTAGAAAATACACTTTCAGCATCTTGTATTTTTATTTTTAAAAAGTACGGATAAAATATATATATATTGATAAATTCAATTCTTGTGTTATAAAACTGATCCGGGCCTTTTCTGCCATGATATGTGTTTTATCCGTGGCTCCGGATTTCTTCCTCAGTCCACAAACCATGTGTTTTTAAGAACTGGAGGCAGGAAAGTGTTGCCAGGAGGTGTGAGTGAGAGTGTGAAAGTGTGTGTGTGTGTCTGCGACGTGTGGACCACCCATTAGCTCCCCGTGACCCAGAAAAAGAAAAGCGGTAGAAAACAGATATGGCTATTTAAACTTCATAAAGGAAACACTGCATGTGTCCGGACACTGAACGGAATGTCGTTTAGAGACACAGCATCATTTAACAACAACATTTGTTTACTTTGATCATCACATTGTCGCTTTTTTTGTTGACTTTGATCTCAGGCTGCGTCTCATCACACCGCTGCAATGTTGACTAGCGAGGGATCGCCCCGCACCGCGCATCATGAGGAGCTCAAGATGGACGTAGAAGACGCAGACATGACAAAATGGACGGAGGCCGAGTTCGAGGAGAAGTGCACGTACATCGTGATGGACCACACGTGGGAGGACATTCCAGAGAGCGCGGAGCTCACCCGGGCCGAGGCGTCGCTGCCCAGGAACCTGGCCTTCAAACACCTACCAGAGTCCAAACAGGTAGGCACGACTTCAAACGGGACAAGTGACTCCATGACGATGACGGGCTGGAAGTAGCTTTGTGTTCCACACGCCTCACTTTCTCTAACACGGACCCCGCTGGTCCACCGACAAGCTCCTCAAGAGGAGGAGACGTTCATCAAGCGGCCTTTATCTCCAGCAGAACACCTCGGCTTCCTAAACGACGACTCGAGGTTTCGGCCGTTTTTTTTTGGTCCGAAAGTGTCCATAGATCAAAGTTATGGATTTTCTCATCAAGCCTTATCTCTTCCTGTGAGGCTTCCTTTATGAGCACGTACTTACCGGGTGATAAAGGAGAAACCTTTCTTTCTTCAAGAAGCACCTGAGATTGGAGCGGGACGAGAGCGAGAGAAATCATGTGCTCGGGGGGAGATTACAAAGAGGGTGAAGACCTCTGCTCCAGCTTTGGGGTCGAGATGTTAGAAAATGGACTTTTGTGGTCCACTGGCAGAGGTGGAGGTGTCTTCAATGGGCTTGGGGCTTTTTGTTGGGCTTCTCGAGACTGCGGATGAACTTCCGTGTGGTTAATAAGAGGTGGAGCGGGACAAACGAGTGTGCTCTTTCAGCCCTCCGACACGGCTTTGATGACCTTTGACTTCCTCTGGCGGTCAGGAGAGGTGACGGCTGAAGAGAGGCATGTTTTTCAAGTGTGCACATCTGGATAGTTGATAATTAATTGCCCTCACGCGCGCGCACGCACACACATACATACAAGCACACGCAGACGTATGTAAAACGTGCCCACGCCCCTAACTCCACCCCCACTCTAATCTTAGCCTCAATTGTAACTTTCACCCTGAAATTCCACCTTGAGTCTCAAACAGGGGTCTTCAAAGTTGGGTGGTCCGGACAAAAGTCCCCACAAGTGTCTAGAAGTCAACAACCCTTCGGTCCCCACTATCACCCAAATGCCTGTACACACACACTCACGCAGTTGGACGATTGGACATAACCCCGAGTCACACCATTTGAAGTTAAAGCGTCCTTAAATAGCAAGAGAAAAACCGCTTTGTAGTAAAGTTCAAACATCTCCTCTCTTCTGTGCAGGTTGGCGGAGTGTTGAGCCGAGAGTACATCCCCAAAGGCACACGCTTCGGCCCCCTGGTGGGAGAAACGTACACTGCGGAAAATGTCCCGAAAGACGCCAACAGAAAATACTTCTGGCGGGTGAGTTGCTTTTATTTTTCCGTGTCAGAACTTTTGAAAAAAGTGAGAGAGCAATAACAAAAACCCACTGGAATTGACCGAGCTCTGTGTGACCTCCTGGGCTCGATAGTTCTAAAAAAGGCATTGACGTTTCTCTCCAAGAGACAAGAAACTGCTGAGAAAAGATCTCGCCCTTTCTCCTGAAAGCAGAGCGAATTGCTATTACGGTCCAAATATCAGGCTGACGAATCGATCACATGATTTACAATGTGTATTCACACCGCACATCCTCATACACAAAAGTGTCACCCTTACACGCCAATGAGTCGAGTTGTGCCGTCTAGAGCAAGTACGGAAATGTGTTGTCTCACATAATGGTGGCAAAGACTCGCAGTCATTCAGATGCGTACCTGTGGGTTACTTCCTTAAGAGACCCGAGAACTGAACCAATCCTAGACACCTTCTGATGAGCCGCATCTTGCTTTAGTTTCAACCGATGTTCTTGTGACGCTCCTTGCAGATATACTCACACGGAGACTTCCACCATTTCGTGGACGGACTGGATGAAGAGAAGAGCAACTGGATGCGCTACGTCAACCCAGCTCATTCCCAGCAGGAGCAGAACCTCGCCGCCTGCCAGAACGGCGTGAACATTTACTTCTACACGGTCAAGGCCATTCCCGCCGACCAGGAGCTGCTGGTGTGGTACTGCCCCGAGTTTGCCCGCCGCCTCAACTACCCGGCCTCGGGAGACGTGATGATGCAGAAGCTCAGTAAGTTTGCGAGGGAAAGCCTTCAACAGTGGTCGGACCGGCGCATTGTGCAAACACACCAGGCTCTTGTCTTTCATCTCCGGCCGAGATTGGAATTCTTTGAACTCCGTCGGGCTAATTACAAGGAATACGTGTGTAACGTCGCCGCCATTGTTTTGGGGACATTCTTCACACGTGAACAGTCTGGGACGCACGTCATTGTAAACCGGCAATAAAGGTCTTAAAGATAAAGTGCTAGAAAAGGGAAGATTGATACGGAGGGAAGAGGGAGATTATAAGCGGGTGAACGGGCCAGTCAGAGTGACTCCTCTCCCCAGAGTAATGCGCATACCCCGGGGCGACTGAAGGCAGCCGACCCCTTGAGCTCCACAAACACTCACTACTCTGTAATTATACCTACTCAGTCATGGCTGTTGTCCTCTACCTGTGTCTTTAAGACAAGACTA
>MU204215.1:993000-1015031 GCA_017309775.1 Paedocypris sp. Pulau Singkep
AATAAAAATAAAAATAAAAAGTATATACATCTAGAAATTACCGTTAGATAAGAATATGGAATATAGAATATAAAATATAAAATATAAAAATATGACAGAAATTATACAATATTATACACACGAAGGTGTGTATATTAGACAGTGACAGCAGCCTGAGCTGTTGTAAAACGGTGTGGTTGTAAAAAGTACTTTTTTCCTTAAACGTAGTTCGAAAAATAAAACAAAGACGAAATGAGGCAAAAGCAAAAAACTGCACAAAATTGATTCCACTTCAACGTTATATTTGAGTTTATTTTTTCAATTAATAATATTTGATCAGATCCTAGTTCTTGACTTCGTATCATTCTCAAAATCATAATACCGCATTCCACACGTAATATAAACTAGTTAGCATGTTTTATACTCATCAATGTTAAACTAGTTAGTCTCTTATATTAATGCACAAATAAATACAAATCACAGATCCGCATCATAACAACGATGCAATAATAACACACGATACTTTACTTTACTAAAATCTGTTACTTTACTCAACAAAAAAAAACGTTCCTTTCTAAGCCACGTTTACTCGCAATTCACTGTTAGCACATGGAGTGTTGAATTTGTCGACTTCCTTCCGCTCTCATCTGGCTCTTTAATACCTTTGTCACTCGTCTAAGAAGTGGAATGAGAGACTTCTCCGGGGGCGTCACTTGTGTGCTACTTTAAGAGGAAGAGAGGTTTGTCAAGAGAGAGAGAGAGAGTGAAAAAAAGCCCTCTTCATTGACTGGTTGAACTTCCTGGCGGCAGGGCTGTGCTGACAGATTGATATCTTTGTGATCACCGGCTGTTTGTTTTTGGCGAGCTCTCTGGGGAGAGAGACTGGTGTTATCTGGGGAAGAGCGGGGGGGCGATAACCTCCCGATTTGTTTACACGTAGCTGCCGGGACAAAGGGATAGTGGAGTAGACTGAACGGTACATCTTTCGTGGGATGCTTATCGTGCCCCCATTCATACTTGAATTGTTCACAATTAACCTCGTGAAAGTTCAGTGGACAGGAAGCAGGAAGTTATTTAATTGTTTACATCCCTTTTAAAGGGATCAACCACGAGGCATTCGAGATTTATGGGAAAGTCATTTTCCAATTAGGACGTTTCAGTGGGTGGAAAGGTTTGCTGAAGCTCCACGCAATGCTACCGAATTTCGGCAAAGTGTATCTACTCTGTACGTTATACCTCTGTCTATATTGTTTAATTAACTCTGCCTCCGTAGACCCGGAAAGAGAGAGATCATGTAGGCTCCTTCTAGCGAGCCAGCATCAGTCCCCCACACCCACTCAACGAACCCCATTAGATAGTATCAGTGCATCTATCCCACCCTGACCGGAGCGGCTGTCAGGCCTCACATCCTGTCTGTAGACTAACACAAGACGATTTGTCAAGCTGTCACACTAAGTGAAGCGCTGGGGGAGCTTTGTTGAGACTTTGTTTGTGGAGAGCTGTGTGCTCTGTGACGAAGCAAACAAATTCAAATCAATTGCAAAAAAGCGTTAGAAACTACAATTGAAAAGTTCTTCCTTTTGTTCCACAACAATTGCAACTCAATCCGCCAACAATAGCCCACACTTCCCCGCGTCCCGGTCAATATCTAGTCATGTTTCTGAATTTCATTGACTCCCCAAAAGTCCAAGTGTGTGACATGTTGTTTTTTTGTGTGTGAACAGAGCAGAGCCTAATAGAAGCCAAGCAGCAAGTAACCGAAGTCAAGAATCCAGTGAAGCGGGAGCACAGCGTCTCGGAGATCCTTAAAGATGTTTTACAAGAGCCAAGCAGACCGCTTCCGTCTCTGCTCCGATGCCCCCACAGCCCAGACCGACCTCTTTACCCCAGTGCTGTCTATCCTCTCCGCCCACCACTAAGTGAAGAATTTTTCAAGCACAGAACGATATTTGGCCTCTCCTCGCGCTCCCATAGACCTTGTTCCGCGACTCCGAGTCCTTCAGCACACAGCAATTCCGAGAGCAGTCCGGAGAGCAGTCCCACACCGCCGACGGTGGAGCCGAGAGACACCCTGCTTTCCTTTTCTCCAGCGCTCTACAGTCGAGGCCTGAACCACTACCCGAGCTTCTCACCAGCAGGCTCCATGCCATTCTACCCTAGCCCGCACTACCCACGCTACCTCATGCCACACTTCCCAGTTAGTAATCTGAAAGGGCCTTCATCCCTAGGAGGCATGTTCCCACAGGTGTACCCCTTCTACAGTAGCCTCGTTCCCCCTCACGTACCGTTTCCACCTGCTGTGCTTCCACCTGAGAGCGGTCGACCCTTCCTTCTTCCGGCGGAATCGGCAGCTCACCGGGACCTTCTCCTGCCTGCACCCAACAGTGCCTTCTCCGCAGCTACGTCTTTAAAAGACAAGCCTCTCTCTGGGCACAGGCATCCCTACGCCTCTGTGGGTGGTTCTCCAACAGCCGGCTCTGGAGCCTCCACCGGTCGAGTTCCCACCAAGCCTACCTCAGCCATTTTGGGCCACAGTCACACAGAGGACGAGGCCATCAATTTCAGCAAGATGAAACGAGGTTCTTCCGGCTACAAAAGCCTAGATTATCCACTGAAGAAGCACAACGGGAAGATCAAGTACGAATGCAACGTCTGCACTAAGACCTTCGGACAGCTGTCTAATCTCAAGGTTAGCAGACGTTCCACTTGTACGGGAGATGCTGATAGGTAACGCCTGTGACTTAATGGTGTGTGTGTTTTCTTAGGTGCACCTTCGTGTCCATAGCGGGGAACGACCCTTCAAGTGTCAGACCTGCAATAAAGGCTTCACCCAGCTTGCTCACCTGCAGAAACACTACTTGGTCCACACAGGAGAGAAACCCCACGAGTGTCAGGTCGGTAGAGTGCTTGAAACGCCGCGATTGAAGCTTTCCCAACGTTAACACGCTCTCTCCCCTCAGGTCTGTCACAAGCGCTTCAGCAGCACCAGCAACCTCAAAACTCACTTACGGCTACACTCGGGAGAGAAACCCTACCAGTGTAAGATCTGCCCGGCTAAGTTCACACAGTTCGTCCACCTCAAGCTCCACAAACGCCTGCACACCAGAGAACGGCCGCACCAGTGCCCACATTGCCACCGCAACTACATTCACCTGAGCAGCCTTCGACTCCACCTGAAGGGCTACTGCCTCGCCTTCTCACCCAGCCCCAGCTGCAGCCTGGACGAACTCAACCGCGTCAACGAGGAGATCGAACGCTTTGACATTAGCGACAACGCAGACCGGCTGGAGGAAATGGAGGGCTTTGATGTGGAGAACATGGTGGAGAAACAGATTTGCGGACTGCTCTGGCAAGAGATGGACTTCAAGACCTCTTATCACAAGGGTAGCACGGGTGGAGACCTGCAACCTCCACCAGCTCTGCTATCGGCGTATCGCTTGAGCGAACATGGCGGTGAGGCTTCCGTCATCAAGGTTCACTGTACCAGCCCCATCCCCCTCCTGCCCGTCAAGGTGAAAAAGGAAACCGAGGAGCCCGTGGAGCCCTAGCCCGCTGAAGACTCTGCTAGCCACTTGCCCGACTAGGTCTTTGGGTGTCTTTGAAAGACGCTCGTGTATATAATTCTGTTAGAATCAGGTTTTCGCCTGTTTATCAGGGACTCGAGTACTCAGGGCTATTTACATTGATTCTGGCCGTCAATGGTCTAGCAGGTCCCGGAAAGTGATAAAGACAATCTTTATTTCATTGTTTTTCTTAATAATACTTGCTCTCCTCGGTTCTCGTTTGTACCTTTTATCTATTTAATTTATTTGTTCCAAAAAGCGTCATTCTTTCAAACTAATATGTTTACAACGACATTGTCTCGTTTTACGGTTTGTTAGCCAGTGCTTTACACTGTAAATACTGTCCCGGCTGATGATAATTTGAAGTGTGAATGAAGCGTGGCCAGGCTTGTTTTTAAGGTGGACCCGGAGAGTTTGACCCGTTTGAAGGCTATTTTTTTTGCTTCTTACTTTTGAGATGTTCCGAGGTTCAACGTTCTTGTTTTACACAGCATCTTTTGTCTCGGTGTCGAGCTTTACACAATATAAAATCACAACTAAGGTTTGTGTCTATATATGCACCACTGTTACCTCAAGCGTGTGAAGTGCTTGTACGTTCCGAGCGGCATCAGATTTCGCTTCTCGGACTCGAGGGCGACGAAACGGAATGTCGGTGATGTTGGTTTGCCCAAGAACTGGGCACAACGGCTTCCGCGACTGTCACTCGCACTGAATCATGGGTGGCACATTACGGAAACGGAACTGTCGGAGATACGGTTAATCCGATCAATGCTTTTCCAGATTTCTGTGGGTCACCATCATCGTGGCCTTCGTATGCACTGGTTTGATTCGCTCTTTGTTCAGTCGGCTCTTTGTCTAGCAATAATGGTTTGTGGTCGACGGCCGTTTCAGGTATTATACACGTTCTGTCCTAAAGTATGACCAAAGTCCACACCTCATCTGTAAAGAATAGATTGTCTTTGTTTACATACTGGTTTACATAGATATTTAAGTGCAGCTTGACGAAATGTAAGTTATAATATAAAAATACACTGATATGATGCAGTCGCTCTGGTGTCTTGTCTTGCCGTGAAGTTTCGTGTCCCTGTCAATTGTGTCCATTTTACATTTCAATACAGCAATAAAGTTAGTAAAGTGACTAAAGCTAGTTAGGAAAACTAAAGTACGAGTTACAAGGCGACAAATGTCTTACTAACACTCGTTTTGCAAGATATTCCTCTGGATTACAATATCAATTTCAACAACCACAATTTTAGATTTTTATTAATATAATATACATAATAAATATATTACAAAGAAAAAACATCCAAATTGTTTTCTACTAATTATACTAATAAATGACCTATTAATTCAATATCACCAATGCTGATGAAATCTCATAAAACTCATTTTAACAGCATGTGTATTTAGAATTATGGTAATGTATTTAAAACAGTATTATCGGACAGTATGATCGTTTGACTTTAAAAACGACACCTTTATACATCAACAAATCACTGTGAGGAAACAACGTGGTATTAAATAATCAGTAACTATTATTAGCCTGTCGTTAACGTCGTCATTACTTAGTCACTCGCAAAATCTCTACATAAAGTGTAGAAGTTACATTTCAGGTGATAAGACTTTTAAATTTTTTTTTTTTTTTTTTTTTTTCATGTAAATGAAGTTCGACTTCATTTACATGAATATTAAATGAAGTCGGTATTGGTATGTGTGTGAATGTTGTGAATTGGTATGTGTGTGAATACCAAATTGGTATGTGTGTGAATGTTGTGTGTCATGTAAGGCGACCTTGAGTGTCATGAAAGGCGCCAATAAATAAAAAATCGAATGAATTATTATTTATTATTATTATAATGACAGTCGATTGATTAACAGCTATACAACAATTACAAAAGAAACAAAAAGGTAACTTATTGTTAAGCTAAACAAAAATAATATAAATGACAAACGTTAACAAAATCCACAAATTTCCACACAATTAAAAAAAAAAAAAAAAAAAAAAAAACAAGAATTATAAATGTATTCATTTAGCTAGCTATTCAATTGGTGATGTGGGCGGGGCCTGTTGTTTTCCTATCTTGTAACATTTTGCCCCGTGTTTCTGCAAGTGTTTCAATATTGGAACGATTCTAAAATGCAACATTTTTGTGTCATGCGCAGAAAAACTAAATTCTGGAAATGACCACCACAAAAAAAAACTGAATTATTAATTATTCATATTCAATATATTCTAAAACGCAAAATGTGTGTGTGTGTGTGTGTGTGTGTGTGTGTGTGTCTTGTGCACAAAAAAATACTTCAAGAAATTACTGCCACAAATGTGGAAAAAAAAAAAAAGTTTTCATTGATGAATTAAAAATAGCCGCAAATAACGGGGAAGAAAAGTTGAACTGACTCATTCAAGGAGCTCATCATCATCATCATCATCATCATCATCGTCGCCACCAGACTCGCCGTGCTCCGAAAAAGACGTGATCCATACAGAAATAAAGGAGAAGTGATGGAGAGAGTCGTGTCCTCAGCACCTGTGTGTCCATCAGGGGTTAATCTGGGCGTCTGATTAACGAGCGTTTACAGCGTGTAAAAGCCCGTCACTTCCTCATTACATTCACTTCAAAGAGTCTCCGCCCGCTTTCCCCTTCCAGGAAATGAAAAAGCGGAGGAAATGGAAGGAAAGAGTGAAAGCGTGAGTGGATTGAGAAGGGAAAGGCCTGGTGTGACGTGACGTGAGGGCTTTACGGCTCCAGCTCTGAGATGCTCCTGGTTTAACCAACACACTTTGATGTCCACCACACACACACACACACACACACACACACACACACAGGAGACTAATGGCACTGGCCTCCAGATGTGCGGAGGAGAAACCAGCATCACACAGCTGTGCTTCTTACACCAAGGGATCGGAAAAATAAATACCTACAATTAATAAATACTGTATTTGTGTGATTTTAGGCACCCCGTGATTTTTTTAGGCACAAAAAACAAACTTAAATAAGAAAAACAAACACGGTATTTACATGACTATAAGCACCCGCTTGATTTTTCAGGCACAAAATAAAAAAATTAAAACAATAATAAAAAAAAACACAGTATTTATGCGAATATAAGCACCCCCTTTCAGGTAAAAAAATAAATGTAACCAATAAAAAAATACTTTATTTACATAAATATAAACACCCCCTGATTTTTCAGGAACAAAGGAAAACAAATGTGACCAATAAAAAAATACTGTAATTACTTGAATATAAGCACCCCCTGATTTTTCTGACGCAAAAAAAATTAAACCAATAAAAAAAAAAATACTATATTTACGTGAGCTGATATTTCACAAAAAAAGTTAAACCAAAAAAAATAAAATAAAATAATACTGTATTTACGCGAATATAAGCAACGGCTGGATTTTTCAGGCACAAAAAATAAATAAATAAAAATAGAGAAATACTGTACAGCATTTACGCGAATATATTCGGGGGGGGGGCTTATATTCGTGTAAATACAGTATTTGTCTAAAAAAAATTTTAAATCAGTGCTGTGCTTATATTTGCGTAAGTGCAGTATTTTTATTTTATAGGTTAAACAATTTTTTTTTGTGCCTGAAAAATCAACACTGTGCTTATATTCACGTAAAAACAGTATTTTTGCTCACTTATCGTAAAAAAAAAAACGAGTGGAGTGAGACAATGGAAAAAGAAATCTGTTTTTGTTTGTGTTAATTCCAACAAATGCTTACAAAACTATTACCCTGTGCAAATAATTGTGTCGTAACTCGTCACTCTTCCCAGTATTTAGGGCCCCACTTGTGACCTAATGGCGCACACACACACACACACACACACACACACACACACACACACCAGAATATCAGAATGAAACTTGAGGGAGATTTCGAGAGGATTTAGCTTGAGAAAGTTTATTTGTGAACAGTTTACACCTAGTTAATATGATCAATAGAAATTCAACTAAAAAAGGCAAAGATTGATGGTTATAAAACACTGTCGCTCGGTAAATTAACCCATTACACGTGAAAATCAGCAAAGGAAAAAAAAATCCACAGTCTTTACCAAATTCACATCTTAAAACATTTGTAAAGTGATTAACTTTTTTTTTATTCCTCAAGCTCGAATTGCAACTTTTGTTATTTATAAGTAAATAATAAAATACAAAGAGTAGAGCCACACCCCCTTCTCTTTCTCTCTCACACACACTCTCTTTCTTTCTCTCTCTCTCTCTCTCTCACACACACACACACACACTCTCTCTCTTTCTCTCACTCTCTCTCTCTCTCCCTCTCACACTCTCTCTCTCTCTCTCTCTCACACACACACACACACTCTCTCTCTCTCTCACTCTTTGTCTCTCTCTCTCTCTCTCTCTGTAATCACTCTCAGCTGTGTGTCGTCTGCGCTGATCTACAGTCTCACATCCCCCTAAACACAGACAGTCTGTCTGGCAGCAGGTTGTAAATACACGACACGAAAAAAAAAAAAAGACAATTTCCCCAAACCAGCGTGAGAGGCAAATGATGAGGGTTTTATATATGTATATATAAATATATTATTATTATTATTATATATAAAAAAAAACAATAACACGTGTCCACCAAACGTGATCTCTTAATTGGTAATGAGTTAATTAGACGCTAATTAGGCTAATTAGCACAGAGGACTCTTCCGGAGCGTTCCGGCCTCGGGATCCGAGCGTTCCTCCTGATGATGATGATGAGGAGCAGAAGGGCGTGGTCAGTCTGTGGGCAGCGGGACGATGCTGATGTGCAGGAAGTTGTCGGGGTGACTCAGGTGTTCGCTCAGCCACTGCACCGGCGTCTCCAGCAGCGGCTCGATGCCGTGGACCAGAACCTGGAACCGCTTCGGCTCATCTGGGAAAACACGTCACAAAACACTCAATTAAAGGTTAAAGAAATACGTGAAAAAGCCGACTGAAGTGTAAAACGCAGCAACGCGGTGGAAACGAGTGAGAACGCAAACTACATTTCATCGGTGCGGCGAAAATTGTGAAAAGCGACTGGGCCGAGACGGCGGCGCTTCACTGGATGATTCAAGGCGGAGCATAGTTTAGATACGCCCCTAGTGGCCATACTGGGAATCTCACTCACTTCGAAAATCCCGAGCACATTCAGGACGTCAGTGAGCAGCTGAAATGACAATATAGTCTTTGAAGTAAATATAAAAAAATAAAAAAAAAAATCATATTTTTAGGTGTAGGTACACAGAGGGGCGTAATTGTTGTAATTGTACGGAGCAAGTGGATGTGAAATAAATCTGAGGATTTAAAGAACTTTTTTTATGAATTATAAAATAACAAATTATCATGCACAATTTAATAACATTCATGAAAAAATATATTCATTTTCAATTACTATAATATAATATGTTAAAAATACTGCTGGATAATTTAATTATATTACAAATTAATAATGTATGCACTCAAATACATATAGTGGTGCCTCGACTGTCCTAGACAACCAAAATCCCAAGTAATAAAATGCGTCACTGCAAAAAAGTCGTCCCAAGTTCCGAAATATTTTCGCTATACGAATGGAGTTTCTTTTCTTACCGCTAGCGTAAAAAAATAAGCTTGTCTTCTCCCAGAATGGTGATGTTTTAAACTTTTTTTTGTCTGAAGTTACAAAGTGGCACGGATTACGTGTAAAGCTAACGAAATATTCACAGAACAATATAACTCAGCACAGATTAATTTCATAAGTCGGGGTACCACTGTTATATTAAGACGATGACATTAGTGTGCGCTAGTGACGAAACAACTAAAGCCTTCAAAATACATTGTATTATTCTTGAGCGGATGATTGTGAGGAACAACTTCCTGTCCGGCCGCAATCATAGGACAGTATTAGGGGACACGCCCCATCCGGATCAACTCTCCCACCCGAGAATCCGAGACCTACAGCAAACCTGCAGATCGGTTCAGGAACTTCACCTGCGGATTCGAACCCGACGTCCGTTCCGGGCAACTCATCGTATTCTCAGAAGACGCTGTCCAAGTTCAGCTGGAAGGAAGCGCTAGCGGCGGCACCATTACCCCCGCTGACCCGCCGAGGTCAAACGGCTAATGCCCCGGGTTCAACCTGACAGCGAGTGTTTGCCGGATGACCTCCTCGGACCACCTGACCCTCCGACCACTCAGCCCGACACTCTCCAATCCATCACCTCCTCCATTAATCACGCCTCTGATGGCCGGAGGGGTCGCCGACGCCGATAACGTGGGCGCAGGAAGGAACCATCATAATCCATTCTTTTGTTTATTGGACGAGTGGTCAAAAAGGCAGAGTGCCGGGGCTGGCGGCGGAATTGTCGGCGAAATTGCCTTAGGCACGATCTAAAGGGCACAAGAGTCGCCCTGTGACCCTGGGCTCTTTACTGAGGAGACCACTCTTACAGAAACACTAGCGTGTAGGGGCGCCTCGCTTTGCCCTACTACAAGAGTTCACTAAACTACTAGTGAGTTACTACGCTGCTCACGATTTCGACTTTAAATCGAAACCGATCGAAATCATGATCGGTGGAATTTCTCCCTTGGGAGATTAATAAAGGTTCATTCATTCATTCATTCGTAATGTTGACAACGTTTGTATTATCGACCAAAAATGTTTTAAAAACAATTTTAGGCCAAAAAAATATATTTTAGGCCATTATTTAGTGCGCTAGAACCACTCTGCAAAATGCAGAGGAACGTATCTCACAGCTACGATGACAGCCTCCATTTGTACAATAAGGTTATTTTGTTTAATTTTTCATATGACTGCAGATATAATATTAATAATAATAATAATACTACTAATAATAATAATAATAATAATAATAATTACATTTTTATTTTTGGGGTGCCTTTACAATTTTACTGTTCTTAAACGTTTAAAAAAATTTTATTTCATTGCGAACAAAGGTCAGATATTATAATGCATAAAAGTCTTAAAATGGCGTAGCTTATGCTTTTCTTTTATTTCCAATCGAAAATTGAATCGAACCGTGACTTTGGAATGGAAAATGTCATCAAATTGATGATTTGGAGAATCATGACACCCTTATAAACAACATCAAGACAAAGAAGAAACCAGTGGTGCAAAGTACTCAAGTAAATGGAATTTGTATTTTTTGGCTGCTTTGCACTTAGTATCAAAAGTACAAGCAACTTTTACTCTACTACTACTGTAACTATTTGAGTTTGAGATTGACTTTTTGTTCTTGATCTATTTTGGTAGGTGCTACCATATTAGGAAATAAAACCCCAAAAATGATTAATTGGCATACTCAAGTTCTTTTTAAATTGTTCTTTTTAAATTGAAGACTTCTACTCAAGTCTCCTTGGAATTGGCGACATGTGACTTGTGATGGAGTAATTTTTACAGTGAGGTATTCGTACTTTCACGCAAGTATGTTTTTCAGGTGCTCTTCACGCTTCTGACGGCTAGTTTCATTGGCCGTTTATATATTTAACGAGCACTGCAACAACGAATGAATCCATAAAATCGATGATAATCAAGAACGGAAGTTGTGGATTATGATTTCCGTTATCATGATATACAAAGACATTTATTAAACAATGATAATACAATACAATATATACTCAGTATCAAGGAAGCGAGAGAAAGAGAAGTAAAGTGTGTGTGTGTGTGTGTGTGTGTGTGTGTGTGTGTGTGAGCACTATCTAGGGTACATTCCCAGGTTCACTCTCACGATGATGCAGGGGGAATTCAAACTGAACACAACTCGCTTTCTTTCAGAAACCATGACATCAGCCTTTAGAGAAGCTGAGGAGCGTTTCTCTCGCCACATGAAAAAGACTACAAGGCGTGTCACGTGACGATGGTTTCACAACTTAATATAAAGCCACGCGTGTTTGATATTTTACTTGATAATCCTATATCAAGATTCCAACACGTTTCAATTCCTCAACTTTACTCACTGTACTGCAACTACCCGTCACAAGTTTACCTAATCAACTGTTGAACCCAGAAAAAAAAATCTAAATAATCGAGAAATTACATAAATAATCATTTTACGTCTAGAAATGGACCATTACTGAAACCGGACACGACAATAACTTTTACAACAGACTAGATTGATTGAGAATAATATTACAATGCTGTTCTATAATGTTACCATATTGTTAAATATATTTGTATATAGATTTCATAGGCAAATTGTGATCATTGTGATAGATCAATAGGAATCGGTTTATATTGACCAGCATCCACAGAATGAGACAATTGCAACCAACAGTAGAGTAACAATTGTGTAACCTCATAAAAATAGCAAATTGGATAAACAAATGTTTAAGTTTATGTATATAGCGCTTTTCTTAGATCAAGACCAACGCAAAGTCTTATGTTTTCACATTGTTTCATCTTAATAACAATGTGAACAAATCAAGCAAGCAAAAAGGCAAAAAATAAATAAATAAAATCAATTTTCCCGTTTTAAATCAATATCATTAGCCTCCTAAAGAAAATGTATAATAGTTAGATTAGCTTTGGAACCAACAAACCACTGTAGGTCAATCACTTATTATCGCCTGATTAACCTTATTAACCTAGTTATGCATTTAAGTTAACAACAATAATTAACATAATAAATAACGTTATACACTGCACTGTCATCAAAGACAAAAGAAATGTGTTTAGATTTGAGAACCTTTTAAAAAAAGAATGTTCAACGCTCACAGTTCCGGGAGAGATGCGCACAGCTAGTAAAGCCTTGGCGTGTCAAGAACTGCAGTGGGAAGTTTACGGACATGACGGACGGGGGAGGCAGGAAGTCAAAGGTTTCAAATGATCGAGGAAAGAAAACGAGACCCCAAAACTAGACACATCGTCGAGAAATGTCTGCAATTAATGCCCCAACGCAGACAGAAGGCGTGTGTGATGGAGGTAGGTAGGGGGTGGTTGGGTCACCAAAAGGTTTCTTCACTGATGGCGTGGGCTGAAGATAGGAGGGGGTTTCCTGCATTAAAACCTGCTTGAAAGTACCACCACACACCCTCGGATTCTCGATAAAAACGACTGACATCTAAAGAAAGAGCGTTTCCAATAAGTTGAAGTAGAGAAGACGCCCACATGTTACCACTTTTCTAGACGTGGAAAACTTAAACCGATTTAGCGACTGTGTTTGCAGTGAAACGGCTTTACGATTTTCCTGGAATCTTCAGAAATGTTTAACAGAAGGTTACGCCAAACGTAGTGCACAACTTCTGTAGTTATGATGCTACTATCACCGTACAACCTGACCACAGGCCATGGATGACTGCGGACCACATTAAGAGACTACATTTGGATTCGTCAACAGAAGAACAGCGTTCTGGCTGAAGCTTCCAGAGAAGCAAAGTACGTGCACATCACTTCCAGAACCATCAACAGGATCAGTGAGGGCGTGGTGAGGTGGTACACAAGTCTTCAGTGCCCAACCTCAACAACGATCGTCCTGTGGCACTCACTCCTACGATCGTGAACATCTTGGAGAAGATTGATTGTCAGAAGACATAGTCATCCTGCGCTATCCGGGCAGTTTCCGTAGGGTCTGAATTGCTCTAAGAGTGACCCCATCACCTAGCACTCTTGACAACTGAGACTTAGGTACAAATGCTGTTCCCAGGATTCCGTTCATCGCTCCACGCAATCATGAGGATGTGAGCTTGCACACATCTCTTGGCAAAGGAATCCAGGAACCCATCCCAGCACCAAAGACTGGAGCACCGCAGGGATGCCTTCTCAGTCCCGTCTTTACCCTCTCGCAATTGTGCAGCAACTCGGAGAAGACACGAGTACAAGGAGAGGTTGGAGCTCCAAACCACCTGCAGACCAAGCCACCGTTCATTGCGGATGAGTCCTTTCCTTCAGGAAGCCTTCTCCGCGGTGTTGAGAATGAGTGGAATGTTAACTGCTCTTAGTACGTTGCGGACATGCCGACAAGGTAAGCTGGGACAAGCCACTCTGGTATCTGCTAAATCCATTAAAGAAGCATGCCCATTGCTTTGCCCCATGTTGAATACATCCACATCCAGGAAGTCCAAGTCTGACAAACTGGCACCAGTGTCGGTCACCCAAAAACGCCAACCACTGCTTGAAACTCTATATGGAGCAAACCGAGAGGAACTCCTGCCAGCAGACTTCTTCAGAATGACTAAATAGGTGCCCTACTCTCGGTAGTGGACACATTCTCAATGCCGTCCTTCATCATCAGTGTGGCTACTCTCAATTCCGGTGGACAGAACACCTTGATGGATGCGGGCGGGCAAACTGTGCATCATCACTGATCCAGTAACTTCTCCGGATGGATTGTGGAGTGAAGTCCATGCCTCCAGGGAACGCCTCAGGGGGATTAACTGGTGGAACGACTGGCAGTGAGGGTGGAAAAAGAGGAGATGGGGTCTCTACAGTTCAAGTCCTGAGCATCTGTAAGGCGCTTTTCACAGTTTTAACGGCCTCAAAGCGCACAAGCTATCTCTTCAGCTTTTTTCACCAGACATCTCCTCGAGGTGGTGGCAAGTGCCAGTGGTGAGCTCTCCGCAAGGACATGGAATCCCGGTTCAGCTTCTTTCCCTCAAGACTGTGGCAGGGGCCGATGCCGTCCCAGGACCCTTATGGACATCCGGAGAGCTCTGCAGAAACCTCTTTTCATCAAAGCTAATCCAACCCTTGCTAGTGGAAGATGATGCGCACACGGAAGAACAAAGCGTCGTGTTTTCTTTCAAGGCCCTCGAGTCACAGGAAGCATCTCGGCTTCGGGGATGGAAGCCACTCAGATGTGCTCCATCATGCAGGTGCTCCGCTATTGTCTGCTTATCTAATGTCCTGCCCGTGTTTTGGCTGTGGGGTTCATTCATGCAGCCATCACTTTTCCTCCCCCGTCTTTCATCTCTTCGCCTAATCTCCAGATGTGAAGATTTCTTGTCCCGTCACATGCATCTGACTCCAATCTTTGACTTCACCCCCCCGTGAGAGATGAGTCTATTGCTCGTCTACTGGTCGGGGATGTTGTAGGTACTCACCCTCCGCACACAGGGCAGCAGGAAACAGCTCTTTCAGAAGGTCTCCCAGTGTGAGCGAGCTCCCGTCCGGAGACAGCGGGCGAAAGAGTTTTTGGATGAACGGCCTGTCGCTCATCGTCTAAACAGAGAAGGGTCCGAAAGTTAGCGCTGCTTTTTAGCATAGCACTTTGACATCCTTTTGCATATTCATATTTAAAACGGAAACAATTCCAAATTCAGGTATAACGAAGGGGAAAAAATTCACATGGCCTGTACAATACCCTACCATCATAAAAAAAAAATAATAAAAAAAAAACTCTATCTTCTGTTTCCTCGACGAAAGAGCATTTTAATCTACAGGGTCCAAGCGCTTTCAAAATGTTCTCTCTAGTCTAAAACATTAAAGTTCTAGAGAAAACAAAAAACGAAACACTAATTTGACTGACTTTATAGGAAAAATACCTTGATTCAGAATCTAGCCAAAAGTTCAAATTTAATCCAACAATTACCATTTAGCTTCATCACTGGACGAACAATATACATAATAATAAATACAAAATTAAATCTGAAATATTGTGTTCAGTAATCAAAGTTTAACACACACACACACACACCTTTTTTGTTACACAACTCACTGTATTTCTTTAGTATTTTATTTTCATTTTACATCTTTATTGTACCGTATTGTATTTTATTGTATTGTGTTTTCATTTTCATTTTCGTATTGTATTTTTCTCCTGTTATTTGTTCTTGTATATTGTGTTAAATTTAGACCGTTTCTTGCCTTCTATATTTTGGACCACATTTTAAATATATTGTAGTTATTTATCTTGGTTATTAAGTGTGTATTTTTTACAGTTATCGCATCTTTATTTTTGCACCAATAGGAGTAGCAATAGTTCCATTGTAACCCTGTGATACAATGACAATAAAGGCACTCTCTTCTCTTCTCTTCTCTCCTTTCCTCTTCTCTTCTCTTCTCTCCTCTCCTTTCCTCTCCTTTTTGCTTCTGTTCTCACTTCTCTTCTCTCCTCTTCGCTTCTGTTCTCTCCTCTTTTCTTCTCTTCTCTCCTTTTCGCTTCTCTTCTCTCTCATCTGCTTTCCTGTCCTCTTCGCTTCTGTTCTCTCTTCTTCTCTTCACTCATGTTCTCTCTTCTCTCCTTTTTGCTTCTGTTCTCTCCTCTTCTTTTGTCTTCCCACTCCTCTCCTCTTCTTCGCTTCTGTTCTCTCTTCTATTCTCTCCTCTTCACTTCTGTTCTCTCCTCTTTTCTTCTCCTTTTTGCTTCTCTTCTCTCTCATCTCCTTTCCTCTCCTTTTCGCTTCTGTTCTCATCTTCTCTCCTCTTTGCTTCTGTTCTCTCCGCTTCTCTTCACTTATGTTCTCTCTTCTAGTCTTTTTTGCTTCTGTTCTCTCTTCTTTTGTCTTCTCACTCCTCTCCGGTTCTCTCTTCTCTTCTCCTTTTCGCTTCTGTTCTCTCTCCTCTCCTCACCTCTATTGTTTTCTCCCTCCATTTTTACTCCTAAATGCTGCACTACTTCACCTCCACCTTCTAAATAAAGCTGGGTGATTGTTACAATCCGCCGTCACACCACGTATGAATATGTATGTGGCAAACAACATTTGATTTCATTCGCCACACACACACACACACACACACACACACACACACACACACACAGAGCGCAGGGGATTATCATGGAGGCGTAGTCTTTCATCAGGTGTCGGGTGCTGGAGCGGATCCAGTGTTGAGTCTCGCTATCACCCTGTCGGACCCGGAGCCGGTGACAATAGGAGTGTGTGTGTGTGTGAAGAGGAAGCGGCGGACACGAGGGCTCAGGTAGGCCAGCTGACACAGCGCATCGGGTTTCCAGAAACACTGACTCACGCCGATCACCTCCGCAGTGGGAGAGGAGAGAGTGTGAGAAGCGACAGCTCCCCACATGCATTTTTAACCAGCGCCATCCATTATTGAGCGCGAGGAGTGTGAAGAGAACACTTTCTTTTCAACGGGCCGGACACTGGAGCCGAGGCGCGGCGATCCGACACGCGCGCCAGACATCATTAGCCGCGCGGCACAAGCGCCAGGACTCGCCCGTAATTAACGCTTCCCTTCATCGCGCCACACGGTGTCCGCGCCCGGTTCGCTTACACTTACGAGTGCGAGTAAGAACAAACCGAAATAAATTCCTTGTCAGCATTGAAAAGCGCCTTACAACTGCTCAGAACTTGAACTTAATCAGCTCCTTACTGGATCAAAAAAAAAAAAAAAAAAAAAAAAAAAAAAAAAAAAAAAAAAAAAAAAAAAAAAAAAAAAAAAAAAAAAAAAAAAAAAAAAAAAAAAAAAAAAAAAAAAAAAAGCATTGAAAAGCATCTGGATGAAAAAAAAAAAAAAAAACGTCAAAAAAAAAGGCATTGAAAAGCGCCTTACAAATGCTCAGAACTTGAACTTGAACTTATTTAGCCCGTTACTGGATCAAAAGAAAGAAAAAGAAAAAAAAACGTTGAACAAAAAAAAAAACATTGAAAAGCGCCTTACAAATGCTCAGAACTTGAACATATTCAGCCCGTTACTGGATAAAAAAAAAAGCATTGAAAAGCATCTGGATCCAAAAAAAAAACGTTGAAAAGCGCCTTACAAATGCACAGAACTTGAACTTGAACTTATTCAGCTCGTTATTGGATCAAAAAAATAAAATAAAATAAAAAATATTGAAAAGCGCCTTACAAATGCTCAGAACTTGAACTTGAACTTATTCAGCTCGTTATTGGATCAAAAAAATAAAATAAAATAAAAAATATTGAAAAGCGCCTTACAAATGCTCAGAACTTGAACTTTTCAGCCCGTTACTGGATCAAAAAAACCCTGTCTTTAAATGTAATGTAAATATATTCTATTATTCTTTCTTTATTTTACTTTTGTTATTATTATTTTTTTCCATTATTTTGAATCGTTTGTTTTGAATTGTTACATTCTGAGTAAAGCAGAAAACAGCTCTTCACCATTAGTGCCGAAATAAATTCAACTCGAGGAAATGCAGACACGTGCTTGTTCCTTATCCACATTGTTCACACTGTGAAAAGCGCCTTACAAATGCTCAGAACTTGAACTTGTTCAGCCCGTTACTGGATCAAAAAAATAAAAAGTGTAAAAACATTCTATTTATATTCTTTATTCATTTGTTTTTTTATATACAGTCTAAAATAAAGTAAAGCAGAACACAGCTGTGATGAGGTCAATGGAAGACAGGGTTCCTACACTTTCTGAAAGACTTTTATCTTATATATTTGATTCATATTTTATCTTGCATATTTATCTTGTATTTCTCTCCCTTTATTGTCCTTTTATCTTTTATATTGTACTCATGTTTTATCTGATCTCTATTGTATTTTATTGCTTTTATCTCTTATCTTATAGTTTTTGTACTGTTAGCCCCCCCCCTCACATTATTATACGCCGGACGATTGTAAAATACAAAGCACGTGACTCCTCCTCACCTGGTAGATTCTGAAGGGAATGAAGCGGAAGCCCCCGTCTTCAGAGGGATACTCCATCAGCTTACGATTCATGGCCCAGAACTGATCAAACTTATCTGAAAAACACAAGAAGAAGGGGAAGAAGAAGAAACAGAGGAAGAAGAAGATTTAAAGGAAGAACAAGAAGAGGAAGAGGATGATAAAGAAGAAGAGTTAGAAGAGGAACAGGATGATGAAGATGAAGAAGAGGATGAAGAAAAGGAAGAGGATGAAGATAATGATGAAATTAACTTCATACAAAAATACATTATTTTCTCTTCCTCTCATTTTCTCCCTTTCGCTTGTTCCTTCTTTCTTTAATTTTTTCTCTTTCACATTCTCTCTTCCTCTTTTTCTTTCTCCCTTTCTTGCTTTTCTTCTCTTTTTTCTCCCTTTCGTTCTTTCTTTCTTACATACAGCCTTTCTTTTTTCCTCCTTTTTTATTTCTCTTTCTTTCGTTTATTTCTTGCCTACTTTCTCTCTTCCTCCATCTCTCCTTTTTTTCTCCCTTTCCAATTTTTTCTTTCTTACTCACTCTGCTTCTTTTTTCTTCTCTTTATCGCTCTCTTCCCCTCTTCATTTCTCCCTTTCTTTCTTTTACTTTTACTTCTTTTTACTTTTACTTTTTTCTCTCTTTCTTACTACTCCCTTCCTTTTTCCCTTTTTTTATTTCTCTCAAAATTCTTTTCTATTTCTCCACATTATCAAAATAGATAATGAAGAAAGATCTACCAAAAAAAAAGACAATTTTACAAAAACCTCTCTGCGAAAAAAAGTCGATTGCTCTACTATTGTAATAGTAATTAATTCTCAATCTCTTCAATAACCTCGCAGAAAGAAAAATATTTGTTAAAAATTTCTAGAAATGTTTTTTTTTCCAATTCTATCCATTCCATGAAAAACTCAAGTCTTCAGAGTCACGACTGGGAAGTGTGTGTGTGTGCGTGTGTGTGTGTGTGTGTGTGTGTGTGAGTTATATCTTATTTGTAATTAATAAATACATTATATAGTATAGGTTTCGAAAGGTTATTATTAATTATATGAATATGTTAATTATAATTAGGAAGGTAGGTATATACTTAATCTCTGGGGGAAATTCTGATTATAACCAATTATTATATAGTATAATAACAATCAATAAAAATATAGTGTATGTAATTCATATTTGTGCGTATGTGATTAAATCCGTTTGTGTGTGTGTTTACTGTCTGTGTGTGTGTGTGTGTGTGTGTCTGTCTGTGTGTGTGTGTTTACTGTTTGTGTGTGTGTTTACTGTTCGTGTGACTGTCTGTCTGTGTGTGTGTGTCTGTGTGCATTTACTGTCTGTGTGTGTGTGTGTGTCTGTGTGTGAGAGAGAGAGTGAGTGCGTGTGTCTGTGTGTGAGAGAGTGTGTGTCTGTGTGTGTTTTTTGTGAGTGTGTGTGTGTGTGTGTGTGTGTAAGTGTGTGTGTGTGTGTGTGTAAGTGTGTGTGAGTGTGTGTTTACTGTTCATGTGTCTGTCTGTCTGTGTGTGTCTGTGTGCATGTCTGTGTCTGTTTACTGTTTGTCTGTGTGTGTGTGTCTGTGTGTGTGTGTGTGTGTGTGTGTGTGTGTGTGTATGTATGTCTGTGTATGTGTGTATGCGTGTGTGTTTACTGTTCGTGTGTGTGTGTGTGTGTTTACTGTGTGTGTGTGTGTGTGTTTACTGTGTGTGTGTGTGTGCGCTACCGTTCTGCAGACCCATCCACAGCTGCTTGTGGTCTTTCTTCTGCATGTCGTTGATGACGTGGCCCTTGTGTTTGAGGGCGTCGGCCTCTTTGATGCAGGACATGAAGTGCGCCTCGATCACGGCGTTGGAGCAGCAGTGGAGGACGTCCTGCTCCGGGAAGCCCTGCGGAAGCAGCAGCGCTCATGAGGACCGCCTGGGGAGGGGCGGGGCGGGGCCGCCGAGCTCCACCCACCTTGAAGTGCACGGTGATGCTCCAGGGGAGGGCGGAGCCTGAGGCGTGGAGGTCGAAGAGCACGCCGATGGGACAGTGCCTTCGGAAACACACAGCGCCCGGGGTCAGCGTCACCGCCCGCGTCTTGATGTGCCACGCCCTCTTGTGGCGAAACACACCAACTTCCCACAAAACGCTCGTTTTCGCACGGCGTACGAAATGAAACGGCTTGTGGTGTTATTACACAATTATTGTTATGATATTACACATGTGGTGTTATTACGCAGGTATAGTTATATTATTACACATGTGGTGTTATCACGCAGTTATTGTTATGTTATTACACATGTGATGTTATTTTGCAGTTACTGTTATTACACATGCGGTGTTATTACACAGGTATTGTTATGTTATTTAACATGTGGTGTTATTAGGCAGTTATTGTTATTATTACCCATGTAGTGTTATTACGCAATTATTGTTATTATTACACATGTGGGGTTATTACACAGTTGTTATTACCCATGTGGTGTTATTACGCAATTATTGTTATTATTACACATGTGGGGTTATTACACAGTTGTTATTACACATGTGGTGTTATTAAGCAGTTATTGTTATTATTACACATGTGGTGTTATTACGCAATTATTGTTATTATTACACATGTGGGGTTATTACACAGTTATTGTTATTATTACACATGTGGGGTTATTACACAGTTGTTATTACACGTGTGGGGTTATTACACAGTAGTAACAGGTTTCCTTTCAAAAAGCAGCGCAACAAAATCAACTTGTTCGAAAATCAAGCTGTTTGGAGTTACTTTGACCATTTTAACTGTGTCCCAGATAAGTAAATTACACAATGATTTGTCATTAGAATATTAAATGTGAAAATAAATGACGCAATTCACGTAATACTTATTTGCGATGAATAAAAAAAATGATCGATTCATTATAGGTGTTGAAAGTTGACAATGTACGTATTATTACTTTTAATTATAATATTGTAATGACTATTATATTATATAATAATACACTTAATATAAACATAGTGTATGTAATAAATATGTATCTGTGCATGTGTCTATAGACAGAGAGTGTGTGGGTAAATCAATGTGTGTGTGTTAGCATGCATAATATTTATATGGAGGTGTGTGTGTGTGTGTGTGTGTGTGTTGGTATGTATATAAATAGAGAGATATGACTGTATAAATATAGTAAATTAATGTATGTGTAAGTCAATGTGAGAGTGTGTGTATACGTTTGTGTATTAATAAATAGGGAGAAAAGTGTGTGTGTGTGTGTACTTATGGTTTTATGTCTAGAGAGATATGAGTCTATAATAATATACAAATGTATGTGTAAATGTGTGTGTGTGTGTATATAAGTACGCATGTATATTTATAAATAGGGAGAAAGAAATGTTTAAATGTGCATTTATACATATATATATATATATATTAAAATGAATGTATGTGTAAGTCAATGTGTGTGTATACACGTCTGTGTGTGTATATATATATATATATATATATATATAAATAAATAGGGAGAAAGTTGTGTGTTTAAGTGTATGTGTGTACTTATGAATGTATATAATGATACAAAGAGAGGTATGAGTGTAAAAATATTTACATATACGTAAACAAATGTTTGTGTAAGTCAATGTGTGTGTGTGTGTGTAAAACGAGAGATGTCTGTATGCGCGAATACAATTGTGCGTGTATGTGTGAGATTATATTTTGTGGCGCGTTGGTGTGAACACAGCCGTGATCCTCCTCGTCAGACGCACCATTTGAGCGGCGATCCTTCATATTCAAACCACATCTCCTCCACCTCCTCCACCCTCATGACCTTCAGGAAGTGCTTCTTCACCTTATCAGTGACCAGCGTCAAGTAGCTGACACGCGGCAGGAGGAGCTGAAGACACACACACACACACACACACACACACACACACACACACACTCAGTGAAGCAGCAGAGGTCCAGGGCTCAAACACACTCTCTCTCTCTCTCTCTCTCTCTCTCTCTCTCTCTCTCTCTC
>MU204215.1:1017631-1037319 GCA_017309775.1 Paedocypris sp. Pulau Singkep
GTGTGTGTGTGTGTGTGTGTGTGTGTGTGTGTGTGTGTGTGTGTGTGTGAGCAATGTTTACAGCCAAAATAGCACGAATCAAATTTGGCAATGCAATCGGACTAATAACTCAAGTAAAAAAATATAAAAACTATTTACATAATATTATGAATAATCCATATATAATTATACTATGTATTATTACTATGTAATTATACTTATACTATGTATTAAAATATCATTACATGTTGTTGTGAATACTAAATTATTGTTATTTAATATTATATGTAATATATTAATATATATATAAAAAATACGAAAATATTATATAAAATAAGCTGGTATATTTATCAGAACAAGAGCTATAAATATTATATATAATAAATAATATGTTGGCAATGCAATCGGACATATAACTAATGTAAAAATATCCTATATATTAAATATTTGTGTGTGTGTATATATATATATAAATTAAATATTATTTAATAATATCTATTAAATATACAATAATACAAAATATTTGATAAAAATAAGCTGGTTATCAGAACAACAGCTACAGCATATAAAATGATACAAATATAATTATTAAAGTAAAGTGGGTGAGATTGTCAATATAATAAATATTGAATAATATTCTGCATATAGTCACAGGAGACTTTGGTTTACGTTTTTTATTGCAACTGGACGAGTCCAAATCTTCTAAAATTGTCGTATAATGGAGACACGCGAAAACAAACGACAGTCTGATAAAAATGCACTACACACCTTAATAAAATAAAATCGCATCATATCTCGTCAGTACAAACAGGTTGAACTCATATGGTGTTAGTTAGGTTAGCTGGTTTATCATGAGGAGTATTCATACTCCTCCGCGTTCCGTCTGCCGAAGTCCATCCATCCCAGATAATCCCGGTCCTTTATTCTGTGAGTAGATCCGGCGGACCTGATGCTGAGGGCGGGGCTTGTGCTGTACGTCCCTGCGTCAAAAGCACACGCAAAACACTTGATTTATCCCAAGCAGACATACACATAATTAATCACGATTTTAACAAAACCTCAAAGTAATTAATGTTATGTTGAGATCAGCAGAGGGTGAGCGTGAGAAAATAAACAGTTAAATAGTTAACAAGATAATAAGATGAATTTGTTATCAACATTAATTGTGACTTTTTAACGTCAACGCGTTGTAATATCCGAATCCCGCCAGCAGGAGGCGCTTAGCTGCCATTAAAAGACGGAAGAGACGCTAAAATAAAAAAACCCTCCCAATATGTTCGGGTCAAATTGACCCGTTTTCCAAGTTTTGTATTATATGTTATTATATTTTGTATTATGTAGCAGTTGACACGCTACATTTGTTACAAGGATACTGTTCGGGTCAAATTGATCCGTGTTAAATGTTTGAAAAATACAAAGAAAATATGAAATAAGAAAGAAAATATGTTTCAGTTGACGTATCTGTATCGTCCGCTACATGTTTTCGTTACAATGATAATGACCTTTCAGACAAAATAGAAGCTAAAAAGAGTCAGAAAGATCAAATACCACACTGTAAAAAATGTCATTCAACCCATTAAAAAATTAGGGTAATGATTCACGTCTATATTTTATTACTTGGACCAATTAAAAAATAATAACATAATATTTTTATTTTTTTTTAATTGATTGAATGAAAAATCTTTTACAGTGTTTCTTTGCAACAATACACCGCTGTCTCACTCACACACACACACACACACACACACACACACGCACACACACACACACACATACACAAATGTTAATTCAATTACGTTCTTTCCAATATAAATACTGTATACTGTGTAAATATTTAAAAATAAAATGTACATATATAAAATTATTTTTATTTTTTTATTTTTTTTATTTTTTGCTATTTGTACTTTTTCATACTTCATAAACTCTCTCGATATAATAACGGAACTCCATAACGAATTAAAGAATTAAAGCTAGAAGAAAAGCTAGAATTAGAAGAAACTCCGGAGATGCTGATGCTGATGCTGTGGTCACCTCGCGTAGAGAGCATCCTGGCCAGCAGCTCCGTCAGACCGTCCCGCCGGGGCTCGTGCTCGTGCTCGTGGGCTGCGCGTGCACGCTGCGCATGCGCGTGTGACGGGAGAGAGAGCGCGGCGGCGGCGAGCATCACGCACACACAGATCAGCGCTCTCATCATCGGCGGCGCGCACGGACGGACCTGCGGACAAAAGACACACGTCAAAACTCTGCATGTTGGTCCACAATGTGAAACTAGTGAATTTACGGCTAAAAAAAAACATATTTCGTTAATAATTATATCAACACGGTGCTGTCCCTTGAACCCAAATCCCTTAAGCACCGTGTTGATTTAATAAATGACGAAATATGTTTTTTCAGATAATTACTAAAATGATATGCCTTTTTTTTTAAATATAAAATTTTTTCAGATAATTAATAAAAAATTGTTTGAACGCAACTTGTATTAATGATGCTGTCGCTCTGATTGGCTGCTTCTGTAACCCAGAACACGGTTATCTTTACTTTACAGAGTACCAATCAATCTAATATAAAACCAAACGGGTGTTTAATACTGTTATATTTATTTATTTCATTTAATACTATCTAATAAAATACCAAACTCATTAATATCCGGAACAAGGTTTGCAATGACATGCAATCAAATTGTGCCAAACGGTTTGATTTTATTTGTTCAGATGAAAACGGGATTTTCTAAAACATTTTTGCGAGAACAACAATAGTTAACGAATTACAAAGGACATCAAATCCGTAATGAAAAGACACAAACTCTGAAAGTAAAGTGTCGATACATACCTCAGGTAAACGCGAAAGGAGACGAGAGATTCTGTATGTGCGTCTGAAACTTCCTCCCTTTAAATACAGCCGAGAGTGGGCGGGTCTCTCCCTGGACACGCCTCATATTCCAAGTGCATGACGTGCCGTGTGACGCAGAAGATCAGAACTGACGGCTTGTCGTTCAAGAAGATACAATCACACACACTCACACACACTCACACACACACACACACACACACACACACGCTCGCACACACACACACACACACACACACACACACACACACACACACACACACACACACACACACACACACACACACACACCTATCTATCTATCTATCTATCTATCTATCTATCTATCTATCTATCTATCTATCTATCTATCTATCTATCTATCTATCTATTTATCTATCTATCTATCTATCTATCTATCTGGACACAACACTGGACACGCCCCCTTCTGAACTCCTCCCCCATTCCGCTTCCATTATTAGCCGAAATAAGCTGAGAAGTGGCACTTAAAATAATATTAAACTATTTATTCTCCCTCGACACGAACATACAGCACACAACTACTGTTTCTTGTGTGTTGTAAAATTTGTTTAAAAAAAAGAGTGGATTCTGAATAATCGGTCGTACCATGTGTTTAGCGGTATGACGAAATAAGGAAAAACGAAAGCTTGCTCCGACACTGAGCCGGAAATAATCGACTTGTACTTGAGTAAATACGGTACTTCGACTTCATTTCCATGTTCATCCCCTTGGGGAAAATTCCTTGTTGTTTCATGCTCTCAAAAACAACCCTTGATTGACAAACATTAATTGGAAAGGAAAATGACAAAGAAAAGAAAGACAGAATATATAAATATACACACACACATATACACATACACTCAAATGCGTCACAGTGGCTGTTGTTGATGGTCGGATTGGTAAACAAAACAGTTTTTTTTCAGTTTGGCGTAATATTATAAAATATTGTGATGGATCGTAAAGACGAAAAAATATTAGTCATCAATTTCAAAAGCTTTCACACAAATGGACACACAAATTCACAGAACTTGACTGTGGTTGGTTGAGATGTATCGACAGGCATCATTCCCCCACGCTATTGGCTGGCACGTGGCCCCTCCCACCAGCTCCTCAGCCAGTGAAACGACTCCGAGAACTTTGTTGAGCAGCAAACAGACACACAAACATCTTGACGAGAGTCTGGAAGAGTTTCCAGCGCCTCTCCACATGCTAATGAAACCAGCCGCTTCTCCAAACCCTCAGACTCAGCGAGGACGAGTGGAGACGAGGACGAGTGTGTGAGTCAGAGTGATTTCTGAAGAGCTGCAATCATCTAAAGTGCTGGGAGGACGGAGAGGAAAGGTCTCCTGATCATCACGCTTCTGTGGACACGCCCACTGGAGTGGTGGCCGACCAATCAGGGAGTTGGACACACAGATGGTCAACTTTCCAAACCCGATTGGCCGGAGACATGTTTCTGGACTCTGGGAGGTCTGGAGACTGGATTATACTTTTATAAATGTGGCTTGTTGTAACAAAATATCAAAAACATGTGACATCAGAAACTATTAATTTTATAGTGTTTCATAATTATACGAAATTATTAAACACTCGAACGACCCTGAACTGGGACAATAACGTTGATAAAACAATGGAATCAAGTTAGTGCCAAATTTGACAAAAAAAAAATTGCGCTGCACAATTTCGTTTCAATTTTTGTTTTTCGCTTGCACTCAAACTTTCTCTCCGAGATTCAGATTTTTTCATAGCATTTGAAATTTTTCCATATCGACTTTTGACACTAGTTCCTCATTGCGGGCAGCTGACTCCAGCGATCACATTCTCATCAGCCAATCAGAGTAAGCCACGCCCACAAAGTAGTGCCAAAGTACAAAGTGCAAAAAAACTGAAACGCACAAAAAAATCTGAAACTCAAAAAAAGTTTCAAACAATAATGTGGAGATGGCAAGTGAAAAAAACCTAAACACAATTTCATTTGTTTCTAAAAATGTACGTACGTCTGATGATTTATGGCACTAATCTGATTCCATAAAATTGTGGGTTCTTAAAACAAAGAGGGCGAGGCACAATTCTGCCTATAAACCGCGAAACTGTGGGGAAAAAAAACGGATGGAAGCGCTTAAGCACAATTTATAAACTGATAAGAAGTGTCTTGAAAGTCTGATAAGAGCTACTCAGTGTTGTGTGTCGGACTCCATATCCCATGATCCTCTGGGTGTCACACGTCTACGACACTCCCACTGTTCTCGTCTCCTGATGTGTTTCATTACACGCTGACTTAAGACGAGCGATCAATATCGTTTCTAATCGCCCCGCGGCACGTCTCACAGTTATTTGTCGAGCGATATTTTCTTACTATTTGTGGAAGCAGCAGATCGATTCGTCCTCCTCCAGGTTTTGCTCTTGGTTCAACTGACCGACTCTCAACGCTTACAGTCAAGAAAGCTTGAAATGCAGATGAAAAACGTTAAGCAGACATTTTCCAAGTGTTTTTCCAAGTTGTGTGTCGCTGAACCAGAGTTTTCCAGAACTAAAGCCGAAAGGTCTCGCAAAACTTCCCGTAACTGTCTCTTTGCTCACATGTCCTTATACGCCATTCTACGGTTCTTCTTTACTCTCTCACAATGACTACATACTTAAGTAAAAGTACGGATACGTACTGTATAAGTTACTCCAATACAAGTAAAAAGTCACCACTATGATAACGATTTGAGTCAAAGTAGCAAAGTATGGAATTTTAAAAGATTATTTTCTAGAAATGCAGTGGAGTAGAGAGTAAAAGTTGCTTATATTTATATTACATTTTTGATACTCAGTGCAAGTAGCCAAAAACATACCTAAGCAAAGTAGCAAAGTCCATCTACTCAAGTATTTTACTCTACACCTCTGTTAAAAGTACAGCAGTTTAGGCAAAGAACCGGTCAGAGAAGGTTTTAGACCTAACACACACTCTCACACACACACACACACACACACACACACACACACACACACACACACACCTGGAGCAGTGGGCAGCGTTTCTCCACCCTGTCGTCTTTCTATTTCTATTTTATTGCTCTCCATCTGTGGTCATAAAGTCTCGTCTCTTTCATCCTCTGTTTGTCACGGTCTGTCCTGTCTCCTCTACGTTTATTTGCGTTCACGTTACCTCAGTCCTTCGCTGTGTGTTTTGCTCATCGAGGCAGTTTTTGTAGCTTCTCGTGTCGGCTTTGTCCATCTTCAAGAGCTTTGAAGCTTCTGAGATCTCAGTCAGTGACGTTCCTCAGCGTTTCCTCAGGTTCTAAACAACAATCTGATGTCGGTTTATTGAGAAGCAGAAAAGTGCTGCGAGGCGAACAATAACAGTGAGGTGCTCCGCGTCTACTCAGACTTGAGACTTTACACGCCTGAAGTAAAGAGACCAAAGAGTTGAAGACCTCTGAAGGAATATTTTGTGTGTTCTTTGTTTCTCACGCAACACATTTTCATTTTCAAATTTTCTTGGAAATGTACGTACGTCTGAGTATTTCGCCACTAATCCGAATCCGTAAAAATGTGGGTTCTTGTAAAAAAAATATATTCAACATAAAAATAATAATTGTAATGTTTCATAATTATATGAAATTATTAAGCACCCGAATGACCCTGAACTGGGACAATGACATTCAGAAAATAATGGAATAATATTAGTGCTCAAATTGCCACAAAAACAATATGCTTCACATTTTCGCATCAATTTTAGTTTTTCGCTGGCACTCTTAACTACTATCTTTTTTCCGTTTCAGATTTTTTCATAGCAACTTTTTGCGTAGCGACATTTGACACTAGTGTCACGTTGGGGGCAGCAGCGATCACATTCTCACCAGCCAATCAGAGTAAGACCCGCCCACACGTCAAACTAGTGCAAAAAACTTAAACGCACAACAAAATCTGAAACTCAAAAAAAGTTTCGCACAAAAATGTGAAGACTGCCAGTGGGAAATAAAAAACTTGTTTCTGGGACAACAACTCGCTTCTTAGAAATGATTTTTTCACTAATCCAATAAAAATGTGGGTTCTTAAGTGGGTAACAAAATGTCAAAAAAACACTAGACAAAGTACCAGTTAAACCTGATAAATTACCTGTTTAAAATTCTGACGGGCAGCATTCCCATCCTTAATACGGTTCCCAAAGTGCATTATTTTGACGTTTTTGCTCCATAAGACACTTCCACACTTGCGAAAAGTGGATTGTGAGTGTGTGGAACACAATTCTGCCTAACACGCAGGAGAACGGAGCTATTGGTCTACAAGTGAAAAATAGAAAAAAAAAACAGAACAAATGAAAAATGTGAAGCATTTTTGTTCGATTTGTAGAAATTTATGTTTGATATTTTGGCGCTAATCGGATTCCGTACTGAAAAAAAAAAAACGTTTTGGATATAAACGTGATTATTGCAAGCAAAAAATGCAAAAAAAAACATCCCAGACTAAAATGTGAACCGCACCACTTCGTCCACTGAGCGCAATGAGAGAACACGGAAATACTTTACGTCGAGTGCAAAAAGACAAAAAAAGAGAAAGAGCGGAACCTTATTCTGTCAAAGCCGATGTTAGTGGACGTGAAACGGGCTTTTTTCCCCCGTCTTCTCCGCTGATGTAAGTCTTGTCGGCACCGAGATGTTGTGATGAAATCGTGGATCTGCTTCCGAAGCAGAAACGTGTGTATTTTTAGCGTTTAACGTTGAACACACAGACGTCATCACGGAGATTCGCTCTTTCACGCCAAAATAATTATTTGTCTAAAGTAATTCGCTGTCTGCGAGTCGATAGTAGTTCTTTACTAATTCATATATCACTCATTATTTCAGATTTTAATCCCGAGTGGAATGTAAACGCTTTAAATTAGCCTGACGTTCTTTTGTAAAAATGAAATTACAATTGTTTTAATTATATTATCATTTGTATATTACAGAAATGAAGATTTCTGATTCTGATTTCTGATTCTGATTTCTGATTCTGATTTTTTGAATAATCACCGGTTTGAAGCCTGACGTGCTATTGTAAAAAATGAAAATACAGTTGTTTAAATTATATTATCATTTGTATAATTACAGAAATGAAGATTTCTGATTACTGATTCTGATTTCTGATTCTGATTATTTGAATAATCACCGGTTTGAAGCTCTATAAGCAGATTTTAATTTTTATAAATCAATCAAGAAGACGTGAATATTTTCTGTCAGGATGTAATCCAAGATTGGCGTCGTGGACACGTGGTTCATGTGATTGAGAATAACTGTAAAAACCTCTAATTTCTTTATTTTTTATTAAGAGCGTAGTCTTTTTTTTTTCTTTCAATAATGCAATTTCTGTACGACTTTGCTAGTAATTTGTAATGAATGTAAATTGCAATAATTAAAGATTTTGAGTTCGGATGAATTTGAATGGTCACTTTCCCGTCAGTGCGCGTGTGTAGGTGTGTCCCGCCTCCGGCCCAGATCTGCTGTGATTGGCTCCAGCTCCCCGTCACCCTGAAACAGGTAAAGCGGTACAGAATGAAGGAATGGATTGTTTTTCACTCACATACTCCTGAAGATTCCCGTCTGTATCTGGTCCGACACGTTGACAGCATCTTCCCGTCCAGCGGAATCCGTCTCCGGAGACTCTCACGCTCACATCACTTTAAATCACACCAGCTCTCTTGTGTTTTTCTCTCAGGATACTGAACACAAGCCGCTCAACACACAAACACAAATGTTAGAGAAAATACGCTTTAAAATGCCTTACGTGTTTAATATTAAATAAGCTTGAAATGTAGATGAAAAAGGTCAAGGTCATGAAGGTCAAGGTCAAAGGAAAAAGGTCAATCATTTTCTAAGTGTGTGTGTGTGTGTGTGTGTGTGTGTGTGTGTTGTTCAACCAGATTTTTCCAGAACTGAAGCCTTGAAGTAAGCAAGCGTCTCGCAAACTTCCCGTAACTGTCTCTTTGCTCACATGACATGTCCTTATACGCCATTCTACGGTTCTTCTTTATGACTCTATACGGTGATGTTTTTCACGACATGTTATGTCTACAGTCACCCTATCTTCCGTCTTCTGAGTAAAGATTATAACTGAAGACAGAAGCCGAGAGATGTGAAGATCTGTGACGCTCCTCGCTGATTCTGAAATGAACTTCAACCATCGTGTCGTGTAATTTAATAACAAAGTATTATATTATTATTATAAATGAAGTACAGCAGTTTAGGTAAAGAACCGGTCAGAGAAGGTTTTAGATCTAACAACAAACTACTGACAATAGTTTCGGTCGCATTTATAGCTTGTAATTATAGTTATGAATTATTATATTAAGCAGTTCAAGATCAATTAATCATTTAAAAAACACTGTTAGATATTATTAGACACCAGTGAGTAGTTTATATATTAGGGGTGTGATGAGACACTCATCCCACGAGAACGAGACGTAGATCTAAAAAAAAATGTAAAAAATCAATGATAAAAAATATGGAGAGCAATAGTATTTTATTTAAAAAAAAATGAAGATTGAAACGTCACCCTTTCTTATTTCATGAATTGCGTGCAGTAATAATCGACATGTGAACCCTGCAAAATTTGAAGCCAGAAATTAGGCAAGTAATTCCACGAAAAAAAAAAGACAATTGTATGTAAATTGTAAAGTATGAATAAAAAAATAACACAAATTGTCAGTTATTAAGTGCACGATAAATCATCTATGGTTACTTCAACTCTACAACACGTGTGTGTGTGTGTGTGTCTGTGTGTGTGTGTGTGTGTGTGTATTTAGAGTTGTATTACTGTTAAATGTCTTAATATCATTTATTGGAGCTAATATATGCAGCACAATCACACAAGCAGCTGGAAACGTGTAAAATACCAAACTTTTGTACAAATTTGACGTAGACTGAATTGTGGAGGATTTAGACGCGTGTGGACGAGGTTTAATGCTTTTAAATTGACGTCGGTGTTGCATGACAATGCATATTCATAGCGACCGCTCGGACACACACACACACACACACACACACACACACACACACACACACTCAGGTTGGCTTTCGATGATGTCATGTGTCCGCTCCTCACACTAATCCAGGAACCTTCTGTCTTAATCCAGTAGATCGGGGCTCGCACACACTCCTCCAGTGCCATGGCCCTTCGCTTTTAATTGGCTTTTTCACCGCCGTCGCATTATTATTCAATCCAGCAAACAGGAAAATGCACTTGAATATTTCTTTCTTTCTTTTTTTTTTTTTTAAGCCCCATTGGAAAATACTTGTGATCCACTGATCGTTCGTTTTTTGGCCCGTCCAGAACGAGTTAACGAGTTAATTAATTAATTAATTAATTTATTTATTTATTTTAAACAAAATTTGCGTTTGGAGCATCCATCCTTATCAAAGCGCAAATCAAAAAGAGATCAATAATACTATGATAAAACTATAAATTAATATTATGATAAATAAGATAATATTAAGATATGCTCTGATTTTATTTAGAAGAAGAAGAAGAAGAAGAAAACCTTTATTTGTTAACAGAGAGAAATTTACATTTAGCAGCAGCCCCAATGGTAAAACAATAAATAAATATAAAGAATATGAGTGGTAAAAAAAATTACTTTATACTTTACTTTAATTAAGTATTTAGTATATGTATTTCATTTACTTTACTTGCTTTCTGGGGTTCTTAAGATAAAGCATGTGTTTAGTTAGTATTACGAGCAGCACGTGCGTTAATTGTATTCAGAAGAAAATGATGACGCAAAATTACAAACAAATTCCACGTATCACATTCGTTTCACATTAATTGTAAAATTACCGGTATTTTCGGTGACATCATCAACTGGCCACACCTTTTAAACAGCTGCACCTGTGAACACGCGACCCCTCGTCAGAAGGGTTCTGATTGGCTCGGAGCAGTCGTTTACCTCAGCGCGTACTGAACTTCAGTTTGCGGCAATTTACCGGTGTAGGTGCCAAAACCACTCGGGTCCTGCGACTAATGATGACATCACACTATTTGATTGGCTGTTGAGTTGGCACGATGCGGTGTAAAATAGTGATTGGTCCAGACAAAAAAGCAAAACCTTGAAAAAAAACACTCTAATTCGTGGGAATGTTGTGAGAAACATGAATAACTTAACAAAATGTACTACTATGTTGCACAAAGTCTCGCCCTCACTTAGTTTGTTCAACTTGTTTGAAAAAAATATATACAACCTTTGCAATCGAATGTTAAATCTGATAAGGTTCTGTAGTTCCATAGTGTGGAGTTTGAATATCGTAATGTTTAGACGCTGCTTTTGATAGTAGTTATCAATATGACTAATTATAGTGATCCGTATGTAAAACTGACATTTTGGGTCATTATGTGTGAAAGGAAGCTACAGATCATTTATTTTATAGTCTAGATTAATCTCACTGTAATTGTTACGATCCTGCTGCTCTGCTCCACCTGGAGGTCGTTATCCTCCGCAACAGGTGCGGCTAATCACCAAGCTCCTTATAAGGAGTCATGACTTGTACTTGAGTAGTTAGAGAAGCCACATCACGATTAATCTAGATCCATGTGGCTCACTGAATTCAGCTGGATGCCTTTATTGTCATTGCATCAGTGGGTTACAACTTTATTGCAACTTTATTTATTTATTTTTTTTATTGTAACTTGAGAATTGCGAAAAATTAAAATGCAAAATCAAGAAAATAAAAACTATATAGCAAAATAGGCACCTGAAAATAATGTCAAATACGGGATTACAAAATGCAACAGAAAAACGTAGAGTGTTATTGCACGAGTAGATTAAAGCGGCACGTGCCCGTGTTCGAGCAGGTTATAGAGCTCTACGTCCTAAAGAAACCTTAGTAAAATGCTAGAAGCAAACAGAATGTGTCGTGAAGCGGCGGCTAATGGAGCGTCTGCTCGCCCTCTGAGCCCAATAAAAGCTCTTCCTTTAGTTCAGCGCCGAATTAAAACTGTCCACGAGAGCAGAATTCAACTCAACATTCAAAGATTCAAAAAATACTTCGGTCACAGTTGCTCTGAAGACAAAGATGGACGCATCGAAGAGATAAGAATAGATTTAAAAAATAATATTGTTAAAATAAAAATGTACATCTGCAAGACATATGAAAAACTTATTAAAACTTATTTTTAAGTGGAAAATCTTCACTATTTTTTTATATTCATTTTTTGTATTTTCTAATTTTCACTATATATAAAACAACTCGTTTGCACTACAAGTATATTTTGTCACTTGCATTTTTCTCGTGTTCTGGGTTCTTGTAAATTGTGTTATATTTAAACCGTTCCTTGCCTTCTATATTTTTGGACCATATTTCAATATGTTGTAGTTATTTGTTTTGGTTATTCAGTGTTTGACCGTTATCACATCTTTTTTTTTTCACCAAACAGAGTAGCAATACTAATGTCATTGTAACACTGTGATACAATGACAATAAAGGACTTCTATTCTATTCTATTCTATTCTACTCTACTCTACTCTAGTCTACTGTACTCTACTCTACTCTACTCTACTCTACGCTACTCTACTCTAGTCTACTGCACTCTACTCTACTCTACTCTACACTACGCTATTCTGCTCTACTCTAGTCTATTTTACCCTACTCTATTCTGCTATACTCTACTCTACACTACTCTACTGTACTCTACTCTACACTACTCTGCTCTACTCTAGTCTATTTTACTCTACTCTACTCTACACTACTCTACACTACTCTACTCTACACTACTCTACACTACTCTGCTCTACTCTACACTACTCTACTCTACACTACTCTACTCTACTCTACTCTACACTACTCTACTCTACACTACTCTACACTACTCTACTCTACACTACTCTACTCCACTCTACTCTACTCTATTCTGCTCTACTCTAATCTACTCTAGTCTACTCGACTCTACTCTATTTTTCTCTACTCTTGCCTACTCTACTCTATTCTATTTTGACCTACTCTGCTCTACTCTACTCTACTCTACTCTACTCTACTCTATTCTGATCTACTCTTCTCTAGTCTACTGTACTCAACTCAACTCTACTCTATTCTGCTCTACTCTAATCTATTCTACTCTACTCTATTCTGCTCTACTCTATTCTACTCTACTCTATTCTGCTCTACTCTACTCTATTCTACTCTATTCTATTCAATTCTATTGTACTCTACTCTAGTCTACTCTACTCTATTCTGATCTATTCTATTCTATTCAATTATATTTTATTCTACTCTACTGTAGTTTACTCTACTCTAGTCTATTCTACTCTACTCTACTCTACTCTACTGTACTGTACTGTGCTCAACTCTACTATAGTTTACTCTACTGTACTCTACTCTACTCTACTCTACTCTACTCTACTGTAGTTTACTCTACACTACACTACTCTACTCTACTCTACTGTAGTTTACTCTACACTACTCGACTCTACTTTACTCTACTCTACTGTAGTTTACTCTACTCTACACTACACTACTGTACTCTAGTCTATTCTACTCTACTCTACTATACTCTATTCTATTCAATTCAATTCTATTCTATACTCTACTCTACTCTACTCTACTCTACTCTACACTACTCTACACTACACTACACTACTCTACTGTACTCTACTCTACTCTACTCTACTTTATTCTATTCTATTTCAAACATATGCCATGGAGAAAATTATTCCTGCCGGACCGTTAGTATTCCAGCTTCGGCAGGCCGCTGTGTGTGTGTGAGTGTGTGTGTGTGTGTGTGTGTGTGTGTGTGTGTGTGTGTGAGTGTGTGTGAGTGTGTGTGTGTGTGTCGGCCCTCCAGTTGAAGAGTGATGGAGAAGCGAGAGAGAGGAGTGTGTTATTACATCCCTCGGGATCGTCAGCTTGTGTCACGTGGTCAAAGCAAATGAACAGACCTCTGGTCGTCTTTTTTCTCGCGGCTCAGCCGAGGGTGTCGTTCTTTGCCCGGAATCTGATCAAAAGTTATTTTCAATCTTCTCCGCACAGTCTCAGGGGAATCCGCTGGCATCAATCCCTCCTCTGTGCCAATTACGCAAGAGTTCCGGGCCAATTTAACCAAACCAGCGTGAAGAAAGATGGTGGGTTTGACAGACTAGGCCAAATTGTTTGATGCGCGTGATTTATTGACTGGATTGATTATATGCAGTTTATTATTATTATTATTCTTATTATTATTATTATTATTATTATTATTATTATTATTATTATCATTAGGTTCAAACCATCAAGAGAAGTGATAATTAGTTAATTACGGATAGTGGAATAATGTCGCCCCCTCTCGGCCAAGACGTGGGTCACTTTAAACGGGTCAATTTTAATAATCACTTGAGTCACTTTTTCTGCTTTTGTATTTTTTTTATCTCTTGCTTTTTTTTTTTTTATTAATATTTTATCTGTATAATTATGCCGTATTTCTCTCCCTTATTGTATTTTTTCATCCCTTGTTTTTTTATTCATATTTTATCTCTCTCTCTTTTTATTGTATTTTATTGCTTTTGTATTCTTGTATTTTACTGCTTTTGTGTTTTATTCTTTATCCCCTATCTTACATTTTTTGGTAAGATGTCCCCGATGTTAACATGCTGGAATTTTAATTTTTGCTATTGCAAAATACATTTCACTTCACGTTGTTGAAAAATAATTGTGGATGTGACAAATATGTGAAAAATTTGAACATCACAGTGTAAACAATTCTACTTTTTGTTAACGAAAAGTGGACTTGCAAAAGTGGTCGAATAATTATGCACAACAGTTTATTATTATTATTATTATTATTATTATTATTATTATTATTATTATTATTATTATTATCATCATTTAAATTATTGGGTTCAAGCCATAGAGACTTGAGTTAATACTGAAAACATCTACAACAACAATATTAATAAAAGAACCGACGTTTTTGATAATGAACTATGAATAGTGTGATAATATCGCCCCCTCTCGGCCAGACTTTAATACAACTCACCTTGTAAACAATTCTACTATTCTTTATCTATTCTTTAAAAACACGTGGCTCCTGCAAAACGTTTTTAAATACTAACTAGGCAATATTTTTTATTACATTTTATTTATCCACACATTCCCTGCCGCTTGTTCCATTTCTGGAGCCAATGTCAGCAACTCTTTTGCTTAATGAAAACAGGAAACTGGAAAATATTGCGGCGACCTCGCACAACGGATATTTGTTGGTAAAAAAAAAATATAGAATAAAAAGTCTTGTTGGTAAGACAATTCCGTGATTGATGTGACGTCATCGATGACGTCTTCGCGGGAACACGCGATCTGGTAGATTTATTATTTATGATATAAATATTTATGATTGCCGGAATATCATTAGTCAAATTATGGTTGGTTAATTATCATGATCAAAAATATGAAATTATTGACTCGAAAAATAGATCAAAGACAAGTTGCGTAAATAGATCACGTGTCTTCTCGAGCTGACCTCGCAAACATTCGTGAGTTTTGTCAACACTTCTCTTTCACACAACACAACACAACACAACACAACACAACACAATCTCTTTCGAAAAAACTCAACAAAAGGTCCAGAAATCTTGTAAAGTGTATTTCTAAGTCTCTATACTTTTCTAGTACTTAAATTGTCATGTTGCGCTCTTTACTTTTTTTTTTTTTTTTTTTTTTTAATATATATTTATTTATTTTCCTTTTGATTTGGTTTGGAATGTTCTTGTTATTTACTCTGTTATTTATTTACTCTGACAATAAAAAAAATAAAACCCAGTTTGGGTTTCCCGCATAATAATACAATTATACTTTTAGTTTGTTTTCATAAAATGTAACACGTTTGAATCTGTAGTTCCGCCGCCAGACCGATCGGGGGCAGCAGCGTCCGCGCTCCCGTGAAGAGCCGCAGGGGCTTGTGGGTAAAATCAATGGCGGAGCTCTGATTCTGCTCCGAACAGACGCGTCTGTCTTCATTGATTGTCAAATAATCCGAATTCCGTCGCGATTTGATCCGCGCGAGGCTGAAGTGTGTGAGGATCCGCGTGAAGGATGTCCGAGAGCGGCGCAGGTGAGCGTGTGTGAGGCGCTTTCACTCGGTTCGTGTCGTTTTTGTGCGTGTGGGATTTACCGTGTGAAACTAAACTAAAAGATCAAATGTTTAGTTTTGCCAACAAGCCCGACCTCCGTTATAAATGTGTATTAAAGTGTTTTTTAGTTTTTTAGAAGTTGAGAGATGAGATGTTCACGTCACGATCACAACTTTACAAGAGCCTCAAAATGTATTTTTTTCCTCCTTCTAATTTTAATTAAATTAAAAAACTGCAATTATCTTGGATTTTTATTTATGTTATGCAAATTATTGAAGGATATATAGAAGGATAAAAGTTCAAGCATAAACATCAGAGAAAAATAAAAAAGTGCTAATAATATTTTTAAACTTAACAAAGTTCTTTATTATTATCATCATTATTATTGTTGTTAATATTTTAGTACTAATATAATTGCCATTTTTAATTATTATGAAGTATGAACACATAATTGCAGATAAGATACAATCACATGAAACCTTTTAAGGCTTTGTAGATTCACTTTTGTTGAATGCTATTTTTAAAATATTTTTATTGTATTTTTAAAATGTGTTTCACTCAAATATTATGTAAATATGTATGTTAAATTTGTGTGCATATTTTTAATATTTTATTATTTTATTCAATGGTAAATAGTTTATAATAGACATTTAAGTACACATTTTTAGGCTCTTTTAATGTTTTTATTCCTTTTTTTTATTTTAGTTTTGTAGCAAGTCACTGTTGTTGTTTATTATTACTTAAATATTTATGTGAAATAGTTGTTTTTTAATTAAAATTTTGACTTATATTTGTATATATTTTATTCTATTAATTTTTTTTATTATTAACTATATTAACTATTATTATTTTATTTTAGTGTTTTCTTGGTATTATTAACATTTGCTAAATACAATTTCTGTTATATATATTTTTTTCATTGTTTCGCACGGTCACAGTTTTTTGTGTTTTTGTGTTTAAATAGTTACATTACATGTTGTGTTTGTTCTTCTACTTTTGATAAGTCCTGTATTTTTGTAATACGAGAGACCAAAAGACCTCCATCCGACCACATTTAGTTCCTAGTTATGCGCAAAAACCCGCCCATTAAAGTTGATACTGATAAAAACAAAACGAGTCGTGTGACGTGTGCTGATGATTGTTTTCCTGTTTTGTATTATTCTAGATTTATCTTGTGAGATGAAACACGAGAGCTCTTCGTCTGCCGCCATGTCCGACCAGGAGAAGGAGATAGCCACCAGCGCTTACGAGGCCTTCAAGGTGTGTGTGTGTGTGTTCAGGCTGGACGGTTATTATTATTATCATCATTAACGTTATTATTATTATTATCATTATTGTTATCATCATCATCATCATCATCATCATCATCATCATCATTATTATTATTATCATTATTGTTGTTGTTATTATTATTATTATTATTACTATATCATTATTATTATTGTCATTATTATTATTATAATTATTATCATTGTCATTATTATAATTATTGTGTGTGTGTGTGTGTGTGTGTGTGTGTGTGTTCAGGCTGGACGGTACGAGGAGGCTCTCCAGAAGCTGGGCGGCCTGCAGCAGGTCAACAGAGAAGACCACAAGGTGGCGCTGAACAGAGCGGTGGCAGAGTTTTACCGCGGTGGCCAGATGAGCACCAGCGTGCTGAAGCAGGAGCTGATGAACCTCAGGAACCAGGTCAGCACACGCCAACACACTCCCTGTCATTACTATTATTATCATCATCATCATTATTATTATCATCATCATCATCATTATTGTTATTATTATTTTTAATATTATCATCATTATTGTTATTATTATTATTATTATTATTATCATCATTAATATTATCATCATCATCATCATCATTATTATCATTATTATTGTCATCATTATTATTATTATTTTTATTATCATTACTATTATTATCATCGTTGTTATTATTATCATTATTGTTATTATTATTTTTAATATTAGCATAATATTATCATCATCATCACCATCATTATTATTATTATTATCATTATTATTGTCATCATTATTATTTTTTTTTTTTTATTATCATTATTATTATTATTATTGAGCAGTGTTGATTTAGACTTTTTTGATTGATTTTTAATTTTAGTCGTAGTCTCTTGACAAACTCGGTTTTGCTTTAGTCCCAAAATAGTCATTTTAAATTGTTTTTTTTTTTGTCTAATTTTAGTCGACTAAGCACCACAGCAATTAAGTCCACTAAAGTACAGTATAGATTTAGTCAACGAAAAAATAGGTGCTATAATGCTGTGTTTATATAATATAAATGTTTCCTAAAGTTGCTGTGTCCCAAGAAATCTGAACACCTAGTTAACTACGAACATATACAATATATACAAAGAACTCACTTCTTTAGAAACACATTCATTTTTCTTAAACTTGTTTTTATGAATTTTATTTTCAATCCAAATAAATGTATTCTCATGAATGGAGCCTCAACAAAGAGGAAATAAACGACAGTGAAATAAAATACATTATAATTGCATCAAGTTTATAAGTAACAAATGGTTGCACGGTGAAAAAAGACGTTTCATCAGCAGATGGCGCTTCAGGTGTGTTGTGTTTTAATTTTATTTTTTGTATCTTTGTTTGTGTGAGAGTTTGATTTAGAATTTTTTTTATTTTGAATTAAAAATAAAAAATATATTTTTTTAATTATTGATTTTATTATTATTATTAATTGTTGTTATTATTATCCAATATCCGCCCCGCTAATGCTGTTATCAGCAACGTGAATTTGAAGTGAAATTGAAACTGAACAGAGAACTAATAATTCCTGTCATTATGATTGGCGTGTCAATGGCGTGTCTGCAGACGCACACGCCGGTGGAGGAGATGGACGGGCTGGAGGACGTGGAGAACGGCGTGCTCTACTACAACCAGGCCGTGCTGCTCTACCACCTGCGCCAGCACGCCCATGCCATCGCCATCAGCGAGAAGCTCTACCAGTTCCTCGAGCCCTTCGGTGCGTGCGCGCGCGTGCGTGTGTGTGCGTGTGTGTGCGTGTGTGTGTGCGTGTGTGTGTGTGTGGTCTTGATTAGGAATGCACCAAATATTCGGCCACCGGAAATATTCGGCCGAAATTTTCGAAAGGTGATGATGCAGGCGGAGTAATGGCGGAGCGCGGAATCTAGCGGTAAATGCCACCTTAACTGTAATTGCCGCGGCAGCTGCGCGAACATGAACGAGCGTAACTGTCGCTGCGCGCTCTCAGGAGATCGGCAGATTAGAGAATATTCGAGGTTGCAATGGAATTTATAACGATTGCAGTGACGTGTTACATTAGAAGTTATCGAGAACAAAGAGAGACACCGACGACAGAGAAGGAGAGAGAGAGAGAGAGAGAGAGAGTGTTAAATGGAGAGAGAGAGAGTTTATTTTATTCTCTTGATTGTTGCAGTATGCTTAATACATATTTGCACAATTTATGACAAATTGTTTCACTTATTCGTTCATTTGAAACTTTATTATTAATGAATGCATTTGCAGTGTTTTGGTATTTCAGTAAAGTTAGTACACCCTCACAGCATTTCTTTCCGTTTTCCGTTTTCGGCCAGGATTTCCTCTTGTTGGGTTTTGACTGGAGACTGTTCCTGCGCTGCCTCACTGGTCTTGATGTGGCTTGTGTCCCAGCAGAGAGGTTTGCTCAGGCCGTGTGTTTCCTGCTGGTGGATCTTTACCTGCTGACCTTCCAGCCGGAGAAAAGCCTGCATCTGCTCTCACTGCTGGAGAAGCTCAGCGCCAAGGACAACAGCGCCAAGGTGTGTGTGTGTGTGAG
>MU204215.1:1058437-1068981 GCA_017309775.1 Paedocypris sp. Pulau Singkep
CCCCCCCCCCCATGTCAACATGCCGGACGATTGAAAAATACATTTCACTTCACGTTGTTGCCAGATAACTGTGTATGTGGCGACTGGACTGTGCCGGTGAGGGGCGTGTCACCTTCCACAGCAGCTCGCACTCGCGCTCCTCCAGCGCCTTCTTGTGGCGCAGCGTGATGCTCTTCACCTCAGACTGCATCAGCTTGGCCTTCAGCTCCACCTGCTCGGCGATGGCCTGGGCCTTGTCCATGCTCAGCTGAAACACACACACACACTAATCAGATTATTCTGCGGGGGTCAGAGGTCACGCGTGGAGATTACTCGACATGTGCTTCAGATCCACTTCCTGTTCGCCAGCAGCGGGTAACGGGATTACAGACCACCGACACCGCTATTAACGCCTGTGTGTGTGTGTGTGTGTGAGCAAACCAAACTCGCCGAGGCTTTTTGGATAAAGGCGTCCGCCAAATGACTGTTAAGTAAAGAGTCAGATACTGCTAAAAAAAATAACCTTTCGAACGAAAATGTGAATGCAAGCAAAAGAATAAAACAAAAAAACAAACGTATTTGCAAGCGGAAAAAAAATGAAAAAAAAAAAAAAATGAAAAGAAAAGACAGGAAAATTATGAGAAATTTGGTTTGATATTTTTGGTCCAAAACGGTGTGTTTGTGTGTGTGTGTGTGTGTGTGTGTGTGTGTGTGTGTGTGTGTGTGTGTGTGTGTGTGTGTGTGTGTGACCAAAACAAACACACCGAGTCTTTTTGGATAAAGGCGTCTGCCAAATGACTGTAAAGTAAAGAGTCAGATAAAGAGATAAAGACAGAGTCAGATACTGTAAAAAAAATAACTTTTCTAACAAAAATGTGAAGATTGTAAACAAAAAACAACAACAACAAAATGTAATTGCAAGCAAAAAGTAAAAAAAAAAAACAAACAAACAGAAAAGTGAAGCACCTTTACTTCACAAAAAAAACAGTCTTAAACACTAAATTAATCTTCTATGTTTGCTGGTGTTAAACATCTGTATACTTGTATGATAAAATAATAAGAATTAAAAAAAAAAAAAAGAAGCGGAGGACACAAACTGTGGCGGGGGATGTGAGGACACCAGGGGGGGAAGAAGGTGTTCACGCTTTTCCTAGAAGAAAGAAGCCAATCAATCAATCGATCAATCAATGGTGTGGGGGGTGGGGGGGGCTGATGTGGGCGGAGCTGGACCTCCCTCTGGGACGCATCCGCCTTTTGTTCCGCCCCTAAATCAAACCATCTTTAGCCTTTCACTTTCAAATTGAGGAGCGGCTTTCCCCTCCCCCTCCGCCAGGCCGCCGCCCCAGCGGGGGAGCACAGCCAATAAAACGCACCCGCGCAACATCTGCTTCGGGAGCGAGACGCCGCCACACACTCGCCGCCGCGTTTGTTAGTTGTGTGACGCGTTTGATCAAAAAAATGGACACAATCGCCACATTTCGCATTCGTGAAATTTTATCGCTTCGTTTACAGAGAAAATTCTACAATATGTCATCCAGTTAACCAACAATATGTCATCCAACAAATTATACTGGATTACTGGATTACACACTGTGACATATTTACACATTACAAAACAATTCTGGTACAAATTAAATTGTTTTGTAAGTGCAACACGTAAGGAAATATTACAATTTGAATTATATTATTACAATTACAAAAAAAGAAGAATTTAAGTTACAGCAGAAGCAACTCACTTACTTAGTCAAGTTAGTTGAACTTATTTAACAAACGTGTTTTTGAGTCAAAATTCTGCTGTACAAGCACACAAGCAAACAGTATCTGTTATTTAGATCACAAACGGAATAAAAAAATGAATTAAAAAAGGCAAAATAAGACAAAACATAATTCAACTTTCATATTTAAAGGTAAAAATGTTTACTTTGAAACGAATAAGCCAAAGAGAATAAGCAGCAAATCACCACAAAACACACACACACGCACACACACACACACACACACGCTCACACACACACACACACACACACACAGGCTATTCCTGTTGATGGATTAATGCAGTGATTTCTTTACACGCTGAAACAAATGAATGAAACTATTTTGCGAGTGTCTGTTGATAAAGAGTTTTGCCGTTTAACATGTAGAATTCTAATGTTCCGTGTCACACACACATCACACGTGGTTCAACATATAGTGAAGTGTCTTTTTAAAGTGTATTTAATGGTCAGCATTTATACATGAAGATAAAAAATAAAGCAAAAATAAAGATAAAATATGGATGACACTAAATACGCTGATGACGATAAAAAGATGGAAAACGCAATAAAAATACTGTAAAATAAAGATAAAATACGGAAATAACACCAAAAAATTTTGAAGATAAGATAGAAAATGCAATTAAAAAAACAGTAAAACATTAAGATAAAATATGAATGTAATACAAAAAATATGAAGATTTAAAAAAAAAAAAGATAGAAAATGGGATAAAAATACTGCTAAAACAAAGAGGTGGATCAAATACAAAAAAGCTATGAAGGTGACAATAAAAAAGATAGAAAATGCAATGAAAATAAAGATGGAATGTGGATAAAACACCAGAAACTATGAAGATAAAAGATGCAATAAAAAAACTGAAAAAAGATGAAATATGAATAAAATACCGAAAACTAAGATAAAAAAAAAAACGCAATCAAAATGAAAATAAAACATGAATAAAAAACAAACAAACATGAAGACGAAGACAGAAAATGCAGTAAATAAAGAGAAACTATATGAATACAATTCCACAAACTACGAAGATAAAGATGCAAAAAATGCAATAAAAACAAAGCAAAAAAATGAATAAAATACAAAAAAATGTGAAAGAAATACGATAACCAAGATAAAAATGCAATAACATCACAGTAAAAATAAAGTTACAACATGAATAAATTACAAAAAAAGTGAGTGGCGTGATCCAGGTGAAACGTCTAGAGCGGAGAGCGCGCGTGTGTGTGTGTGTGACCTCTGACCTGCACGGCCTGGCGTCCCTGCTGGGCGTCGCCGAGCAGCTGTATGGTGAGCGCTCTGGAGTCCTGCAGCGCCTCCTGTAGGTAGGTGAAGCTGTGACCCGCGTGACGCCCCACGCTACACTCGCGGCAGATCGCCACGCCACAGCTGTCGCAGAAGAAGCGCAGCACCTGAGGCACAATAATAATAATAATAATATTTTAGATTTCTAGCGCCTTTCTGGACACTCAAGGACGCTTTACAAAACAGAAATAACTAAGAGACATATACAGTAAACAGGGAAACTAAAGAACATTTAGATTGAATAAGCCAGTTTGAACAAGTGAGTCTTGAGGGCTGCCATGAAAGTGGTCAGTGTTTCTGAGTTCCTGATGTGAGGGGGGAGAGAGCACAACACACACACACCGGTTACTACACAACGCTAAAGAGTGGCGGAAAAAACGGAAGTGCAATTAATGACGTTAATAACATTTATATAATAAACTAATTTGATTCATCTCATGAGTTAACGCGTTACCTATGACAGCCCTAGTAATTACACACCGGTTCAGATCGGAGAAATATAACATGTAATAACACAACGCTTCAGATCAGAAAAAATATCACAACATGTAATTACACAACGGTTCATATTGGAAAAATATCACAACATGTAATTACTAGGGCTGTCAAACGATAAAACATTTTTTACTAGTTAATCGCACTTCTTCAACCCAATTAATCGCTATTAAATCACAAATAATAATAATGTATTATTAATAATTCTTTGGTATTAACAATTATTAACATGAACAAGTACAGAATCTTGTAATATTGAATTTGAAGAGTAAAATGTAAATTAATGTAAACGCAACACAAAATAAACTCTTGTTTAAATACTGGAAACTCAAAAACTGGAAAAACGGCAAAAAGTGCGATAAATTGCGTTAATAAAATTTGACGCGATTAAACCAATGTAATTAATCGTATGAGTTAACGCGTTAACTTTGACAGTCCTAATAATTACACAACAGTTCAGTTCGGAGAAATATAACAACATGTAATTACACACCGGTTCAGATTGGAAAAATAGAACATGTAATAACAACAGTTTAGATCGGAAAAACATAACATGTAATTACGCAACAAAAACCAACCAACAGTAAATAACTCAATCAGCACACAGCGAGCGTGACGAAAGCAGACAGGAAGTGACACGCTGAACTGCGGCAGGTTCTTCCCGTCGTCTCTCAGCTTCAGCTTTCTGAAACACGCCGCGTTTAAATCGTCGTATCACTACACAACGTTACGTCACACTACCCTTTCACACTGCAATGCCGGTAAATTACCGCAATTACTTTACCGCATAAAGACAAAAGCACCCATTTTGCCGGTAAAACACCATTCACACAGAGTTTTCAGAATACCGGTATTTTCGGTGACATCATCAACTGGCCACACCTTTAGAGCAGCTGCACCTGTGAACACGCGACCCCTTGTCAGATCGTTCTGATTGGCTTACGCCGGCAATCTTCACTCCGCGTTCACTCAGGGCAGTTTGCCAATAATTTACCGGGAACATTCTAGGCAAATTGCCAAAACAAATTTACCGGGATGTGTCTGTTCACACATGACTGCGCGCCGGCATTTTACCGGTAAGGTCTGTATGTGTGAAAGAGACTAATGACTTATATTATCTTATTGAAATCGTTTTACAAAAATAATCAGATGTACATTATGTTTTTGTTTTCTTTTATTAATATATTTCCCGTTTGGGTGAGCAACTGCAACCGAAAAAGCGATTTCTCCCTGGGAATGAATAAAGATTGTTTTTTTTTATTTGAATTTGAAAGAGCGCACACACACACACACACTCAGTCGCTAAGCTAACGTGTGGCTAATAACAAACACACCAATGTATCATTGCACCTGGTAAAAAAAAAACGATTTATTTAAACGATTAAAAACTCACTGAGAAACAAATTCGCGGTAAAGTTGGAGCTTAATCGGCGAGTAAAACGTTTCACAAGTGTGTAATCCACAGCTGTTAGCATCTCACCGCTGCTAAAGGAATTAGCAAAGACGAGCTCAGGCGCTAATTATACCTCGCTCTGACAGAAACGCCACGAGGACGAGTGTGAGGAACCCCGACTCCGCCCTCCCGTGAGCCGCAGCCCCGCCCCTCGTAAACGCAGCGGCGGCCGAACCGTCCAATCACACGCAGCCGCAACTGCTAAACGTATCATTTATTTAAATCGTTTAAAAGGAGCCCGACCAATGGAAAGCTTGAGCTTTAAAATGAACGAAAAACGTCAAAATTATCAAATATTTTTAACGTAAATTTCTGAATGGCCAGCGGCTGAAAACCAGTCCATAAAAACGCAAAATCTCCCGAGCAAAGAAAAAAAAGAAAAATGAAATCGCTCTGTGGATTTGGGAAGGATTGTGAAGGATTGTGGGAGATGTAGTTTCCAATCGCTGGAAGAGATTGTTTTTTATTATTTTTAAGTCAAAGTACATTGCAGTGATGTCACAACTTAGGTTTGATTAATAAAGGAGGGGAATTGAATTGTAAAGCGAAAATTAACGTAGTTTAGCCAGAAATTTAAAAAATGTTTCGATTCAAATAAGGGAGGAGCTTATATTTGCATAAAAATGATTTTTCCTCTGCCACTTTGCAACTTTGAGGTGTTAAATTTAATTTCTATATTAGTAGATAAACCCTCTGAGGTAAAGAGTTTCTCTTGACGCCTCTGAGCCTAAAATCAGTACAAGTAAAATACACTTTTATTTGTTCGTTTTTTTTTTAAACGTGTCACTCCAATTCAAACACTCGCGAGTTGCTGTTTTATAACCTTTATTTAATTTACTATTTCCTTAATTACTTTTATAGAATTTATCTTTTATTTTTATTAGCAATTATTTGCATTAAACACAACTTTGTTCTAATACACATGTACTAAAGCAGTAATTACATCTCGGTTAAAAAAAAGTAGTTCTGCAGCCGCTTCAGCGCACTGAACAAACGTAGCCCCGCCCTCTGGCGCGTCATGAATGACAAGGGGGCGTCGACACGTTTCGGCTTCATTAACGCGCCGCCGTTCGAATCAGATTCTCCGCATTCCAGACGCCGGCGTGTGAGCGGATCACTTCCTGTTCCTGCAGCTGGTTCTCATCTCAGAGACGCTTCCCTTCAAGTCCAGTTCCCAACGCCATAAAAAACATCACACACACACACACACACACGCGCGCGCGCTTAAAGGACAATATGTGGTTTGTGTGGTTTTTTTTTAACATGTAAAAAAAAAAAAAATAAACACGCAAAGCAAAACATTTTCACCTAAACGAAACCATCAATAATAAGCGGCGTTAAAATTCATTTGGATATAAACGCGTTTTGTGGAGGTTTCGTGTTTCGTGTTGTTCTTTGTGAAAGGCTTTTGGTTTAAATGTACAGTTTCGGACCATTTTCCCTGCGTAAACTGTGCTTTTTATTAACAAGGTGGAAAAAGTCAAATACAAAAATGACAAATAGTGGGAATTGTAAAGCTACAGCATAGTCTTGTAAATAAAAGGTTATTTTTTTAAATGCTATGACAAATCAAAATGTGACGTCATCCTTTGTTACTTGTCTTTATCTCTCTGTAGCTCTCGGAGATTTGCTTGTGAAATGTAAAGTGCTTTAAAAATGAAATGTATTATTACCATTTTAACAAAAAAATAAATTAAAAGAATAAAAACATTATTATTCCAACTCCAGTTTCTGAATTCTCAATTAAAAAAAAAAATCTACAGACGTCTTTTTCCCCACAAATCAGCAAAATCAATCATCAGAAATCATCCAAAACACAACCAAAAGCCGCCATTTCCTACATTACCCACAGTCCTCTGCTGCCGGACAAAATGGTGGAACGAAACGTCTGTGGACCGCGACAAGTACAAAACGCACAACAAAAAGGGACCGAGTGCGTCAATCAAAACGAGATTTTATGCGAAATCTCGTTTTCATCGTTTTCACAAAATCACAATTTGTAACGGATGAAATCTGAACGGATTACCAACCTGGCGACCAAACATCACGATCCAGTGATTAGTTCGCGAGTATAAATGTTAGAGAGTAATTTACCAGCGTTTTCAATCAACATCGTCGCAACACGTCAGAAAACAACAACGTTTAAATAGGAGCAAACGTTTTATTTCCGTGAACGACTTATTCACATTTGTGGGCGTGACATATCGGGCTTTCAGTTATTGGTCAAAAATCAGGCCCCGGCCATTTTGATCAAGTGAATTATTCAACTGTTGCGTGGCGTTTCTGCGCGTCACACTTCGCTACGGCGGTAAATCGCTCACAGAGTTCGCTTTATTTGACAGGCGGAGGCTTTTATTTCAGCGTCTGGGATTATTCTCATTCCTTCAGAGGAACAGGATCTCCGCCTTTCAGCGTTTATTACCGCCTCCTTTGGCTTTTACGCTTGCGTCGTTAAATCTTCTGGCCGCACACGGCACAAAAACGCGAGGAAACGTCGCGCTGCGAAAAGTGACGCGCAGTAAACTCACAAAATAACAGCTGATTTATACCAAGTGCGCTAAATTACCTCGAAATTAAAACCTACAACGTAATTTTAGGATTCGAGTAACACAGAAATACTAAGGGTTTTTCAAACGCTTGGTTACGTGGACGTTTCCATGGTTTCCACACCCCCGAAACATTCCTTGCATACCAGTGTAGATTCCTGATTTTTACGTCGTTTTGCAACACATTTGGAAGTGTTCAGCAAAAAATAAAATAGTATATCTATACAGCAAAATATTTTTGCCGGATACAAAGTTTATGACTCATAATACAATTGAGAAAACCTTTGGCAGATGTTTTGTGTAAAAACAAAAATAACGTGTAAAGTTTGTGGCCATTCTTCTTTGATTCAGTTAGAGATTAAAAGATTATTTTCTCGGTTAGTGAAACGAACCAGATCGACAGTTTAGCTTTTATCCTGTTGGGAACGACAGATATTTTAGTTAGAGTACGGCCAATTACGTATAAAAAAACGAATTAATGGGTCTTTAATTGGTCTAAGAGATTACCACAGCTGTTCGCTTTATATAATCACACACTGATAATGCGATAATAGATATCCAATAATGTTCAATCAATCATTCCCCCGTTACAAACACGAATAATTCAGAGAAATACAAGCCAATCGATTTGGTCAAATACTGTGTCCCGGTGTTCTGAAATGTTTTCCTACAGCTCAGATTTTCCTACGTTGGTTTAAACTATGCGTTAAAATTACGTCGCTGTTTAGATTTTCCTACTTTCCGCGCTGCATGCGCGTTTAAAAATGAGTTATATTTATCGGTTTCATCTCCCACTTGATCCTACAAAAATTCCCACCTGTGTTGTTCATTTTTTTCTTTAAAGATTATTTTTCCCCTAATTCCGCATATCGACTTTGCGTTGATCTGGAACTAAGAAAAGTGCTATATAAATAAACTTGAACTACTGTTGAACGGACATTTTGCTGCAAAAACGCGCAACGCCCAATTTAAAAGCACATTTTAAGCAATTTTAAGCAAAAGTCACAGCATTCCAGTCACAATCACGCAAAAAAAAAAACACTAATTCGCAAAACATCACAACACAAAAACGACAGAATTTCGCAAAATCTGTGAAAGAACAAAAATCAAATATGAAAAGTGCGCAACGCAAATAAACAAAACACAAAATCGGTGAAAGAACAAAAATCCAATATGGAAGTCGAGGCTTTTTACTCGCATTTTCATAAATTGTCTTTCATAAAGTGGGTGATTTTAAGACAACAACGCGCATGCGCAGGGTAGGAAAACCTGAACGGGTAGGGGAAAAAAAATCAACGGCTAAGCCCCTCCCATCAATACCACGTGACGCCACCGCATCACGCAAAAAAAAAAAAACACTAATCCGCAAGAGACGAAACGCCACAAAACAAAAACGAATTTCAGCGGAAGGAAGTTCGCAGAAGATGAGACTTTTTCCTCGCGATTTCATAAATTGCGTAATGAGTGGTTTTGAGACGACATCGCGCATGCGCAAGGTAGGGAAACAAATCCACGGCTAAGCCCCTCCCATCGAGACCAGGTGACGATACAGCAATCGTGCAAAAAAAAACAAACAAACAAAAACACTAGTCTGTGTTAGCATTGTTAGCATCAGTAGCATCGCCAGCGGAACGAATAACAAGCCCGCACGTGGCTCGGATCGCGACACACACACTCACCGCGCTGTCGTGCTGCGGGCAGAGGTCCACCCGCTCGGGGAACACGCCCGTCATGGCCCCGCTGGGGGAGATGTAGTGGTCCTTGGTGAGGCGGACCCGCAGGTGCGCGCGCACGCAGTTGTCGCACAGGTGCTCGCGACAGTCCAGGCAGCGGGAGCGCGCGGGGTTGCCCTCATCGCACGAGCTGCAGGGCGGCAGGAGCAGCGGGTGGTGCTGCGGGTGGTGCGGCTGGCTCTTCTCCTCCTTCACCACCACCACGTCCAGCAGGCCGCTGAGGAGCAGCTCGGCCGAGGGCAGCGCCTCCACCCCGGACTCGGACAGCGCCACCCGCCGGCCGCAGGTGGGGCAGCGGAGCTTCAGCGGCTCGCCCGGCTCCCGGTGGCCCTCCAGGCAGCGGCGGCAGAAGGCGTGCAGGCAGGGCAGCACGTGCAGGAGCCGGCGGGCGGAGGACGAGGAGCCGCAGGAGGAGCTGGAGGAGGAGGTGGAGGAGCTGGAGGAGGTGGAGCAGCCCCCGCACAGCTCCTTACACAGCGGGCACGTCTGCAGCTCCGAGTCGGGGAAGGTCGCCATCGGGCCGCGGGCTTCACCATCCGATCCTCCCCCACCCAGCGGCGCATCACGCGGGCACGCGCCTCAGTCCACCATCGCGGCCCATGGAGGCGCGCGCGCGCTCCCGGTTACACACGCACGCTCAGCCGAAAATAAACAACCACAACCGAGAGCCGCGCGCGCGTTCCGTCCTTCTTCTTCTTCTTCTTCCTTCTTTCGTTCCTTCCTCCTTCTTCTTCTCCTCACACGCAGCGACGCCACAGTGACGTGCGGCTCCTCACGCGCGCGCCTCCGACTGAAGCTGAAACTCCCCCTCGAGCTCACTTCCGCCTGGGAGCTGCTGGGGGGGCGGGGCGGAGGCGGGGCTAGAGAGAGAGAGACACACACAGACTTTTTGACTTTTAAAACGCCGTTTGTTTCACGTATGTAATGAAAACGTTTTTTAACGTGGCAACACGTTCACTTCCTTCCCTGATGTGCCTGACCCCGGTTTAAAAATTTGCGATTGCACAAAGACAGACAAAGAGAGATATATAGAAAGAGACAGAGAGAGATAGAGTGAGTGAGAGAGTGAAACAGAGAGTGAGCGAGAGAGAGAGAATGACAGAGAGATACAGTAAGTGAGAGAGACAGATATAGAGTGAGAGAGAGAGACAGATAGAGAGAGTGAGCGAGAGAGACAGAGAGAGACAAAGGAGGAGAGGGAGAGAGTGAGTGAGAGAGAGACAGAGAGAGATAGTGAGAGAGAGAGAGAGAGAGAGAGAGAGAGAGAGA
>MU204215.1:1096686-1120866 GCA_017309775.1 Paedocypris sp. Pulau Singkep
GGGGGGGGGGGGGGGGGTACTGTCAGCTCCGGTGGTCTCTCCCATCGCCGTCTCATCTCTGAGCTGAAGAGCCGGAGGAAGGGAGGGAATTCCTGCAGGCGGGATGGATTCAGATGGCGATTTGCCGGGGTGGGAAGTGTCCGCCATCCTGGGAGACACTTCTCTAACGGGATTGGTCGAAACCCGGCCCTTGAAATACGGAATCGTTCCAGGTGCGTCTCATTTTGAATCAGTGCGAGACGGGTTTTTTGTCCCGTATTTTCATTGAAAATATCACAATATTTTATATCGAAAATTGCCCCGTATTATAATCGATAATTGTTCCGTATTCTCATCGAAAGTATGACAATATTTTGTATCGAAAATTGCCTCGTATTATAATCAAAAATTGTCCCGTATTTTCATCGAAAGTATGACTATTTTATATCGAAAATTGCCCCGTATTATAATCGATAATTGTCCCGTACTTTCTTAGAAAGTATGACAATATTTTATATCGAAAATTGCCCCGTATTATACTCGAAAATTTTCCCGTACTTTCTTAGAAAGTATGACAATATTTTATATTGAAAATTGTCCCGTATTTTCATCGAAAGTATGACAATATTTTATATCGATAATTGTCCCGTATTTTCAGCAAAAATTCTCCCACATTTTCGTCGAAAATTGTCCGGTATTTACACAAGACGTATTTTCATCGTCTGGTGTAAATCATCTCTCGCGCATTTTACGATAAATGCTCCTTTTCTACTTTTGATGGGGTGACACTCCACGTCATCGTTAGTTTGATCGCTCTTTTATATGGGATCAAGTTCGTGCTGAAAAGATTTGAACAAATTAATTTAATTGCTAAATAATGGCAAAAATGGCTAGCTAGTCGTTACTAGTAGAAAACCATTTTATACTGGTTAATTAAAACGAAGGTATTCCGATTATGAATGTGTTGAAGCGATCACTAAACTCCTCCCCCTCTCCAGTCAATCACATTCTCACCAGCTAATCAGAGTAAGGGCCGCCCCCACGTGAAACTTGGGCCAGAAATCCAACCGGGAACAAAAATTAAAAATGAACGAAAAATCTGTATGGCAGCTGATGTTTCAGTAGCTTCTTGGAGAAGAACCTGATTGGGGGATACAATACACCACCGATAGCGCACGTGTGAATATGTGAAGAGAATTGTTGCTTTTTATTCATTTGATCGTCTGGTTGTTGGTGTTAAGTAAATGGCTGTGATTATCACTTTGACAAGACAAGACAAAACCAAAGACAAAAAAAAAAACACCGTAAAAGTTCCATAATTAAAGATTTTGACAGTTTTAGGAGGGGCAAGTGTGATTCGGTTCCGAGCACTAGACTAGGCAGCCTTTCTATACAATTATAGTAACTTTTTCTGTAAGTTATTATATGAGGTCAATATTCAGTCTAGACTTAAATTGACTCACTGATTCTGAGTCTGGAATTGAACTAGGCAGAGCATTCCATAGTTCAGGTGCTAAGTATGTAAAGGATCTTCCTCCCTGGTAGATTTTAGAGATTCGACAATTGGCTCGAACCTTAACATGTGGTGATCAACCCGAGGCGTCGGTGGAAGTCTACGTGTTGAGACTGATATCTGGGCACCGCGGGCATCATGCTGAAGATAATCTGATGTGAGTCGACTGGGTGATTGACATTTCCCTGAGGGATTAAAACAGACGCTTTCAAACTTCCCGTGACGGGTGACAGGGTTTCCAGTTTGATCCATAGTAATGCTGGTGTGACCAAATGCCGTCCGTAGAAAATACGCTTTGCAAAATGACCTAGCTATTTGTTGGTTAAACAGCGATTTGTTGACGTAAAAACAGCTTCTTTATGGAATCAGATTAGTGCCAAAAACATCAAACGTAAATTTCTAAGAAATGCTTCACATTTACGGTCGTTTTTTTTTTTCTTGCAGTCTTCACGTTGGAAAGTTTTTTTCGCTTCAAATTTTTTATTTCCTTTGGATTTCTGGCCCAAGCTTCACGTGCCGGCGGCCCTTACGCTGATTGGCTGGTGAGAACTTGATTGACAGGTGCTTGACCAGGAAGTGTAGGAGGAGTTCAGCGAGTGTACACCTTGACATTAACTGCTTTTTTAATATTAGTACACAAACTGTGATTAAATTGTTTTTATTGCACAATATCAAAGTCAAAGTCAGCTTGATTGTCAATTTTGCCATATGTACAGTGCATACATACAGACAATCGAAATTTCGTTCCTCTCAGTCCCTAGATACAAAGATATTGCTAAATTATTGTGGTGGCAGAATAATAGTACACGTTGTTTCTGCATATCTGACTATGAATGTGTTTAAGCGCTCACTAAACTCCTCCCCCTCTCCAGTCCAATCACCGTGAATGCAGCTGACATTCACATCCTTACCAGCCAATCAGAGTAAGGGCCGCCCCCACGTACAACTTGGGCCAGAAATCCAAACGGAAAAAAAGAACTGAGCGAAAAATCCAAAGCGAAAAAAACACCAAACGTAATTGCAAGCGGAAAATGTGACGCTTTTCGTTCGTCTACTAGAAATTTACGTCAGATATTTTCGCCACTAATCTGATTCCGTACTTCTTGTGCTGTACATTGTTAGAAAGGCAAGTGGTTCATGCTAATTTATCTTAGTGTGATCACTTTCATGCGCTTTAATTTGATTCAGCTGGCTAATTAGTCCATCCAGGTGTCGTCTTTTAACTCAAGTCATTCTGATTGTTCTCTTCACCTGTGTCTTGTTCTCACGATTGACTTTGACATTTAGGGCGGAGTTCTCCTTTGTTTGTGGCGGGGTTTGTTCTGGGTATGTTTGTCTTGTTTTACTTTATCCTCATGTGTGTTGCGTTACTCTCGCTACAATCGCTATTCTTGCTCCTGTCTTGTCTAGTTCCGATTGGACGTAGGGTAACGTTCGACTTCCAGCATTCTTGGTCTGCTTTTGTTTGTTTTCTGTTAATTTAATAAAAGTCCTGTCCCTGCATTCCCGAAACGTGACCAGTTCACATATTTGACGATTCGTAAAAAGCGCTTTCACGATATTGTCAAATTGTGAGGTTGCGAAATGGATTCCCAAAAAGTGAACTCCCAGTTTGCTTCTATGGCCAACGTAAGACAAGATAGACGCAGACACAGAACAATAACGTTCTGTTATTGTTAAAGCGCTTTGGATGAAGAGCTGGCTTCCTGTCTTCTCGACTAACACGGCGGGAATATGACGGGGGAATAAGACAGACTCCAGCCGAATGAGAGCGAGCGGGGGAAGGGCGGAGGAAGTAGCTGTACTCGTTGCGTTTGGCTGTAATGGGCTTATTGATTTTGATGTATCTTGAGACGGTGCTGAGGTTAGTAAAGTCAAACGAAACGGGAAAAGAAACGGAGGCACGAGAAGCGACGGATTACAGACACGGGGCGACGTAAACTATCGTTTGTCGCATCATGACTTGATGACGCATGATCATGACCTCAGGAATTCAAACTAGAGGAATTTACACACACACACACACACACACACACACACACACACACACACACACACACACACACACTACCCCCCATAATACCCTACTCTAACTTGTAACTTCAGACCTTAAATCCCTTCTTGACTCTCAAACAGACATTCAAAGTTGTCAAAAGCAAAGGTCCCCACAAGTGATGTTAAAACCTTACCATGGGGAAAAAACCTATATTATTATAGGAACTACCCCCCCCCCACACACACACACAACCTTTTGCTCTAACTTGTAACTTCAGCCTTTAAAATCCATCTTGACTCTCAAACAGACAATCAAAGTTGTGGGGCCGAAGCAAAGGTCCCCACAAGGTGAAAATGGTGTAAAATTGTGAAAAAACCTAGCTTTTGGAGAACCTGGGACAGAGAAAAGAGCTTTATAATAATAATAATAATAATACATTTTGATGGCGCCTAGGTCACTGTACATAAAGCAGAAATGACAAACAATACATGTAAAATACATTTTAACGTTGAAATACATTTAAACACACACACACACAGAGTATAAAGCTTGATAATGAACTCTTCTGTAGCGGAACCGTGGCTATCGTGAATGAGGTCAGCTGATTCTGGCTGTCAGACGTTATTATATCCCTACAATGTTTCAGACGTAATGCGTATAGTGGAAAATACAACGTTTCTTAATTAACTCCCAAAAACAGATTCTTGAAAGAAAACGGGATTTTGTTTAAAGTAGCTAAACTATTTATGAAATTGGGAGACTGAGTGGATAAACACTCACTTACACAATCAACGTCATTCCACTTATTTATATGCTTATAACTTAAATTATAAGCATAAACTTAAATAAAACATTAAAATATTATTAACTTTAAATATTAAAAATATTGCAATATTTGTATCATATACAGTCGACTATGGTTAATTGGGCCAGCGATTAATCAGGGCAGCCACTTTATTGGGCCAAATCCTAAAGTCCCAAAACAAATTGTATTTCATAACGCACATTTCATAGATATATATATATTTTTCCTCATAAAAATAGCATAGTCTAAAAACTACTATGTCATATCAAACCGACCGACCACCAAATAAACGCCAGACCCCATAATGCTTCACATCCTTGCCCAATAAAAAATGCCCAATAATTCCCCATGTTTTTGTCTAACCTTGCCCGTTTGATTTGCTGCTTGATTGTTATTTAAGGCTCTTAAAAATACAGCTCGAAATATAATTTAAAAGATCTAATAACAACTGGCATTAACATTTTACGGCATGAACATTTAGGTACGTAGAATTGACCGCCAGGATTCTAGCTAATGAATAACAAAACATAATTAATTATATTTATTTTATAGCACCTTACGAGAACCTCAAGGTCTCCTCGAGGTCGTATTACAGAAAAGGACAACAAATAAACACACACACACACACGCTTCACTCACACACATCTCACACTTCAAATTTACCGGAAACGCATGTTTTTGATCTGCAGATGAAGATCAAAGTTTTTGAAGAAACGTTTAATGAAAACAGGAGCAAGTTTACAGGTTCCGAGCCTCCAACACCGTTCCAGAGTCTTCTGTTGCACGTCAGTTACAGTTTGCAGAACTTAATTTTGAAATGCAGGTACTGACGAAGATTTCAAAACCTCCTTCATGTGGTCCGCTTAGCAGCAGCTAATGATCAGCTTCATGCCAACAGCTTGAATCCTGCCCATCCTCTAGACTCCCTCTGTGGTTTCATTGCTTCAGTGCAGTGTACCGACTTGAAGTCATCCAGTCAAAATCCAACAGATGGTGTCTTCACAGCAATGGCTTCTCAGCCAAGCACAAAGAAGTGTCTGGATTTGCTGCCGCACAAGAGTGTTGAGAACCATCACTAGGGTAAAACAAGCTGTCTCACTTCACCCTAACCCATTCATCGGTTTCCTTCTGTTTGGTTCACAGTTAACCGGGTACGGGAAACGTTGGCACTGTGTGCAGGTGGCAAGGTCTGTCTGAAAATGCTTCCTGAATCTCCATAAGTTGGTCTAAAAAACTTCATGACTTCTAGTATGACTGCGTTGACCTTGGAACTCCAAAAAGCGTCAAAACCACACAGCTTGCAAACCAAGCAATTGTCCATCACAAAAAGAGAAGAATGACCAAAACAGAAGAAAATGTCTAATAAAATTGGGAAAGTTGCAGATTCTGGTTTGAACAAGACAAGTTCTAGTAGACCAGGGAGCAGCTGAACAGGAGATAGTTCTGTAGACTACTTTTTAATTCTCATTGCAGAGGAACTTCAAATTGCAGTTTTTTTCCTCTGATGGTGATGATGTGAGACAGAAGGTTCATGTAGCAGTAAGTTGAAGTTGGATAGTGTAGCACCAGTTAAAGCTTTGACCTGGATCCTAGCAGCAACTGGTAACCAGTGCAAGGAGACACACAATTGAGTGACGTCAATCCTTTGTGGTTGAATAAAAACCAATCAGGGGGCGGCGTTACGAATTCTGTGTTGCGGTGAGGAAGACCTGCCAAGAGGAATCCAGCCTAGAGATTACCAGAGCCTGAACGAGAAGTAGAATAGTCAAGTGCGAAGGTAAGGTTGGATCTTTACTAGTGTCGTACAAGGCAAGTCTACAGGAGCTTGTCAAGCCTGGAGCTCCTGCCAGATCTCCTCCAGAACCCTTAGAGCCCGTTAGGACAGGGTGCTGGACCTCTTCTGTGTCTGCAACCGAGCTTGCTCTACCCTGTCTCAGTTCATCTCGTCTCTCACCAGAACAACTCATCAAGACCTGACTCGTGTCAGAGAAGTTGCAGGTTTGAATCCCCCTATAACTGGTTCTGCAACTAAGTGTCCTTGGGAGCCACAGCTTAGGCTGCCCACTGCTCCGGGTTTGTGTGTCAATTTGTTTTCCTTCTGTCTAGATTATCCCTTCGAGTATTTTCTGAAGCTCATGTTCATCCTAACTTAGTTTTGCTCTTGGTAATAATTAGTCGCCTCAACACTGCCCCATGTGGCTGCTTCTTCTGTTATATTTCCAGAATTAAAGTCTTTCTTTAGTTTTGGCAGTTTGGTCTGTCTTTCTTCTCTCCAAAACACTGGCCTACTGTATATTTGTGAGCAGACTGTATGCCAATGCATAAAAGTGGTGTAGAATTTTACAAAATGTATTTTAATTAGACCATTTTGTAAATGAAAAACCACAATTATGTGCTGCAATGCTTCAGCCTCACACATTTTTCAATGCGATTTCACTTTAAGCTTTGTGTCTAACTCCCAGCTATTTTTAGTTGACAGGGTAATGCTATTTTTGGAAAATGTTTGTGTCTCCGATTATGATAAAAGAAAGGCGCTTCATAGAACCTGCTTAAGCAGTAAAACGTGATGACATGACAAATGCACCGTGGAATAAAAAGGGATAAAAGGAAATAATGGAAGATAATGGAGAGGAAACGATGCTCCTAATGACTTGATGCAACGCCCAGTCGTTATAGTTGTTACATTGTAATAACATGTACAAAGCTCTACTTTTGACAGATATATGATATATTGAATGTCAATGCGTTGATTGCAGGAAATTAATATTTAGTGGTAAATTATTAGACTTTGTCTGCTATGTGTAGAACTGTAATAAATACGTTATGACATACAGGATCATATCCAAAGGTGTCAGAAACATGTCTTGTGTCTGATATAAAAGGTAATAATGGAACATTTTGGTTCAGGGAAGGAACTGGAAGCACGGATTTGTGAAAGACGTGCGTTTCGTCTCGTCACAACAGGCATCGTTTGAATACTCTGTTGGTTCTGCTCGGTGGAATCCACGACTGACAGGCACCGTTGTAATGCGGCTGTAATTACATCAGGTCTAATTCTGAAGCAACATTGTCTCTGCTCGAAAACATGAAGTGAGGACAATTACGTTTATTGAGGTTTTGCCGGACAACGTGCCTCCTCTAAATGTTTCTACATTGTTTGGCTCACGACTGCAGAAATGCTTCCAAGAGTGAGATGTTTTTTGTGGGAACTTGGTTTTAAGTTTAGCAGGCGTCACTGTCTCTTCAGAACCTAGTTTGAACAAATTGTATGTGAAGTCCCGGTCTCGACCGCGTCAATAATGTCACTGCACAGTCTAAAAACATTTGTTTGGGTGAATCGAAGCCCTCGATTATTTTAGAGATGTAGATGTATCCAGTAAATATGCTGAGATTGTGGCCAGTAGGAGGCGATGCGAAATTGTGTTCTGCATATCATCATCCAGTGAAGTTACATGGACACATTGAAGACACACTCGAACCTGGAGCAGTGGAAAAACTCCGCTGTAGAACCCACGGACCAGGATTCAAACCTGCAAGCTCCAGGCGGCAGGTCCTACTCTTGACCGCTGGACCACAATTAATGTGACTAGGCTAAAAATACATCTCCAACATCCTTCAACCAGTATATTCACTCTCCCTCCTCTGCACATGTCCAAACCATCTCAGTCTGGCATCTCTGACTTTGTTGCTGATTCTGTGCTCGTTCCTCATTCTGTTCAACCTCGTCTCTCCTAAGGAGAACCTCAACATCTTCATCTCTGCTGCCTCCATCTCTGCCTCCTGAACTGTTGATCCCAAGTACTTCAACTCCTGCACCTTCTTCACCTCCACCCCCTGTAACTTCACTCCTCCACCCTGCCTCCTCTCGTTTGGACACATGTATTCTGTCTTACTACGACTGACTTTCATGCCTCTTCTTTCCAGAGCCCCTCCACCTCTCTAGCTCTTCCTCCACCTGCTCTCTACTCTCAGTGCCAATCACAATGTCACCTGCAAACATCATTGTCCAGGGAGATTTCTGTCTGACCTCATCTGTCAACCTGTCCATCAGCATAGCAAACAAAAAGGGACTCAAAGCTGATCCTTGGTGTAGTCCCACCTCCACCCTGAACTCCTCGGTCTGGCCTACAGCACATCTCAACACCATCATACTCCTCTGGTACATGTCTGAATAAAGGACTTTCAATTCAATTCAATTCCTGGAATAATCTGACTCCTGTCTAATCTCGGCTATTTCGTCCACAAGGTTGACATATCCTCCCTTCTCACTCTATCACTTACCTCATCCATCAACTCCTCAAAATACTCTACTCTACTACTGTGTCTACTACAAGATACATGGTAGCTACACTACTACAATAAAGACATTCAGTACATGACACTAATATCTTATTATGTGTAGTATTTTTGGTATTCCAGCTAGTCTACCGTCAGGCTCCCTGAAGACGAACTGGAATCCTGCGCAGGATATTTCCCATTACAACCCATTTAAGCCCTTGAGAGGAGTGGTATAGAACAGATAATGGATGACTAGAGATTATATGCTGTGTTGCAAAAAAAAAGAGAAGATTGGTGGTATTCGCAATAATATTACTTAATAATGTGACAAAGTCAGTCTTCTTTAAGCACGGCACAAAATAAAGCTAAATGAGTTAAATAAAGGTTAATTGTTTTAATAAGTGTAGATGAGCAGAGGAAGAGCCTGAGACCATGTGCTGTGCAATCTGATGTTTGAGATTTAATGTTTGTTCATCGTAAAGTAATCGAAGGCGATTCAGGATTGTATGATTATGGGGACAAATTCTAAAGTCCTGACCCAAATCAAACTCCATAAGCCTAGTATAGTATAGTTTATTCCAGACAGGCTTCTAATAGTTCTTTGGAATGTTTCTTTAAAAGGGTGTGTCCAGCTGTGTAGTGTTAGTGTCTGAAAGGAACAAGCTGTTGTATAGATGGATCTACACACAACGTCAAGTCTCTGTTGGTCAGCGCAATGTGTGTATCTGCCTACAGGTAGAGCTGTTTGTCAAGATGGCCACTAGGGACACTCACAAACTTAAGCTTTAAGATGTAGAACCCATCGGACTGGAATTCAAACCTGCAATGCCCGAGTAGCAGGTTTAGCGGGTAGTAGCTGCAATGCCCCACCCCCCGCGGTCCACGGTTGTTGAGACTTGTTGAGTCCAGCTCCTATAAAAGTACAAGTAGACATGTTTGGATTAAAAACGGAGGCTGGAATAAAAGCGCAAAAAAAGCAGTGGCACTTTTTCAGCTTTAGCGTTTTAAACGTAACAAAATTGTGCGTTTATAAACGTTTAAGCAAACGACTCTCACCAATTTAAAATGGCATTACTTCCTAGTTATTAGGAATTTCCGAGGCGATTTACCTCGTGAGCGCTGTTAGCCTTGGCTCGTCCGGTGGAGTGGTGTTAGTCGAGACCTCATTACCCATCATCCCTCTCTCCGAGATGCTCTCTCACCCGCTGTAATTGCATTGGGAGATAAGAGGTGGGCTCTGCATGTTCAGGCCTGGTCTTACTCAGCCTCTTAGCGGCAGATCGATGAGTCCATCTGGATGTAATGCGGAGCTGGACGACTCCTCCGGAAGCATTAGTGCTATTATTGCTAACTCGGCAAGAATTCCCCATGCGCTGGCGTACGCCCACACTCCTCCACCCGTATTTATAGTAGCACGGGGACATTCTGATGCAGAAAGCTTGATGTGGTGGACAACAACCAGTGATGGAGTGGGAAGTTCAAGTTCGAGTTCAAGTTCATTTGTAGCGCTTTTCTTAGTCCGAGACCAACGCAAAGACGCTGTGTGGAAAAAAGACTTTAAAAAAAGAAATGTTGATTCTTTATATGAGTTTAAAAAAATATGAGGGGGGGGTCATTTAAAAAAAAAAAAAAGCGGAAAGTGTTAAACCATTCATTCACAGTAATGCTAAAAGCTAACATGGCATCCACGCCAGACAAAGGAAAACGGCGATTATTGCTCTTGAGGGATGAATGACACATTTACAGTTTTTCAGCCAAACAAAATGCTATTTTTGCTAAGAAGAAAGAAACCACAAAAAACGCTACAGTCTTTCATTTTTACTACGCAGTGTGGAGAAGTTGACAGTTCTTGGTCTCCATGACAACAGATATGGTGTTGTCTCACCTGAATGATTCCAGGCAGTCGTTGATTTCACAATCTCTCTTTCTCTCACTCTTTCTTCTCTCCCACTCTCTAAATCTCTCTCCCTCTCACTCTCTCTTTCTCTCTTTATCACCCTCTCTCACTCTCCCTCTCTATTTCTCTCTCTCTATTTCTTTCTCTTTCCTCCTCTCTCTCGCTCTCCCTCTATTTCCCTCTCCATTACTCCCTTTCTCACTCTTTCTCTGTAACTCCTTTATTTCTCTCTTTATTCCTTTCGCTTCCTAACTATCACTATTTCTCTCTCTCCATCTCCCTCATTCTCTCTCTCCCTCTTTCTCTCCCCCTCTCTCTGTCTCTCTCTCCCTCACTATTTCTCTCTCTCTCTTTCCCTCTCAATCCCTATCTCTCCCTCTTTTCCTCTCCCTCTCTGTCTCTCTCTCTCTCCCTCTGTCTTTCTCTCTCCCTCAGGTTCCATGCACATCATTTCTTCAGTTTTGGCTGATTTGAGGCCAGTCTCTAACACGAGAGCGGAGGAGAGACGATGGAGAAGTGATTCCTCCCGCGTCTCAGAAGCTGTAAAGGAGCCGGACACGGTCAGAACTGACAGACAAAAGCAGAGGAGGCTCCGCCGAGGGCTCTGTCCATCTCCCATGAAGAGCGTCACAACAGACCCTGAGGTCGACCACTCAACAATATCCCCATCTCACCAGAACACAGGAGGAGACTGAAGCCTGGACCGAGACGAACAAGGCTGATGCTTTACACGAACCACGTGACCATTTGTTCACCGACCATCGCCCAGCAGTGAACCAGGTTCAAGTTCAAGTTCAGAGCATGTGTAAGGCGCTATTCACAATTTCAACTGTCTCGAAGCGCATGATTATCACTATGAAACTATAAAAACAAAGTAATGGTAGACAAATGAACTAAAAGCCCTAAAAACCTCCAGTAGGAATCTAGAAAGGAAATGGAGATGGAAATGGTGATAATCACAGCCATTTTCTTAACACCTCTCTGACCAATTGCGATGGAGTTTCTCGGGCTGAAGAGTTGATATGGCCATCTGCAGGATGCTGAAGGTACTGGACACTGTTTGTCACGAGAATCACCTCAACGTCAATGAGCAGTTGCACATTTGAGTTTGACTGGCACTGACTTTCTTGTTCGTTTCTTTATTTATTCCATTTTGTTCTGCCATGTTGAAATACGTATTGAGGTGTTAGATTTCACTCTATATTAGGGAAAACCTCATAAATAAAAGACTTTCTTGGTACTTTTCATGGTGTTTTTTTTTTTAGCCTAAATTCATTTCAATACTTAAGTGTTCTAATTCAAGTTAAATACTTAAGCTCTTTTAACGTTACTTTTACTCAAGTCTTCTTGGAACTGGTGACTTGTAACTTGTAATAGAGTCATTTTTACAGTACTTTTACTCCAGTCAGGTACTCTTCACATTAGCATTAGCATTAGCTCCAGTCAGCAGCGGAAGAGAGATGGAGCTTCTCATCGTGAAGCACCATTGTCATCATTTGCGTTTAAAGGGAACGAGAGAAGCAGACGACAGGATTAGTCCGTAATGTCTTAAACGCCTCCCGCGACTCCTCATCCTGTCATCTCCTTCACTGACGGATATTAATTGGCTCCGTGAGGAAACGAGAAAAGACACGGAGGAATGAAATAACGAGCAGCTACGCCGCCAAATCCACCTCACTTCCTTCAGCGTTCATTTCTAGTACGAAATTTAGCTTTCGTGTCGATCTCTAGTCGTTTCACTATAGTCGTTTCTTTATCATGGTAAAATAGTCCAGCTTTTGAAATGAAATGAAAATGCCTTTATTTGTCCCACAGTGGGGAAATTCCACCTCAACGAACCTGATATAACGATCATCTTGTCTAATTGATATTCTTGTTCAACTTGAAGATGTTCTGGTCTGATGCCAAAAATTAAAACTGAGAGAGAGAGAGAGAGAGACAGAGAGAGAGAGAGAAGAGAGACAGAGACAGAGACAGAGACAGAGAGAGACAGAGAGAGAGTGAGAGATAGAGAGACAGAGAGAGACAGACAGATAGACAGACAGATAGACAGACAGACAGAGAGAGACAGAGAGAGAGCGACAGACAGACAGAGAGAGAGAGAGATGGAGAGACAGAGACAGAGAGAGAGAGACACACAGAGAGAGAGAGAGAGAGAGATAGTGAGAGAGGGAGAGGCAGACAGAGAGAGAGACAGACAGAAAAAAAAAACGAAAAAGACAAAGATTTTGGTAAAATAATCATTGTTTAATTAACATTTACAAGAAGCTTAAAAAAATACATCGTTTTAAACGTTATTGTACTTTCAGCACGTTCACGTTTTCTTTAGATAAAATTACATACAACCCCCCAGATCAATGGCTCAATCAAAGTATTTATTTATCATTATTTAAAAGTTATATACTTATATATTTATATATATAAACACGTATATATACTTTTATTCTCAAAGGGAAGATGAAATGATTCCATTACTATCTTTTACTTCCTCTTTCGCTCATATATTTACGTCCTGAAACGTTTCCCTTTAACACTTTAACGACACGTTTCCTCTCGTTATGAAGTAATGAAGTAAAGCTTGATCGTGTGTGTGTGTGTGTGTGTGTGTGTGTGTGTGTGTGATCAGCTGAGGGACTGACAGATGTTCAGTATCGTCTGGTTGAAGTCGTCGGGCTGGTCAGCAAACACGTAATGTCCCGCGCCGCGGATCACCTGTAATTAACCGCTATTAAAACGCGGAACTTAACACAACCTGTAGTTACTGTACACTCTACTGTACATGCCGCTTTCGGCTAAAGGACTGAACTTTGTCTGTGCGTGTGGATCTTTTTTTCCACCGTCCTCCTGAGGTCACGAGGGGTCAGGAGAGAGGGCGGAGTCACTCCACAACCAATCAGGAGAGAGACGAATCACCATCACACAAAGACTTTGTAAAATTAGTCTTTTGTGTTGTGTTAAAAAAAAAAGTGTGGTTTTACTGTAATTACATTTGTGGTGATTACTGTATTATCTTTGTGGGACTTGAACTTGATTCAATTGATATTTGTTTCAATATGTACATTGTTTTGGAAATTGATATTTCATTTCTAATTTACTTTGTTGTCATAAATCTGACTTCTTGGGTTTGTTTACTAATTTGTACAGTTTAATTATTAGTATTGTTCTGCTTAAAATACAAATCAAGCACTTGATCTACACGATGGCAGCGATTGGTGTGTTAACGAAATGACCATTTAAATGAATAAAAAAATTATATATATATTAACAAATGCTAAAAATGAAAGAATGCTAATATATTAACTAAACTAGTTAATCGCAGTTCCCTGACCAAATTAATCGCGATTAAATGACTGAAGCTTGAAATAATGGATATTGAGGTGTAATATGTAAATTAATGTAAACTCAACACTAAGTAAACACTCGTTTAAATACTGTAAAATAATTTTGTATAATTTTTGTTCAATTTGCAATATATTTTCTCAGTTTTTTTAACCCTCTGAGGTCGAGTCGCACTTTTTTCCCAGAAAAAAAAAACACACAAGAAAGTCAATTTTGGTCTTACACGTAAGTGTAATCCATCAACTGCAAGTTTGAAGTACATATTTTTTTAGGTTACACTCTTAATAAAAACAGGATGTTGTGATTAATTGTAAGAATAATAATAATAATAATAATAAAAGTGACAACACCTGAACTTAATGAATGTGAGCTGCTGATCTTAATGAGCCGCACCTGGAGACGGCGCACGACACTCTTTGTTCTATTCATGACACGTTGCCAAACCGAAAGTAAAGAAAGATGCAACTGTGATTAATGGCGCTAAAAATAATTGAGGCGATTAAGCTCTTAAAATGTGTCAATTCTCCTCAATTCAATTCAGCTTTATTTATAAAGCGCCTTTACAAATGTTGGCCAAAGTGCTGTAGATGAACAATAAAACCATCAAAGTCAGTATGTCGATATAAAAACACAGAAATCAACAAAAGATTTTAAAACTATTTAAAATCAATAAAAACCATAAAAGCCAACAACTCATACCGGTTTAAAAAGCCAAGGAAAAACTATGTGTTTTTAGCTCATTCCACAGCTCTGTCACCTTTATCACGAGCGTTAACGCGTTAACTTTGACCGCACTAGAATACACACATATAAAACAGTGTGTGCGTTTAGAAGCTGTGTGTGGGTGCGTCCCGAGCGAGGCTTTAACGAGGGCAGGAACTCACCGTGACCTCCACCTGCGAGTCCGGCCTCATCTCTTTGATGGCGTTGCCGGAGTGACCGTCGATGCTGGAGCGCGAGCCGTAGATCACCGCGATGGGGATGCGGCTGTGGATAAGCCCCGCCCTCTGCAGCATGGGCCGCTTCGCCCAGCCGTACGGAACCGTCATGTTCCTGAAGGCCGTCTCGCCGCTACGCGACACACCGCACGTCAGCCGAGCGAACGCCGTCACCGCGAGCGCAGAAATACCTCGGGCTCTGGACGTTGAGGTGGTAGATGTATTGCGAGACCGTGTTGTCGCTGAACAGAGAGGCAAACTTCTTCTGGAAGTCCGGCCTGAGGGTCTGGACCAGCGCAGGACCTGCCCACACAACACAGTCAAGCCGCAAAATTAGGGGTTTTCGCAAAAATTTGGATTTTCGCTAAAATTTGGATTTTCGCAAAAATCGTGAATTTCACAAAAATTCCAAAATTCTAATTGAATTTGTCACACACAGACGTTTTCTTGCCCTCCCTTCAGGGAAATGATACAGGACAATCAGAACACGCACAAACCGACTAGCGGACAGTTTTTTTACCCAAGGCCTGTGCCACGCCCCTTCCTACATAACATACACTTATTTGAATAGCATGTTAGCATGTTTGTGCTTATATTATTTAAATAGTGTGTTGTGCGCTTTGAGACGGTTAAAACTGTGAAAAGCGTCCTACAAATACTCATATTTCTATTATTATTATATTATTGTTACGTTTGCACTCAGCCATTTGCACAATGTATATACTGTACATCGATCCCACAACTGCCTTTTTATATTTATATTTTATATTTCTGTCATACTTTTATATTTTATGTATTTTATTTTATTTTTCACATTTACCCTTGTTTTTTTATTTTTCGCTAGCAATCTTCACAATTGTTTTTTTCCGCTTCTGATTGTTTTTTGCGTTTGGATTTTTGGCCCAAGCTTGACGTGGAGGCGGCCCTTCTCTGATTGGCTGGTGAGAGTGTGATTGACAGCTACTTGACCGTCTCTCTAACCACTAGGACTCCGAGACGTCCGATTCCTGGAAAGTCTGAATATCACGAAAAAAATGATGTTTGCAAACTAAAGGAATAGTTTTTTTGTGCACCAAAAAAAAATAAACAAAAAACCACCTTTACGCGCAGGACGCTTATATTCACACAAAATAGGAGGGAGTGTTGGTACCTAAAGGGCCGGCCAGTCTGAGAGCGGCGAGGGGGTTGAAGGGGCTCAGCAGGGCTCCCAGCGCTCGGATCCACACGGGAACGCCTCGCTCCTGCTCCTCGGGCCCGGGACGCTCCGGAAAACCCCACGGCTCCACCAGAATCAGCTGCTGCACTCTGAATCACCCAGAATCACTCAGTCTTCAACGCTGCTGCCTCTGCTCCGTGGATTCGTTTACTTTACTAATATGAATTATTTGATTGAGATGAATTATCTGATTGTTTTGCATTTGATTCACATTTTATCTTTATCTATTTCGTGCGCTTTGAGACAGTTAAAACTGTGAAAAGCGCCTTACAAATACTCATTATTATTATTATTATTAATATTATCTCTATTTTACTGCATTTCGATGTACTTTTTTAATCTTTTACTTCATCTTCATAGTTTTTGTATTTTTTTTTTGTATTTAATTCATATTTTTTTTATTGTTTTCCTTTGCTCGCTAAACTTCACAAACTCCAGAGCGGAAATAATACACGTCACCACACGTCGTACCGTGAATAATGTGTGTGTGTGTGACATTTTCCCACAAGTTTCCGCAAATTATTCAAGTTCAAGTTCGAGTTCAAATGCAGCCTATTGCTAGCGATTTTCTTTTTTATTGTATATATTTTTTTATTTTAGAAATAGAAATTTGGTTTGATTTTCCCAAGTTTTCGCAAATCATGAACCATTCTCCCAGATTCTCCCACATGCTCCCAGATTGTGTCCCAGCATGATCATGCTCTCCACTCCCAGTTTCTCCCTCCAATTACAATGGTTTTATTTTCCCAGCCCAAAATTGAGTAAAACTTTATTTTACCTGGATCACTCCAGTCACTTTTTTGTATTTTACTCATATTTTATCTTTATTTTACTGTATTCTTTTTCTTTTTCTTCATCTTTATATTTTTTTGTATTTTATCTTTATTTTACTGTATTCTTTTTCTTCATCTTTATATATTTTTTGTATTTTATCTTTATTTTACTGTATTCTTTTTCTTCATCTTTATATTTTTTTGTATTTTATCTTTATTTTACTGTATTCTTTTTCTTCATCATTATATTTTTTTTGTATTTTATCTTTATTTTACTGTATTCTTTTTCTTCATCTTTATTTTTTTGTATTTTTCTTTATTTTACTGTATTCTTTTTCTTCATTTTTATAGTTTTTTTTATCTCTATTTTACTGTTTTTTTGTATCTTTTTTTTTGCATTTGATTCATGTTTTATTTTTATTTTACTGTATTTCAGCGTACTTTTTAAAACTTTTCCGTCATCTTTATAGTTTTTGTCTTTTTTTTTTGCATTTAATTCATATTTTACTGTATTTTTTTCATCTTTATTTTACTGTATTTTGTATCACTTTCTTCATGTTTTTTTTTGCATTTGATATTGATTCATATTTTATCTGTATTTATACAGTATTTTACCCCCCCCCCCTCAGGTTCTCCGGGTCTACACACCGGGCGGGGTACTGGATGGCATAGGAGGTTGCCAGATATCCTCCCAGGTTGTGTCCCAGCATGATCATGCTCTCCAGCCCCAGCTTCTCCCTCCAGCGCTCGATGGACTCCACCAGCTGGAGCTCGGCCTGCTGGGCGTCGGCACTGAAGCCGGTCCGGCTGCTCCGCCCGAAGCCCAGCAGGTCGAAGGCGTAGACGGGCCTCTGGCGAGAGAGAGAGTCCAGGTTGAGGGCCCAGAGACCCAGGCCGGCCCCGAAGCCGTGCAGCAGCACCAGAGGAGTCTTACTGTGGCCCCGCCCCGGCACCAGCACCGTCCACACGGCACTGCCCTCAGAGAGCGGGACGAGCTGCCGCTGCGTCTGGCTCTGCAGGTCTGAGGAGGAGGAGGCGGGGCTTAGGTCAGCTTAGGGGCGGGCCAACAATTCAAATGTTAGGTGCAACAATTCATATCACGGGGTGTTCTAGTGTACACACGCTATCGGTGTTTTATCGCGGTATTACATTTTAGTAGACCGTATTAACATAACTGGCAGAATTTGGGAGAGAGAGAGAGAAAAGAGAGAGAGCGGGAGAGAAAAAAGAGAGTGAGAGAGAAAGAGAGTAAGAGAGAGAGAAAAGAGAGAGAGAGAGAGAGAGAGAAAAAAGAGGGAGAGAGAGAGAGAGAGAGAGCGGAAGAGAAAAGAGAGAGAGAGAGCAGGACAGAAAAAAGAGAGAGAGAGAGAGAGAGAGAGAAGAGACAGAGAGAGAGAAAAGAGAACGAGAGAGAGAGAGAGAGAGAGAGAGAGAGAGAGAGAGAGAGCGCAAGCTGCTTCCTACAGTAGCTTTGTTTCTGGTCTTCGTCGCTTTTCTTGTCGTTTTCTTTTCTTCTTTTTTTTACGTGAAACCATGATTACCAAACGAAAACAGACTTTGATCAAAATAAAACAAGTAGATTTTCTCGCGCGTCTTTAAAACTAAAACAGCCGCTCTTCTCTTAAAGACACAGCGCAGGAAACGGAGCGTCAGGCGTATGCGCGTGAAGTACAAACTGTGTTCGATTAGTAATGTCTGTGCCGTCATTGATAGTTGTAAGTTACAACTTGTAACGAAACTAATGTGTAATACTGTATTAAGGTGTTTATATACTTATATAAAAATCTAATTCATGAATTATCACGGTATCCACGGTATTGCAAAATCCATATCGCGGCTCATCTCAACACCGCTATTCAGGTTAATACCGCTATACCGCGCAGCCCTAGTTACGCTGGCTTCTCTCTGCTTGTGGAGACTCACGCTGGAGCATCTTCTCCTCCGCCTCCTCCAGGTGGATCCGGGACGTGGGACACCAGGACGGCAGCCAGCGAGTGAGCCACCACGATGACCTGAAAAACAATCATAAGAGCTTATAACGTGAAAGCTCTTAAATACTAACAGTATGACAATTAAACTATATATAATAATTGCTATACACAGTTTCCGTCAAGTCAAATTCAAGCACTTTTCTATCAGCACATTGAAGCTGTAGTGCTATAGTGATGCTATAGTGATGCTATAGTGCAGGTGAGGTTCGGTTCCGGGCTTCTACCTTATGCAGCCTTCCTATTTGTTCTAGCACTTTCACGCTCCATGTTCAAGCTTTTCCAGCACCGTACAGTTGCGGCAAAAAAAAAAAAAAAAAAAAAAAAAAAAAAAAAAAAAATATATATATATATATATATATATATATATATATATATATATATATATTATGTATTTTATATATATATATATATATATAAAACGAAGAAATGTCCCCACTGTGGGACAAATAAAGGACTTTCTATTCTATTAAGTATTTTAGCCATCCAGGAAAATTCTATCACAATTAGAGACGTCAGTTGAGTTGCAAAAGAGAAAGACTGACTCTGTTTCAATTAAAGACTTTCAATTAAGTTTCTTTTAATGTTTTGATGTCACATTCCTGAAAACGTGATGTCATTTTCACCCCGCCCACCTCACATCGCCCCGCCCTATGTTTTTAGGAATTAAAAGTGGTAAACCTCCAATGTATTTCTACTCAAATGAAGTAAAGGTATGAAAATGAGTGGAATTCTTAACCATGTCATTTCATACAGACATTCTTATAAAGCGAACAACACAGACTTTTTGGATTCTTAGTCAACAAATAAAGGCAACGTCAACAAATAAAGAATACTCGTTTATTAATAAAACAAGAATATCTTGTTTTAATTATTAAACTGAGTGTTCTTTATTTGTTGATGTGTCTTTGTATAAAAAGTATGAAAAAAAAGTACACAAAAGTACAACCATTTAAACATGCAAGGGGCGGGGCGATGTTGGGTGGGCGGGACAACGGACCAAAACTTCGTGTTTGACATACTGTAATTGTTTAACTTTGTTTACAATTGAAGAAAAAAATAAACGACAGCGGATTTGCATAAAGAAACGCGGTGTCTGTTCACTAATAATGTTGTGATCACAAACAACACGCTAAAAAAACGTCAAAAGAAAGTAACGAAAAGTCTGTTTCTCCTTCTCAAGAACTTCTCATTAGTTCAGATACACGAAGACCTGAAACAACGCGAGAAATAACGCGACCCACGCTCCACAAACTACACGACACAAACAAGCTGGTGACAGACTAAAGCAGCTAAGCTAAAAGTGCGTTTAGTTGTCAAACTTACTCCGTGTCTCTAAAACTCATCCGCTCCGCCATGACCGAAACGACTCCCGACTCTTTTGAATCGGCTCATTGTAACTTCACTCGGAAGAATCGGATCAAAACGACACCCGACTCTTTTGAATCGACTCATTGTAACTTTACTAATCATTATTCCAAAAGGCATTCTGCACTGGCTAGTGAGGTGCCGCTTAAATAATTTAATCGATGCAACTTGCAAATCTCGCCTCGTTTTGGGACGTTTCGTACTGAATCGTTTCGCCACAACGAACATCGGTACAGTGAATCACTGGCGCGTGACGTCACTGGCACAATCACGTGACTCGGCGTGAACTATGAACTGGTGCACTATCGACTGCTTATCAGCGACAAATGCATTTCACAACTCATTGGCATTTTAGCAGGCACGGATTTCATTTTTATTTTATAAATTGTTTATAAAATGAAACAAATCATAAAAAGTAAAAAAAAAAAAAAAAAAAACAACCGAGGTCCAAACCCCGAGTTTCATGCCGTAATGTGTGTTTTTTTTCCAAGCACGATCGTTCCACTAATATTTAAATACACGTGGCTTGACTATAAATCTCAGACTGAGTTTGAAGCGTCAGGGCGTGATCGCGGTGGCGTGCGGAGCGTGATGACGTATGAGCGTGCGTCAAGCCTCGCTAACTTTACTTTAAACCTCTCCGCTCCGCCGCTTCTGCCGGACTCGAACACAAACACGTCCGATCCGCGTCTGCACACAAATGTCTTTTTAAACCTCAGGACGGACGTCTGATTCGCCACAGGAGCGTCGGATCGAGCCGTGAGTGAACTTCCGCTTATCGGGGATAAAAACGTGTTTCTATCGGGTGGCATGTGTTTAATGGTGTTATGTCACGTGATATCATTTATGGCGTTAATGTGTTGTTTACGTGTGTGTGTGTGCGTGTGTGTGTGTTTCCTTATCGGGCGTGTGTCTTTAGCCCCGCCCACAATCATCTGTCACGCTCCGACTCGGTCTCGTCAAAATGAGTTGTTTGTCATTTCGATTTTAATAATTGTCTTATCCGAGTTTGTCAACAGACGTTACGCCGTTTGACTGCAGTTAGCTCGCGACCTCAAGCTAATTCGCTACATGCTAGAAACCCGCGTGTTTACTGCCCCCTGCTGGTGCATCACACTATTACACGCGTATCTTATCAGCTCCTGGTGGGCGGGGTTTGTTTAACCCGCATGTTCGAGTCAGAGGAGCATCAATAGTGTTCGCGGTCAATAGAGATCATTGTATTTTTTACATGTAGATTACACTAACTAAGATTTAGTTTCAAAGTGAAAAACTACTTAAGTATTTGTTTTTATTTTTAAACTCTTAACACAGGTCAATTTGACCCGAACAGAGTCTCTGTAATATAAACACATACGTGAACTGAAAAGCTACGTTTTTTGTATATGGTGACTATACCAAATAAGCCGAGCAGGAGACATTTCAAAGCGGAAAAAATATCTTTAAACTTTGAAAACGATCAATTTGACCCGAAAATAACAGGAGGGTTAATACTTTATGTACTTTTGTTGGACCAAAATGTGTGTTATTAGTATTAATATCTATTACACGTCAACTAAGTGCAACAAAATATGCATAATATGTGCAATACAGCTCAACATTTACATAAAACTGATATTCTATTCCTGTCCAATACATCCCCAAAATAAAATATATACTGTACCTCATACTTCTATTTTATTCTATTATTTATATTCTTATATTTTCTGAATTTATAGATTTTAATTGATAGTATCAACAATCCAAGATTGTTACAATTTCGTTATTAAATGTGTAATATAGGATTCTGATTCCGATTGTAATAAACTCACTAGTGTGTTGAATTATTTCAACTGATATTTTCGTAAATGCTAAAGAAGCGAAGTAGGACACGACACAACTTCGATTGCGAAATGTTTGCGTTGACCGCAGCACGAAGGGTTAAAAACAGAAAACACAAACAGTCGATAGACAAACCGTGCAAAGAAAATATTTCTCACCCTATTGGCAGGAAATTGTACTTGATTTAAGTCTTTTCTACTCATTTCAATCTAATGCTTTCGATTTTTATTTAGTTTAGTTTCTCATTTAGTTTTTTTTCTGGCGTTTAAATCGCCCAAAAAAAACCCAGTGTATATTTTTCCGTCTGGTCTTTTCCCATCAGGGAGGATGTCTAGCGGAGTGGCGGAGGCTCCGCCCTTCAGGCCTCTGGTGGTGCTGGAGCTGATGGAGGACACGCCCACTGACACCGTCGCCTGGTTACTGAGCAGAATCAGAGACACGCAGCACAACGGAGGTGAAGAAAACGCTCCACACACACACATCATCCGTTATATAGAATCTTCTTTTTATCCCTCTACGTCTTAATATAGATCCGTTCATATGTCGATTTGAAACATTTTGTGTTTTGGAAACGTTTGCTCTAATTTTATATTTTATATACTTTACACTAGATGTATTATTTATATTTTATCTTACACAATCCACATTGTTTTTACATTTTTTTTTCCCTTACGTTGTTCCTAATTTCGTTGTAACCCTGTGTCGCAATGACAATAAAGGCGTTCTATTCTGTTCTATTCTATATTCTATTCTGTTCTATTATGTTCTGTTCTATTTTATTCTATTCTGTTCTATTCTATTTTATTCTATTCTGTTCTATTCTATTTTATTCTATTCTGTTCTGTTCTGTTCTATTCTATTCTATTCTATTCTATTCTATTCTATTCTGTGAGCGAAGGTCCAGAAGTGTATATATTTATGTACGTATATATATTAATATATATGTATACCTGTTTGTGTATATTTAAAATGTATTAAATGCCGTAATTATGCGAATATAAGCACCCGTTTTTTCCCCCCAATTTAGAGGTTCAAAAATGTTGAACAATTTCGTTTATTCAAATTTAAGTTTCAAATCAAATTCAAATTTTATTTGCCACAAACACGATTATTTTGCAACAGCGTGAAGTGAAATGTAATTTGCAGTCGCCCGGCGTATAAACATAGTGTGGGGGGGGGGGGGTGACAGTACAAATACAATAAGATAAGAGATTAAAGCAATAAGAAAACAATAAGATAAGAGATAATAAAAATGTTGGATTGTATTTTATTGCTTTATTTATTCACCTAAATATAAGCTCCAATTTCCAGGAGCAATCACAACGAAATGGAAATACGTTTATTTACTTTGTTTATTTATTTGTGTTTTAACTTTGTGTTTATTAGCTCAATAACAGGAATAAAGACACATTAGTGACACAGCGACACTTAGCAGCGTCTGAATAACGTGTTAGAATAAATAATTACGTGTTAGAATAAATATGGTAAATCAGTGTTAATTGGCTAACGACTGGAAATAAAGTCCAAAAGCGTCGTAAAACAGACAAAAAGGAAGAACACGGGCGAGGAGTCGATAGCAGGAACAGACACAGTCAAAACGCTGGGTTTACTTTTCTAAATCTATTATTCAAGTAAAACGATATCGAAATGATACGAGTCACAAGTTAGATTTGTCAAATAAAGAAAAAAATATTATTTTAAGAGAAAATTTGGTTAATCGAAGCTGCTGTGTAAAAGGAAAAAAAATCAAATATAATTTTTTTTTATTAAACTTTATTTTTAAAAATTTACTTATTATTAAGTATTATTATTATACTTATTTTTAAGTATGGACTTGTACGGTACTGGAAACAGCACAGCGGTGACTGTGATTGCTGGGTCTGTAGGGGCGGAGCTGCTGGTGGAGCGGCTGGTGTTTCCTGCTGATGACGAGCAGAAGGCGGCGGCTAAGGTGTTGGTGGTGGGCGTGGCTCTGCGGAGGCTCCTGAGCGGCGCCGAGGAGGTGGGACTGTTCAAGGAGTCCCGGGACGGCACCATGAGGGGCTTCACCTACGCCAACAGAGACAGCTTCACCGGCTTCCAGGGTGAGGAGCCTCACTCTTCATCACTCACTCTTCATCACTCACTCTTCATCACTCATCACTCTTCATCACTCACTCTTCATCACTCACTCTTCATCACTCCTCACTCTTCATCACTCACTCTTCATCACTCACTCTTCATCACTCCTCACTCTTCATCACTCCTCACTCTTCATCACTCACTCTTC
>MU204215.1:1138932-1148555 GCA_017309775.1 Paedocypris sp. Pulau Singkep
AGTGATGGCCTGGTGTCTCACAGTTGCTTAACATTAGGTTCAAGTTCAAGTTCAGGGAATTTGTAGGGAGCTTTTTCCTAACCTCGTAAAAAACGTCTCAAAAACGTAAAACGAAAAACCACCATCGGTGTAGACGTACCTGAAGTGCGCTTTGCTGTTGCTGGGGCTGGAGGAGCGAGGCTGCACCACCTCTTCCTGCTTCTCTCGGAGGATGCGCTCCGCCAGCAGGAAGTACGTGGCCGTGATGTGGTTGTACTTGTTGGTCTCCAGAGCTCTGAGGAAACGAGAGACGCCATCGCACTTAGACCGGAAAACAAGACGCGAGTCTACGGAATCAGATTAGTGGCAAAATTATCGAAATAAAAATGCTAAAAATTCTCAAAAACGAAAAAAAACGAACAAAATTGCTTCATATTTACGTTTGTTTTTGCATTTTATTTTCGCTTATTATATTCTATTATATAGAAGATTTTGCAACCTTCACAATTTCGTTTGAACCCCCCCCCCCAATATCGTTTAGCGCAAAGCTGCGTCTGTCTCTCTCTCTCCCGGCATCATGTGGGCGTGGCCTGTTTCTTACTCGACGATGGCTTCTCGCTCGGCGATGTCTCCGAGCACCATGCGCTGGATGATGCTGTTGTGCTCCTCCTCCGACAGGTTCTTGTGGGACACCAGGGGCGTGGTGAACTTGGTGGCAGGAGACGGGTCGACGCCCTGCAGCCAGGCGTGGCTCTCGATGTCCTCCAGCGACGCCCGGCTCTTGGGGTCGCGCTGCAGCATCCGGTTGATCAGGCTGCGGGAGAAAAGAGTCGCTCGCTTAGTTACCACAAACTACACAAACGGACTTCACACACGTCTGGTTCACGCTTTATAAGCTCCGTCTATAAAACATGCTGAATGAATGTCATTTGGGCCGTGCTCAAAATACCTGCTGCGATTTACTGCACAGTTATTGTCTGTCAAAGTTAACTAGTTAACGCACGCGATTACTTTTAAGTGCTTAATCAAGTAAAAAAAAAATTTTAACGCTATTAATCACAGTTGCAGTTTTTTTCCACCTTCGGTTTGGTGAAAATGCAATGAATAGACCCAGAGAGCCGCGCTAGTGTCACCCAGGTGTGGCTCATTATGATCAGAAGCTCAGAGTGACAGGAATAGACCCAGAGAGCAGCGCTAGTGTCACCCAGGTGTGGCTCATTATGATCAGCAGCTTAGAGTGACAGGAATAGACCCAGAGAGCCGCGCTAGTGTCACCCAGGTGTGGCTCATTATGATCAGAAGCTCAGAGTGACAGGAATAGACCCAGAGAGCCGCTAGTATCACCCAGGTGTGGCTCATTATGATCAGAAGCTCAGAGTGACAGGAATAGACCCAGAGAGCCGCTAGTGTCACCCAGGTGTGGCTCATTATGATCAGAAGCTCAGAGTGACAGGAATAGACCCAGAGAGCCGCGCTAGTGTCACCCAGGTGTGGCTCATTATGATCAGAAGAGTCTCATTATGTGAATAAAGAGTGACTCGACCTCAGAGGGTTAAAAAACTAAGAAAATATATTGCAAATTGAACAAAAATTATATTAAATGATTTAAACTAGTGTATATTTAGTGTTGAGTTTACATTAATTTACATATTACACCTTATTATTCATTATTCCAAGCTTTAGTCAATTAATCGGCAATTAATCACAATTAATTTGCTCAGGGAAGTGCGATTAACTAGTTAAAAATCTTAATCGTTTGACAGCACTACTTTTTACATTTTACTTTTCTTTTTTTTATCAAAGTGTTCTTTACTCATTTAAAAAGATAAACGTGACTTGAGACATCTCTAATTGGGAAAATTGTGATTTACACACATGTAGCTTAACATTTACATGTATGATTTAGACGTGTAGCTTAACGTTTGGTGGTATGATTAAAACTAATAATAAAACAAATACATTTTTGATATGAAAAGAAACTTCAAATACCACAGGAACACGGCTGTCTTCACTGGTGCCAGTGAATTAAAACGTCAAATCTCATTATATTCGTCTCTTGTTATAACTGTTATTTTATTTTGAGTGCATGTAAACACAAATAAATACTTTATGTAAAATTCAATACTAAAATCAGACAAATCAGCCCCCGTGATGTGGTAAAACGATCACTGCGTTAACGCATTAAATTTGACTGCATGCACTGATATTGATAATAGTGTTTCTGAATCTGAACACATCTCCAGCCGATTAAAGTTTAGTAAATCTCGTACGATCAAACGTCATCACTTGTGGAACGGATTCTAGAAAAGAAAAAGCAGCTTAATAACATCTGATCCGACACGAGAGAGAGAGAAAGCCCCAGCATCCTCGGGGTCTTCAGGGATTCGTCAGTGACGTCATCCGGGGAAAGAAAGCTTTGAAGGTGCGGCGTCTAAATTTATCTTTATTATTTTTTTATTTTTTTGGCGGAGAAGCTTTTGCAGGAAGTGGCTGTTTAAAATCCGTTTGCCTTTAACTCATTTCCTGCAGCAGAAGGCCAACCACGCCAGGCGAAACCAATCGTCTTCCTAAACGAAAACCAACGGATGAAGTCAAACTCACGTTATTCAAGCGTCTGGCCCATCGTGAAATAATTTCGCAAAAGCGGACGATATTTTCTTGACGACGTCCTTTGTAAAAGAAATGTTTCGTTAACAGAGTCGTTCGTAAGTGTAGGTGAAACGGTTATATCTATTAATACCATTTCACTGTTCGATGAAAAGAAACGTGACAAACTAATGGAAGAGAAGGAGTAAAAATATATGAAAAGAAAAAAAAATTAAAGAACAAAAAGAATGAACAAACAACGCTGGAAACATCATAAAGACATAAAACACAAGAGAGAGAGAAAAAAACATAGGGAAGGAATAGAAGAGCAAAAAGAAATTGGGAAATAGGCATTTTCAGATTTTCTTTTTCAAAAATTTTACAAAAAAAGTAACAAATGAACACTGAGGAAAAAGAATGACGCTAAACATTAGTATGAGGAACAAACATAAGCAGACAGAAGGAAAGTGGCTTTGTGGCTTTTTTCCCAAATTTTTGAACACAGAAAAACAAAGACAAAAACTACACTAAAAAACTAAAAAAGACATTTTTCTTCTTTAAAGACTATTTTTCCCTAATTCGCACAGCGATTTTGCATTGGTCTCCAACTAAAAAAAAGCGTCTAAAAAAAACTTGTGTGAGCTGAGATGCAGAGAAAATATTTCGCAACTCGGGACGAAATCTTTCGCAGCGACGCATTTCGTTGGGGATCTCCGTTATCTGGGGCATTCGTAAGTGGCGGCACACCGATGTATTCAAATCAAACAACGACTTTAAACGCCACCGATGTAGCCGTTCATCCGTTTGTTATCACCGCGCACCTCGCCACTGGGAAACGCAGCGTTTGTGGACGCGACTCACTGCTTGCAGGCGTTGGAGACGTGGGCGGGGACGGTGTACTTGCAGTCCATGATCATGGTGAGCGTCTCGCTGTCATTGGCCTCCTGGAAGGGCGGCTGACCACACACCAGCATGAACAAGATCACGCCCAGACTCCAGATGTCTGCGCACACACACACACACACACACACACACTTCAGTAGCCAGACGGGGTTATATCTGCTGTAGGTTCAGGTGAATCTAGTGGAACATATGCTTCCACCCGTGAGCAGCTGATATAGCGTGAATATAGAGCGGGTGGAGGCGTGCTAGCAATGCTACGCTAGCCTCTAGTAGCCCGAGGTGGACAACAGAAGGGCAAGACTATACGCCCAGCAAAACCAATCCGGCCTGGAGTTAAAGACAAACAAGTGTCGAAAACAACTTCAGCACCAAGTGAAATGAAGACAATTCTAAAAGGATTTAAGTGGCAAAAAAAAATCCTGCACAGAGTTGATATAGATATGCCAAAAATTATTTATGTGTCAGGAACAACCACAAGGGTCAAAAGCAAGTGTTCTTCTGAATGTAGTGTCCTACTCTGTGTAGTGTTCCACTCTCTGTCTAGGGCTCCACTCTGTCTAGGGCTCCAGTCTCTGTCTAGGGCTCCAGTCTCTGTCTAGGGCTCCACTCTCTGTCTAGGGCTCCACTCTCTGTCTAGGGCTCCACTCTCTGTCTAGGGCTCCACTCTCTGTCTAGGGCTCCACTCTCTGTCTAGGGTTCTACGTTCTACTCTGGGTTGAGTTCAAATATCCACATGTTGAGCAGGTTCTACTGATGCTCAGAAGGACATTCCCAACCGTACCCACAGCCGGAGCGTCGTACTCGTCCCCCAGCAGTATCTCGGGAGCTGAGTAGGCCAGAGAGCCGCAGCTGGTGGTCAGCTTCTTCCCCGGCTGGAACTTATTACTGAAGCCAAAGTCGGTGAGCTTGACCAGGCCCTGCTTCTCGAAGAACACCACGTTCTCGGGCTTGAGGTCGCGGTGGACCACGTGCAGCCGGTGGCAGTAGGAGATGGCGTGCACGATCTGGGCAAAGTACTTCTTGGCCAGCTCCTCGTTCAGGCCCTCCTCGTGCCTCATGATGTAGTCGAACATGTCGCCGCCGTCGCCCAGCTCCAGGATCAGGTAGAGCTTGGTGTGCGTGTCGATGACCTCGTACAGACGCACCACGTTGGGGTGCTGGACCAGCTTCATGCAGCGCACTTCCTGGAAGAGGTGCCCGGTGGCCACCGTGTCCAGCTTGGTCTTGTCGATCACCTTGACCGCCACCTTCTCGCCGGTGAAGACGTGGCGCGCCAGCTTGACCACGGCGAAGTGCCCGCGGCCCAGCGTCTTGTCCAGGTCGTACAGGCCGGCGATCTTCCCGTCGTAGCCGCGCTTGATTCCCGCCATGGCTGCTGGTGGGAGGAGCCTGAGAGCCACGCTCACTTCAGGACGCTCCCGGGTGACGCCAGTGATCCCATGATGCCAGGAGTCTGCGGAAAGATCGCCAAAGGATGGAAAACGTTACGAGACGCAATGTAGTGGCTCGCGGTTTTTAAACCCGCCTCTGTCGTTTGAGTGACACGCCTACTAGCCAATCAACATTGTCGAATCTCCCGTTCCTGGCCCGCTGACCTAGTTCAAGTTCTGAGCATTTGTGAGGCGCTTTTCACCGTTTTAACCGTCTCAAAGCGCACAAAATAAACACACAAAATAATAATAGTGATCAGGGGAGGGGTCTTTAAACGTTCATTGTAACAATAGTTATAATATTTTCAATTTTAATTTGAACTGGCCCAGGTCGACGTGTCGTGTATCGATCCCAATAATTGCAAACGAAACCGTTGGCTTGAATAACATGAACAACATTACACTTATTTAAGATTACAGGTTTATTACGAAGTGCAGCGAAACTGAAAAAAAAAACACGTAGAACAAATGCGATTCTCTGCCTTTTCGTATTCCCGTTCGCTCTATTCCTCTGGTGATTTCCTCTTTCTTGGCTTTCTCTCTTTTATTTCTTACTTTGTACTGTCAATTAGACGCTTATAAGAGAGAATATTCGTCAAGATTAGTAAAAATCGTACAGTTATTACAGAGTCGAACACTCTGGAAATGAGGTTCTCTATTATGTTGAAAAGTTGGCGTGATATTGAAAAGCGAGTAATATTTCAGTGTTTTTGACAGTTTTGTCGTAGCACTGCGGCGCAGGTGTGGCCAGATGCCGTGACCAATCAGAAATGACTACACGCGAACAGGCGACTCAACAACCACGTGGAGCAAAAGACGTGGTCAGATCTACAAGAAACAAACTCATTTATACCAGCATCTTAAAAATCACACTAATATTAGTAATAATAATAGTGATATCATACTAATGCTTCATGTTTGGTGACGGTTCATTTTTTTACAATGTTTCAAGTCGTGTATTTTCCATTTTGCATTTTTTATTACACGCCATCAGAGCCATTTTTATTTGGTGCCAGTGACATGCAAGATCTATGTTTACTAAATTGCACTAGATTTATTTTGTTTTTTAATTCACAGTAATAGTGAGGTATTTTAAAATATGTTTAATTAAGGATTGATCAGTTTTTCGTTTTCTTCCAGTGACGACATTGTCTGATTTAATTTCAAATAGGAGAACTTTCTATGTTTCTGTGTTCCAGATTGTTAAAGTAAAAAACAAATATCTAAGAGGTTATTTTCCATTCTTATTCTCTAATATTTAGGTTGAGCTACTGTATTTACTTATCACGAAGCATCAAACAATCTCATTAGCACAATCACTTTGCTTGTAGTTTATTTAACCCTTCGTGTCGTAACATTAACTATATTTTATTCATTTTATATATGTCTGGTCATGTGCAAGAATGTGTGTGTACAGTCTGTGTTGTTTAGAATATTGCTTGTGTGTGTCTGTGTGTGTGTATGTGTATATTGTTGCATGTTATCTATGTATTTTCTTTATATTTCTTATTGTTTTTATTATTTTTGTGAGTCGTGAAAATTATCAATGCAAATATGCAAATGCATATTATATAGTTTGTGTGTGTGTGTGTGTGTTATTTTTGTGCTTTTTTCTTATTCTGTATAATTTTTATTATTGTTGCGAGTCATAAATCATACAACACAAATGTGTATGATATAGCTTGTGTGTGTGTGTTTCTTGTTAATGTGTTATTTTTGCGTTTTCTAATTATTTCTTTTTTTTTTTTTTCAAAAATTACTAACATAAATGCCCATGTGTATGATATAGTTTGTGTGTGTTTTACATGTCTGGTCACGTGCAAGAATGTGTGTGTACAGTATGTGTTATAGAATACTGAATTTAATATTTAATAAATTAAATATAAAACAGAATAGAATATTGCTTGTGTGTGTGTGTGTATTGTTTTGTGTTATTTATGCATTTTCCTGTTTTTTTGGTGAGTCATGAAAATTACCAATGCATAAATGCAAACGTGCATTATATAGTTTGTGTGTGTGTGTGTGTTGTTAATGTGTTTTTGCTTATCGTTTCTTATCATTATTATTATTATTTGTGTGTGTGTGTGTGTGTATTGTTCATGTGTTTTTGTTTATCGTTTCTTATCATTATTATTATTAGTGTGTGTGTGTGTGTGTGTGTGTGTGTGTGTGTGTGTGTGTGTGTGTGTGTGTGTGTGTGTGTGTGTGTTATGTTCTGTACAGGCTTCTGCCGTGTGTCGATCAATAACGGTCAGCGCACTGATGAGGAAACTCATGAACGCGGAAAACGATTTCTTCTTTCTGCTGTGGAAATAGTTCCAGTGTTTAGCAATCTATGCTAAAAAAAACGTATAATAATGACAATGTAATTTATTTTTATGTTTAATAAGCTGCTCATCACATGACTGTATTTCAGACGCGCAGTATCTGTGGATGACACCAGTAACAAAACGGTGCTTTTATTTTAATTCTGTACAGTTTTGGAAAGCACTGTAAAGCCTTGCTACTTAAAAATGTATATATTATACTATACTACACTAAACTATATTACCTACTATATCACAATAATTCACTTCCTCAAGTCTCCCACCTGCCGCGATCCGCGATATTGTGCTAACGTTTTTCTCGCGCTCTTAGTCCAGACGCTTTTACGTTTTAGAGTGGAATTTAAAAGTATATATCAAAAGCAAAAAAAAAAAAAGCAAAAAATTCAAAATTTAGTATATATATATATATATATATATATATATATATATATATATATATATATATATATATATATATATAACACGACTATGTGTTGCCACATTCCGACCCAGAAACCCACTGAGGGAAAGCCCCGCCCCTTCCTGCAGATCGAAGGCTTGTGGGTTCGAGTCCCTTTTAAAGTGTGAAACTTACGGTAGTGTAAATCATTAGTAGGACGATTCTACACACACACACACACACACACACACAGGTTAGCGGGGATAACGCTCGGCATCACGTCCCGTGCGTGCGCGTGCACGTGCCTCACACGGCCGGTTCCGCCTGATGGTCAGATTACCGGACCGGGACTTGACCGCGGAACCTCCGAGCGGAACCTCGTGTCCAAAAGTGACGACACCCGACACCGGAACCGCGACACGGACCCGCGGCTCATCCCGAGCGGGCCTGACGGGCCCAGAAGCCCCGCGCGCGCCCCCGCACCTCCGCGCCACAGACCCGGTCCGGCTCACACGGTCCGAGCCCGAACCGCGCTCCTGATCCGCCCGGGCCAGATGTGCCGCGTACGCTACAACCGCTGTGTCGAGTAGCTAGTGATGCTAGCGGGTTAGCCGCGTTAGCACGCCGATCCCCCTCACAAAAGCGCGCGCGCACTCACTCACTCACTCACCCGGCACGCGCTCGATCCACGGCCCGGGTGCTGAGAGGAACCGCGCGCGGATCCGTGAGTGAGTAAGTCCTGTGAGTAAGTCCCGCGCGCGAGGTGGAAGTGCGACTCTCCGCCCTGGAAACAGACGAATGCGCAGCAACACACAGACGGACGCCTGCAGCGCGACACGTGACCAGCAGGCGGCGCTGAAAACATGAGGATTTCCTACGTCGCTCTATGCGCATGCGCAATACACACACACTTGCGCAATGACGGTAATTATTCTTTTAATTACCTTTAAGCGATTACATTATACATATATGACTATAAATATGCTATTGTGTTTATTTTATAACAATTAAGATAGAACGCTAGGTTTGAAAGTGTTTAAACTTCACCAAACTCTATTCTTTATATTCTTCATTTTATTTTACGATGATTGTCTAATTACCACGGTTACATTCTAAGATGGATAGAACTGTCCGTCTTTATTTCCCGATGTGGCCAGAACATGACAGAATTGTATTTCGCTCGATGTAGGAAATCCTGATGTGTAGGACAGAATGTTAGAACGCCTGGAGCAGCACTAATGACGTGAACGTCGATTCTACTGTTATTATAACCGTACGTTTTGCGTATTATTATGGATCGTGACTTAAACGTGCGTTAAAATCCCTAATCCAATGCGCATATGTTCATAAAGCGCACAAATGTCGTGTGGATCTTGCTCTCTTCCGCCTCCTGCTGGTCACTAGTGGAGTGACGCTCATTTCCCCACAGCTTTTTCCATTTCTGGGTCACGAAAACAATCCGAGTTCTGTAGGTTCAAAGTATTTGATTATGATGTATATCATTTGTACTTCTTCTTTGCAATGTTTTTGTATCGTGTGTTGTATTTTTGCTGTTCTGTCTCTTTGTATGATCCCCTGGTTTAAATAAAGTTAAAAAAAAATAATAATGCGGGAATCGATCTTTGTACCTGGATTTAAAGACCAGGATTAGGATGCCTTACACACAGAGTAGAAGTATAAAGTACATCTAATAATAATAATTTGATTACCAATACCCCAAATCGTATAAGAGTAATAAAATAAATATAACCTCTATTTAACTCCATTTCAATTATTGTCAGCTTGTATTTAATGATCTCATTATTGACTGTCTCTCTCTCTCTCTCTCTCTCTCTCTCTCTCTCTCTCTCTCTCTCTCTCTGTCACTCACTCTCTCTCTTAATATTCTCTTTAAGAATGTATTTATTTATATATTTATTGTTTTATTTGTAGCCTATAAAGAAACTAGGGTGTTTTCAATGCTGTATATATGTTCGATATGTTTTGATAAATAAAGTATGTTTAAAATCTCAAAAATCT
>MU204215.1:1148580-1153580 GCA_017309775.1 Paedocypris sp. Pulau Singkep
GAGTGAGTGAGTAAATGAGAGAAAGGGAGAGAAAAAGACAGAAAGAGAGAGAGAGAGAGTGAGTAAATGAGTGTGAGACAAAAAGAGTGATGGAGAGAGAGTAAATGAGTGAGAGAGAGAGAGAGACAGACAGGAGACAGCAAGAGAGAGTGAGTGAGTAAATGAGAGTGAGGGAGAGCGAGAGAAAAAGAGTGAGTGAAAAAATGGAGAGAGAGAGAGAGAGAGAGAGAGAGAGAGAGAGAGAGAGAGAAAGAGAGAGAGAGAGAGAGAGAGAGAGAGAGAGAGAGAGAGAGAGAGAGAGAGAGAGAGAGAGAGAGAGAGAGAGAGAGAGAGAGAGAGAGAGAGAGAGAGAGAGAGAGAGAGAGAGAGAGAGAGAGAGAGAGAGAGAGAGAGAGAGAGAGAGACAGAAAGAGACAGAGAGAGAGAGAGAGAGAAAGAGAGAGAGAGCGAGAGAGAGAGAGACAGATCATGCGCTAGTAGGGTTGTGTGTGGTGGGCGGGGCAGTGGGCGGGGCACCTTGAGGTGGGTGGCGCGCTTGAAGCCTTTATTGCAGAGGCGGCAGACGTGGCATCTCTCCTTCCCGTGCACCAGTCTGCAGTGTCGCCTCAGAGCGTTCGCCGTCAGCAGCACGTGACTGCAGTAATAACACTGATGCTTCTGCACACACACACACACACACACACACACACACACACGCACACACGCACACACACACACACACACACACGCACGCACGCACGCACACACACACACACACGCTCAGAGCCGCGGCACAAAATACAAATGACAAAACAAAAAAAACTAAAAACCTAAATTTCTGATTTAATTTAGTTAATTTTCTCGTAAAATATATATTTTTTCATTTATTTACAAATTCCAAACAAAAAAACATTTCTGGTTTAGTTAGGTTGATTTTCACTTTTTTTTCTTTTCTTAATTTATTTCTCATTTATTTACCAAACCTAACTTGTGACTCGTATCATTTCGATACCGTTTTACTTGAATAATACATAATAATTAAAAAAAATTAACATCTTGTCATCCGAACTCCAACTCCCAGAATTCTAGGAGCAAGTCGGCCCATTTCAAACTGTTTTTCTTTATCTGACGTCGTGTGAAGGATTATTTCCCCCTGCTCAGTAAACCCAGCGTTTTGACTGTGTCTGTTCCTGCTATCAACTCCTCAAAAAACTCAATAAAAGTATTTTCGCTTATTTGTGATTGCTCCTGACTTGAAATGTGGAAAAATTAGCGCGATCATATTTGAAATTGTGCGATTATAATCACCCCGCCCAGTTTTGAGCCTCAAAAATTTGGGGAAAAAAACAAGTGCTTATATTTGTGTAAATACGGTATATATTAGAGAGCATAGATTTATATAAATATATTATTTTAACCTTGATTAATCTCATTGTAAATTATTTCCAGGCACAAAATAAAAACAAAAGTTAATATTATTTTATTTATTTACTTGTTAAAATTTTTTTTTCCTCAAAAAAAAAAAAAAATGTGGCGAAATACTTCTCCTAAAATACCTCTTTGTCTTCATGTAACAAACCTAACTCGTGACTCGCATCATTTCGATATCGTTTTATTGACTTTTTTGTCCGCAGCTCTTCGTTTTCGTTCTCTCGTTCCGACGCGTTTGTTTCCCGCCGTTAGCGTGTTAGCGTGTTAGCGTGAGCGCACCTCCGCCTCCAGGCTGTGGGGGGCAGCACTCAGCGGGTCGGCTATGGTGAGCGTCACACTGCCGTCACTGGCCAGGCTCGCCGATGACATCACCATGTTCTGGGAAGAGGGCGGGGCGCTGGCTTCCTGTGCGCCCACTGCTATACACACACACACACACACACACGACAAAACTCTTAAAAGTTGGAAAAACCCCAACAAATTTAAATTTGCTATTAATATTTAGGGCTACGTGATAGTTGTCACACATCTGCACCAACACTCAAATAAAAACATTGTTGTCGAAAATGTCACGATTGTTCTTTAATACAACAAACGAGAGCAAAAATGTTTTTAAGTATATGTAATATACGTATATTTAATATAAAGTTAATTGAATTGAAATTGAATTGAAAAATCCTTTATTAGTCCCACAGCGGGGAAATTTCACGTCACAACAGCAACAACAAATCCAAACAAATAAATAAACAAAAGTATTTAAGTATACCTATTTAAGTATATGTACTTTTACGCATTTTCCTCACATTTTTACTGTATTCTGTTTGTGTCTTCATCATATTTATATCTTATTTTTACAGTATTTTATTGTATTTTTTATCTTCTTTCGTATTATATGTCTTGCTTGCCTACTTGTACTGTTTGTAGAATGCAATTTGAATTTGAATATAAAACGTTTAAACCAACTATATCGCTGACCTGGAAGAAATATAATTAATACAGTATTTATTCAATCTTTATTTGAATAAATATTCTTTGGTTTATTCTTTGGTCCTGCTGTAAGTCCGCAGCAAAAAACGGTACGTATTTATATACACTACAACACTAAAAGAACACCGGGTAAATGTCTATACTTTGACTTTGCAATTAACATTTTACCTATTGTTGTATAACTTAATTAATTACCTATTAATTTGACCAATAAATAACAAACACAACAACGACAAGAATTGCCAGACAAAAATATGGTTCTAGCAAGAAAACTATGAATATTCAATAAACCAATAACCAGAAAGCGTTGAAAAACAAGTCAAAAAACCCTCTTTAACGTAACAAAAAGAGCTGAACAATCGGTGGTTCTCACCTTCCATGTTGGAGGAGGAAGAACACGGAGCCAGAAGTTCACCAACGCCGCTTCCTGGAACAAACCGTATCCCAGAGTTCAGTTTGGCGGCGGCTGGACAGTGCTGAGGTAAAAGGTCCTGACCTTCACAACACAGCAAACCATACACTTTCTACTATCAACGATGATTCAGACCATTTTAATTATTATATAATAATAATTATTATTCAACAGCAACACACACACACACACACACACACACACACACACACAGACGTCGGTGTATATTGTGAGACACCTGGCCATTTCAGGACCAGGGACAGCAGCACAGTCACAGCTTTGTTTTATACCACTCACTCCATTTCAGAGTCACACGGAGCTGGCACCAATCACAGAGCGACACACACACACACACACACACCTATGGCTAATATTTCACTCCTAGTTCAGCAGATTGGACTGTTGGAAATGGAGGAAACCCACGGGAAGAACACAGCACAGAAACCCTCAAACCAAGAAATACAAATGATTCATTATTGCTCAAGTTCAACTTTATGTCCATTGATCATCTTCGTTCAAAAACTAGAAAAAAAAGAGTCAGTTAAAAAAAAGAAATGAAACAACAAACTGAAAATTGCTAAATCATTTAAATGCTACGTCTTGAAGAATTGAGGAAGGAAATTCTCCCAGGTAGGAAAAACTCACACTCACACACTTGACACGAATAAACGAAATTATCGCCAAACGAAATGGCGCGGACTAATTTCGTGAGTCAGGGCACCACTGTGTTCATCTATGTTCATAAACTAGAAAAAAAAGAGTCAGTTCAAAAAAAGAAATGAAACAACAAACTGAAAATTGCTAAACCATTTAAATGCTACCTGTAGGTCAGTCTCCTCAGAAAGACGCCATTTCAAGTAGCTTTATGAACAATAGTGCGAGGAAGGAAATTCTCACAGGTAGGAAAAACTGACACACACACACACACACCTGCTATAGTGAGCGTGATCTCCGGGCTTCCGCTGGCTGCTGCAGACGTGGTGGCGCTGTTCTGCACTAGCGCTTCACTCAAACTGGAGTTATTGATGGTCAGTGTGATTTCAGGAGCACCGCCGCCACAATCCACTGCACACACACACACACACACGTTACAACACCATCGCCACAGTGTGTAAAAAACACACGTTCCCTAAAGCAACCCCGGCGGCGTCATAGCTGCTAACACGTTACGAAACTAAACGACATGGCGCGGACTATTTTCGTAAGTCGGAGCACCACTGTGGTTATTACATTGTTTACTACATCGGTCATTGTAAGTGCGCGTGTAATAAGAGTCAAAACTACCTACCCGCGGCGTTTTCCTGCTCGCCGGTCAGATTGGCCACGGCGACGCTGACCGGGATAGACGGGGGCAGCGCGAGACCCGCTAGAGGGTGCAGGACCACGTTGGCCGCGCCTGGCGGGTCGGCTGGGGTCATGGGGTCAGAGGTCAGGGAGTGCGACAGCAGGCTGCTCTGCTGTAAGGTCTGCTGCAGGACGTTGGGGTCGAACTGGGGGCGGAGCGAGGGGGTCAAGTGAGCGCGTGCGGAGGGAGCGTCCGGCCACGCCTACCTGCAGCGTGATGTTGTTGATGCTGCTGGTGTCGATCCCCGAGATCTGCAGGTTGGGACACACCAGCTGGATCCCGTCCAGTGTGGTCAGGCTGTCCGACAGCGACACCGTCAGGTCACCGTTAGCTGGCAGGACGAGCAAAACCGTCAGGGAAAGCAAATAAATGGGCTGGTTCAAGTTCAAGTTCAAGTTCTGAGCATTTGTAAGGCGCTTTTCACAGTTTTGAACTGTCTGTATGATTATCATGAGGAACAGCCAATCAAATATAATGTTTCATTTAGGGCTGTCAAAGTTAACGAGTTAACGCACGCCATTCATTTTAAGTGCTTGATCGAGTTACATTCTTTTTAAACGCCTTTAATCACAGTCGCAGTTTTTTCACTTTCGCTTGAATGCAAATGCAATGAATAGAAACTTTCCGCAATTCAGCGCAATTTCTGCCATTGAAATGACCAGTGTATTTGGAAAAAGCCATTAGGATTGAATGCTGGTTTTTGACCGTTGCCACGCCCACTGTTAATTATTCAGAAAATTTGGTACGCCTGTAACTCATTTTGGCCTCACCTTGTTCAAAATGTCTAATCGTTATACAGGGGGCGCTATAGGTGCAATTAAAAAATGTCCTTCACTTTTAGATTTA
>MU204215.1:1158580-1161203 GCA_017309775.1 Paedocypris sp. Pulau Singkep
ATTTTTACCAATATGCCACAAAGCTTCCCGCCCCCCGCTCTAGCCAATCAGAGGGGCTGGTACCTCTGGAGGCGGCGGCGTGATGGTGTCTCATGTGTCTGCGGCGCATCAGGAGCGTGCGGAAGGTCTCCTGGCAGACGCCGCACTTGAGCTTGGAGTCCTGGTGGATGGTGAGGTGTCGGTTCAGGCTGCCGTTGGTGGTGAAGCTGGTGTGGCAGACGTTGCATCTGAAGGCCTTGACGCCCGTGTGCGTGTTGAGGTGCGACTTCAGCACGCCCGCCGCCACGAAGCTCTTGCCGCAGATGTTGCAGCGGTACGGCTTCTCGCCGGTGTGGGAGCGCACGTGCTGCTTCAGGTGGCTGGACTTCTTGAAGCTCTTCTCACACAGGTTACACCTGCACAACACACAGTTTAAAGTTTGAATCCCTCGTTTATCGCGGTAGACAGGTGAATTTCCGCGAAGTGAAGGAACAACATTGACATATTTACTTAACACTTATTCAGACTTTTAAAACACTTTTTTTCCGGCGGCGGTCCGTCTGGAGGCACTGCGAGCATCCTCCACTGAGATACGGTCGGGAAAAAATCAATCCGCGATTATATGTAATGAAAAAACCAAATCCGAGAAACAGTGAATCCGCGTAGTAGCGAGGGATTACTGTACCTATTCTTTTTTTTTGTGCGCTTAGAGACGGATAAAACTGCGAAAAGCGCCATACAAATGCTCAGAACTTGAACTTGAACTTTACCAGCCCAAATGAAAGAGTCGATAAACGGAAATAAAATAAAATACAATTATAACTTATAGGCAACTATAATATACATAAACATACATTCCATAAACAAACATCCATAAATGTAAATATCGTAACATAAAAAGGTTTTCTTTTTGCTCCGAAGCTTTTGCGTGCTAGCCTGTTAGCCGTTAGCGCGGATCTACCGGATGCTTTATAGTGCGTCTATTCCAATATGTAAATGTAATCTTACTTCTCCCTGTGTTATTTAGCCTCTGTTAAGTGTCGCGGCGTGCCTAATGTGTCTTTACTTTTGCTACGGGGCTAATAAAAGCTTATATTCATCACGGCTATAGTTGCTTGTTTTAGCAGACGAGCTTTTTCGAGGAGGTTTGTGGACTTACGGATAAACCCTCTTGTCGTTTTCCTCCTCGTCGTGGAAGTCCTGCGTCTGCATGGAGAGCTGCAGTTCATCTGGACTCGTCTCCTGCAGCAAACCACTCGCCTGAACACAAACACAAAATACCATATTTAGGGAAAAAAACACATTAATTCCACAAGTTCACGATGCGCTATAATCCCGGCTCTTAAAAACACGCTCTCCTGTTACATACGCCATGTTCCTCATCCATATATTTCACATTGATGTCGTTTTACAAAGAAAGAGAATCAAAAGACAAAGACATTTTTCTGCTTATTTTTATTTTTTTTCAGTAAAGTTGTTTGTTTCTCTCTCTCTCTCTCTCCGTGTTAAATATGGCAGATGCTTATCCAGGTTTCCCCCTGCATCTAATTTCTTTAAATAAAGTTACAATACAGATTGTGTGTACAAATAATGTAATTAAGGTCTACTAAAATGTAATGTGTAAAATGTTCACCTCAGAGTCGGTGACGTGGAGGATGTTGGGAGTGTGAAAGCTCGAGGTCAAGGACTGCGACTCCAGCGTGCTCGAGTCCTGGAGCTGCTGAACGGTGGAGAAGCTCTGCTGGGAAAACCCATCGGCTAAGGAAAACGCTGCAAGAGAGCAAATGCACAACACGCGAGTGATGAAGTGAAATGGACATAGACACTAGAGCAGTGGGCAGTGTTAAGGACTTGATCAAGGACACTCTCGTTGTGGAACTCCCAACCGCTGATGCTGTCGAGTCCGTTTGTAGGCTATCCCGATGTAAAGCGCGGTGTTACCTTGCGTGAGGGCGGGCTGCTCGTAGGTGGGCTGAGCGATGGTCGGCGTCTCAAACTGGTTCAGGTGCGGTGGGAGAACGTGCTGCGCGCTCACGAAGGACTCTACCGGGAACACAATGCTTTTACGCTCCGCAGGCACGCAAACCTTGCGCCCTTCCCAACCTGTCTCCTGCAGAGCGTCTTCTCCCAGCGGTGCCGGCAGTCCGTCCTGCTGCCCATCAGACACCACCTCCAGGATGCTCTGGGTCTTGGGGTCCACCTCAGACGTGGAGGGCTGCAGGTCACTTAGGCCCTGCTGCTGCTGCTGCTGCTGAGCGAGTTCATACCTGAGGAAACCACCACATCTCAAGGTCTTCTTTAAAGCACGAGATGACGCTCAGGATGCGCTACCTGTGGGTTTTCATGTGCTTCCTGCAGTTTGGAGAGGACTTGAAGGTTTTTTGACAGTAGGGACACATGTACGGCCGCATGTCGCTGTGCGTGGTCATGTGACGCCGCAGGCTGCCGCTGGTGGTGAAGGACGTGTCGCACATTAAGCACTTAAAGGCTTTGAGTCCCGAATGTGTGCGAATGTGAGCCTTGAGCACGCCAGACGACGCAAAGCCCTTACTGCACTGCAGGCACTTGTAGGGCCGCTCCCCAGTGTGTGACCTGCAAGGAACAATGGACTGTAATTAGGTGTAGGGCTATTACCCTACCCTAC
>MU204215.1:1181511-1211759 GCA_017309775.1 Paedocypris sp. Pulau Singkep
ATTGATCAGGTTGAGGTCAGAGCAGCAGCAGGACTTCACAGAGGAGACTCTTTAGTGTCGACTTTGATGTCGGTGTAGGTCACGCCCTTGTAAGTGCCCTTGGTGTGGTACTGCAGGACGCTGCCGTTCTTGCAGGTGATCTTCATGGTGGCGGTGTAGGGCATGTCAAACGCCGCTCTGCCGATGGAGATGTTCACCTCCAGCTTCTTCTCTGGAGGAACGGTGACGGCGGTGGAGAGGGTTTCAGTCTTCTCGTCAGTAAAGGACTGACTGTACGTGCTCTCCACACCCAGAGAGAAGCTGTAACCAGTCGAGGTCTCAGCAACTCCTGGAACTCCAGCTTTCACTTCCACACTGAAGGTGGCGGTTAAACTGGTGGTCACGGACCACGAAGAGGTTTTGGAGACTTTCTTGGAGCTTTCCACCGTCTGGCTCTGCTGGACTGAGGAACTGTTCTTGTAAGAGACGGACTTGATCTCCTCCACCGTCACCTTGGGTATGAGCTGGTTCAGAGTGGGATACTCCACATCGCTCAGAACGGCCGATTCCACGGCGTTGAGGAACAGGAAACCCATGCCGTCGATGTCGGAACCCGCGTTTCCTTTGACGCCCAGACAGTATCCGGATCCCACATCTATGGGATACTCCGTTTTCAGACCCCAGTCTGTCATCTTGGCAAAGAACTGTCCTCCAGTGGTGGTCTTGAACCTGATGGCTCCCAGTCGAGTTCCTGCCCCGTTGCCCCACAGGGACAAGGAGGTGAAACACTCTCCGCTCTTGAACGTGTACTCTTCATACGGACCGGACGGATTCCCAAAGGTCTCCACTCTCCCGTCTGAGAGCCAAGCTCGGATCGCCTTCACCTGCCATTCACCCACCCAGACGCCGATCTTCTCCAGACACGCTCCATTGTTCTCGCCAGTGAAGGAAAAGCCGTTTCCTCCGTGGCCGCCGATGAGATGAAGAGTGGTCGGATACATTATGTTGAGAGTCTGAAACGAGAAACACCACACGTCAGGTCTGCACGTGGAAGCATCTGTAGTCGCTGGAAACCAGGACAGAAACTCACTCAGGCTCCAGTAGAAGTTCTGCTGGTCTGCTGAAGGCCAGAGAAGTGAAGAGGGATTGAGCTGCTTAAATAAGGCCGAGTTGAGAAGGTCTTTATCTGAGGAGTCAGAACAATGACAATGATTCAATCACTCAGACCTTCTGCTTCAAGACAAAGACCTTAGAGAAGATCACTTCAGAGACCAAATCTGTCTAAACCAACCAAAGAGCAGCAGCTTATAACACAGAAATCTACTTGGATCTCTCATGGATTAGACTTAAAAAAATGTTCACATTTAAATTGTCCAAAAGTCATTTTGTCTGAAGACCACACCATCAGGTTTCACCAGAGAAGTATTAGCATTCAACACATTCACATTAGAGTTAAAACAGATCAACAGAACAAACTCACATGATCAGATGAAGCTTCTGCTTTTGTCTTTGCGTCAATGTTGATCTGATCACCTGAGCAGCACAAACACACACTTCCATCACAGCTTCTGATCTGCTTTATCAAGCCTGAGAGACACAACAGCAGCCAATCAGCCGGCAGAAGATCAGCTGAGCTTTAGATTGTCTGCACCTGAACCACAGACTCCTGATTAACACTCCACTGAACTATTAGCTGCTCACTCAATAATGCACTAACACACACTCGTTTTACAGGAAGACTAAACTCAACTAAACGCAGAAACTAATTTGTTATGAATCTGAAGTGATTTCACACAGAGAAAACACAAACACTGTTGTAAATAAACAGGCCGTGACATTGTCTGGTTAACATTGTGTTTACTTTGGTTCATCAATCGTTGTAGATAATTTAAGATAATAAAAGAACATTTATTGTTCGAGTGCAAATAATGTAACATTGTTAAACAAATACGTACAAACAATAACTGCCACGTGTAAAAAGAAACACTGGTAAACTGAACCAAGCAAATGTAGAAGCCAAATGTCAAAATCTCAAATAATTGAACATTTTAACACAATTACAATTAATGAACGATTCTTTTACTTATTTTTTTATATTTTGTGTATTTTTTTTGACTATTTTATCATAATAGTTCACTGACGAGTTTTGTGCAATAATTAAGCTTGCATTAAAAATCCGAGACATCTTAAATAAAGGGTGCATTATCTGATTTTAAAATACTTGAAGGAAACACGGACACATCGTTTATATGATTATTTATTGAACATCAACAACTGAAATCATTCAATAACAAGTGTTCTTGTCAAAAAAAAAAAAAAAGTAAAAATAAACATCTACGGTAGCACATTTGGGAACATAATAAATGTTTTTTCTTATTTACATGGGAAATGAACAGTTCTCTTCTAAATAAAATAGCTCTTGTTATTTATAATAAGATATAATCTATAATAAAATGTATTGTGTGCATTTATTATATCTTCTGAGTTTATGTCCCCGACCACTAGACTTACCAGAAGGAGAGCCGATGTTGACCGGTCTGTCTGACAATAAATCAGTGCAAAAAACACCAGCCTCTGTTTCTCATTTATTCCATTAAAAAATGTAATTCAGTATAGAATGATGCAGATACATTCAGAGAGAACAGTGAGATTCATCTAGATCAAGACTTTTGATCTTTGCCCGTCCCTAATACACACACACACACACACACACACACACACACACCTATCTCTATCAATCTATATGTGTGAGGTAATTAGTTATTCTTATTCAGTAACGAATAGCTAAATAGCTGAAAGCTACTTTTCAGACAGAGTAATTAGAAAAGTAATTTATTTAACTTACAAAATTGTAAAGTCGTTACTTTTTAAAAGTAACATAGCCAACACTGCTTATTAAACAGCCCATCTCTTCATATATCTGAAGTCAATTCTGTCAATCCTGGAGTTTCGTGTTGAGGAGAAAGACACACGTGTGTGAGACGTTGCTTTTTATTAAAAAGGGGAAGAAAACAAACAAACGGCAGGTTAAAAAGTCAGAATTCTAGACATGATCCAGCGTGTTCAGGTGCTGTTGAGACGGTTCTGAGATGAGATGAGAGGAACAACCATGACAACGGCTGAATAAACTCATCCACGTCCCTAAGAGAAGAAACAGATCAAAAGAGCCGAAAACACACAAGCACAGAGTGTCTGTGAATCACACTAGTGTCAAAAACATCAAACGAATGAAAATGCTTCGCGCTTGGCTTTTTATTTTTTGCTTGTAATCATTTACGCTTTTGTCTGACTTTTATTTTTCGCAAGTTTTTTCGTAGTCCCCGCAGGACATTTTTTTCCTCTTTAACTGACTCTTTCCCCCCAAATTCTTAAAACTCATAAAGAATCGATATTTCTCTTTTGAAAGACGGTTTTTTTTCCACATAGCGTCTTTGCGTTGGTCTTGGACTAAGAAAAGCGCTTTATAAATGAACTTGAACTTTTTTCCTCCTTTGAACTGTGGTTGAATTTAATGAAGTTTTCGATCTGTAATGTTTCTATAAAGGTTTTTAATTCAAAGTACTGTATATTCTCAAATTACTGTGCATCTACTATGTTTTACTCTGATTTTTCTTTACTATTTTACTCTGTATTCTGAAATGTATTGCTGATTTACTGTTAGTGTGTGTGTGTGAGAGAGAGAGAGAAAGGAATGGATGTTTTTGAGACAGTTAAGACAGTGAAAAGCATCCTACAAATACACATATTATTATTATTATTATTATTATTATTATTATTATTATTATTTTGCTAACTAATGTCCTTTTAACCCAGTGTGTGCGACAATAGACAATAGATGGGAGTTTTGCATGTGATGTTTTTTACTTGTGTGATAAACAAAAGCTTGGACACTCTGGATAATCTCTCCTCAGTGACGGTTATGTGGCGTATTTTAGATACGAAGGGAATGAAGTTTAGTCTAGCAGGGGACGACTCGACCTTCGTGAGATTGGGAGATCTGGAGAGCTCCGCCCACTTCCAGCGCCCAGACTGTCATTCTGCGGATCTGCAGTTGGTGGTTATTGAATCAAACTCACCAGCCAATTAGAGTAAGCTCCGCCCCCGCGTCTAAAGCAGCTGCCAATCACATTCTCACAGCCAATCAGAGTAAGGCCCGCCCCCACGCCTGAAGCGGCTGCCAATCACATTCTCCCCAGCAAATCAGAGTAAGGCGGAAAAAAAATTCAAACGAAAACGTGAAGATCAAGCAAAAAATTAAACGTGAAGTATTTTCGTTCGTTTCTTTGACTTTTACGTTTGATATTTCTGCTTCTGATCTGATTCCACACGTTTCTACACAACGTCAAACACACAGTCTTACCGTTTCCGTGAACACTTGAACAACAGTCTGTAAACCCGCTGGAGAGTGATTAAGTTCATCTTGTCCATCTTATGGTGACTTGAGAAGGTTTTTAAAGCGTGACTGAGGTGTCGGGCTTCACTCTTAGGCTTCGCTCCCTCAGGCGAACTCCCGCGCGCTTCCCGCGCTTCTGCTTCCGCGCGCACCGCTTCCGCCGAGGCTTTTCCGTTCGCAGGAGTCCGAGTTCCCGCAGCAACTCTTTGGTTTCATCGCGCAAGTCCGTGTGCGCACAGCTCAGCCTCAGGAGATCCTCGCGGGTGTAAACGTGACCGCCGTCCATGCAGGAGAGCTGCGCTGGGAGAGACGGAAACGACCGGCGCTTTTGCCGCCAACCGGAACCGGATATACGCAGTTTACGCGGGAAAACGCGGCTGCGCACCTGACTCCGTCGTTTCGATTCGGCAATCTTTTTTTTTTTTTTTTTTTTAAACCAATATATTTTTTATTTTGCATCAAAAAGAGGCAATCTTGATCCGGAACTCTGCGACGTTGTTAATTAGTTTTTATCTCCATCTCTATTAATGTACTTTTTAATTTGAACAGAAGGTCCAGGAAGTTTCTTATCTTTGTTTTTGTTGCGCTTTGTAATTTTTGTTTTAATATTTATCTTTCTTTTATATGATTTTTTTAAAATGTTCTTTTTGTAGTCCTTACTCTGTGTTCTTTATTGTAATTGCTTTATTGTGCTATTGTCTTTTGTTAAATTACATACTCTGATGATCATAATGATAAAAAAAAAACTTTATTTCGAAAACCGGCGCATGTTATAAATAAATATATGTATACACATTATACATATATTTATTTGTAAATTTATTTTTAAAGTGTGAGCACAGGGGAAAAAGATGGAACACTAAGTGCAAAAAAGACAAACGGCTCCAGTGGGGGAAAACACTTTGATTTTAATGATCAGTAGGATAAAATTGGAAGAAGAAAAAAAAACAGTCCCCAGTACTAGTAGTAAAGAAAGTATTAACAAAAGTCAGATTCTCAATGTTTTGCTTTTAAAAGTATTAATAAAAATTAGGAAAGGAGCATCTCCATAAAATGCATGATGAGACGATCCTAGAGGTGTAAAGTACTTGAGTAAATAAGACTTTACTATTTTAAGTATTTTTGTAAACTTTGTAAAATTGTATTATACAAATTAAACGTTTGTATAATGCAATTGACTCTTAAAAAAGTGTTAATCAGGAGTCTGTGGTTCAGGTGCAGACAATCTAAAGCTCAGCTGATCTTCTGCCTGCTGATTGGCTGCTGTTGCGTCTCTCAGGCTTGATAAAGCAGATCAGAAGCTGCGATGGAAGTGTGTGTTTGTGCTGCTCAGATGATCAGATCAACATTGACGCAAAGACAAAAGCAGAAGCTTCATCTGATCATGTGAGTTTGTTCTGTTGATCTGTTTTAACTCTAATGTGAATGTGTTGAATGCTAATACTTCTCTGGTGAAACCTGATGGTGTGGTCTTCAGACAAAATGACTTTTGGACAATTTAAATGTAAACGTTTTTTGAAGTCTTATCCATGAGCGATCCAAGTAGATTTCTGTGTTATAAGCTGCTGCTCTTTGGTTGGTTTAGACAGATTTGGTCTCTGAAGTGATCTTCTCTAAGGTCTTTGTCTTGAAGCAGAAGGTCTGAGTGATTGAATCATTGTCATTGTTCTGACTCCTCAGATAAAGACCTTCTCAACTCGGCCTTATTTAAGCAGCTCAATCCCTCTTCACTTCTCTGACCTTCAGCAGACCAGCAGAACTTCTACTGGAGCCTGAGTGAGTTTCTGTCCTGGTTTCCAACGACTACAGATGCTTCCACGTGCAGACCTGACGTGTGGTGTTTCTCGTTTCAGACTCTCAACATAATGTATCCGACCACTCTTCATCTCATCGGCGGCCACGGAGGAAACAGCTTTTCCTTCACTGGCGAGAACAATGGAGCGTGTCTGGAGAAGATCGGCGTCTGGGTGGGTGAATGGCAGGTGAAGGCGATCCGAGCTTGGCTCTCAGACGGGAGAGTGGAGACCTTTGGGAATCCGTCCGGTCCGTATGAAGAGTACACGTTCAAGAGCGGAGAGTGTTTCACCTCCTTGTCCCTGTGGGGCAACGGGGCAGGAACTCGACTGGGAGCCATCAGGTTCAAGACCACCACTGGAGGACAGTTCTTTGCCAAGATGACAGACTGGGGTCTGAAAACGGAGTATCCCATAGATGTGGGATCCGGATACTGTCTGGGCGTCAAAGGAAACGCGGGTTCCGACATCGACGGCATGGGTTTCCTGTTCCTCAACGCCGTGGAATCGGCCGTTCTGAGCGACGTGGAGTATCCCACTCTGAACCAGCTCATACCCAAGGTGACGGTGGAGGAGATCAAGTCCGTCTCTTACAAGAACAGTTCCTCAGTCCAGCAGAGCCAGACGGTGGAAAGCTCCAAGAAAGTCACCAAAACCTCTTCGTGGTCCGTGACCACCAGTTTAACCGCCACCTTCAGTGTGGAAGTGAAAGCTGGAGTTCCAGGAGTGGCTGAGACCTCGACTGGTTACAGCTTCTCTCTGGGTGTGGAGAGCACGTACAGTCAGTCCTTTACTGACGAGAAGACTGAAACCCTCTCCACCGCCGTCACCGTTCCTCCAGAGAAGAAGCTGGAGGTGAACATCTCCATCGGCAGAGCGGCGTTTGACATGCCCTACACCGCCACCATGAAGATCACCTGCAAGAACGGCAGCGTCCTGCAGTACCACACCAAGGGCACTTACAAGGGCGTGACCTACACCGACATCAAAGTCGACACTAAAGAGTCTCCTCTGTGAAGTCCTGCTGCTGCTCTGACCTCAACCTGATCAATAAATCACTGCCGTTCAAATCCTCGTGTCGTCTGAACGTAGAACACTATTAGGACTAGAATCTAATTGTTAAAATGCTCAGCACTTGCTGCTTGTGATTTTTAAAATGGAAATCATGAGCCAATTCCGATTGTGGCTCTGAATGTCTTCTGTCCCACAGTGGTAAATTGCACCTTAACCATTTTTTTTAACCGAGTTTTACTTGCACTTTGTTTATTGTCAGATTACAGGGCCTTAAATTAAATTATTTTTCAAAACTTGATAAATTCAAACATACTCTTGTAATACTTAATGTGATCACCAGGTGGCAGCAATTATCTGCTCTATTGCTTTTCCACAGCAGTGACCACTAGGGGAGCCGCTCCAATTTTTGAAAATGATTTTTTTCCTTTTTTTTTTTTATATAAAAACTAGTTTTGAGGTCTGGGGGGAGAACAGTAACATTTTTGCTCAAATTTCTAAGAAGGGTTGTGTGGTGGGTTGCTTGAATGTGGCGTGGTGAATTTTTGTGGTTGAAATTTTAACCCCTTACACAATGTATCTTCTGGTGATGTGTTTAAAATAACATTTAAAAATTTTTTTTTTTTTTTCATTTTTTAAATATTTTTATTAGAAATATTACATTGAATGGAAAAACGTTTAAAGTTTACCGTCTGGTAGCCAGCAGTAAAGGGTTAAAACGGTCAAACACTCTTCAAATAAATAACGTGGAACGCTAATGTTGCTAATGTGGTCAACGTCCCTAATTTGGACACCGACAGCAACAGGTAGGAACTATCTCTCCTTCCCACAGCGAGGGCGGGAAAATTCTGCCAATAATTTGCCATTTCCACTGAGCAGTGAGTCCTCAATTGGTTGAAAGTCCTGGGCTGCTTCTCAATTCTTTATTTGTGCGTCCTAGCTCCTTAGCTCCGCCCCTCTAGGATGCGGGAGAAGGACCAGAGGAAAGGCCGCGAGGTTGTAGAAAAATGCAGCGAAAAACTTCTTCCATTTTCGTTCTAGTTTCCTGTTTGAACTCGTTTCAGCAGCACAAGCCACGACACCATTCTGGAGCAGTTTCAGGCATGTCAGGGTGAAGAGTTAGGTAACAGAGCGTGGGAATGTTTGTTATATCTCAGCAAGAGTAAAGAAATCCAACGTGTTTTTTACGACACTAACCGACACAAATGCCGCATAATTGAATGAGACGATTCCAGAGTAATTTGGAGCATGTCGGGGTGGAGAATGACATCATCGACTCTGAATGTCCCCACTGAAGGATGGCACAAACCAGCACAAATGAACGGCATAGGTTTCAAAACAGGGGAAAAAAAAAAAAGTAGTGCTTATATCTTCAAGGTTTCAACGACGCAAACGAATGGGGAGCTTTTGAAATGATTTGATCATTATGGGGAAATGTCCCTCTAACGTAGTCGTATGTGAGGGAGACGTCAAGCTGAGGCAAAAACAAACGAAACCAGAGATCACTATAACCTAGGGTTTGTAACACCGCCAATGAAAAAACAGAAAGGAATTGCAACTTTTTTTTCTCATATTTGCAATTTATAACGTCAGAATTCTTTGGTTATTCTTTCTTTAAAACTCATCCTTCTGTGATGAAAAAAAGTCAGTATACCTTTTATACTTGCTGTACAAAATAAGTCACCTTCAATTCTTAATATTCTGGTTTTAAAACCTTCAACTCTGCCTCAATTTAATACCTATCATGCCCTTTTAGTAGCGTATATTTTGAATACGTATGTCTTGTGACTCGTGAATTTGTTAATCCATTGAAGATGCCTATCTCCATTTAAGAAACTAACTCCATTAAAGACACTATATTTACCAGAAAGACAAAAATGTATTTATAGCACTTTTTATTATTAAATCAAAAAGTGATGACAAGACAAAACAACAACTATCAGGATTAAATAATGTTCGATCAGCTCTGCGTTTCTCTCAGTTGAAGAACAAGGAATAACACCAGAAGCAAAAGTCAGTGTAGACATCAGAGGAGTCACACAGATAATGTTACAAAGTCGCTTAATTATTCAGTGTTTAATAAAACAATCATGCAGATAAATCTGTGGTTTGGTACTTAAACTAGATTATAATTTCAAGAATCACATAGTATGAGACAAACACTCCCTTGATCCAGTGTTGTAAAATGTTAATTTATCTAGTTATGTACTTCAGAGCTCTGTGCTTTTCTTCTCCAGCTCTGTTCTTGATGCGTTGTAGTATTTCTGCTTTATCTTCTTCTTTAATCTCCCTCAGGTGGTGAATGAGGAAGTCGAGGTGTTGTAGAGAGCTGAGAGAGTCAGTGTTTAACGCCATCAGCTCCAGAGATTTAACACTGTCAAACGCTTCAATCACTCGCTTCATTCTCTCGTCCTTCAGCTCCTGTAGTTCTTCTGAAAGCCTCTTTACCTCAGACTCACAAGATTTAGTCTCCTCCTCATATTTCTTCTTTAATTCTTTGTTCACTTTTTTCACCATCTTGGTCTTTGTCACATACATTTTTGCTTCTCTGATATGATCTTTACCAGAGGGACAAGCAGAACATTTGCACTTTTTTTCCTTAATTGTCTTCCCGCTAAACCAGCTGTTGGAACTGAAAAATTGGCAGTTTGTCTGACAGTCGCTGCAGGTCATCGCTTCATCACCGAGAGCAGGATCAATATCAACTTTCTCTCTGTATTTCACTTCAACTTCAGACTCAAAGTGATTGTTCTCCTCAGCATGTTTTCTGATCTGATCTAAATGATCTTCAGTCTCTTTCAGCTCTTTCTCCTTTGATTCTATCTGCTTCACACATGATTGTATCTTGTCAATACATTCCTTCAGTTCCTCTCGTGTTTCCAGCACAGCGCGAGTTATCTTCAGGTTTCTTGGTCTAATGTCCAGAAATTGAAAAAGCTCTTCACAGCCTTTCACACTCAGAACCCATGAATGTTTCTGCAATATCTGGTTTTCTTGAATAGTTTCTGACTGACAGTTGTTAAACAGGAAGTAGACAGGCTGATCTTTCTCATCTACAGCACACGGAACTTTCTCTGATGGAAATAAACCTACAAATGTTCTGACAGCAGTTAGAGAAGCTAAAGTTCAGAGGAGCACAATGTTCTTCTCAATATCACTGCCAAATAAAGACTGAACAGCATCAAAGATGTAAATCTCCCTGTTCGATAGTCGATTGCTAGTTGCTTTAATCACAAAACACACTAAGTTTACCTTACAAATATCACTTGCACTCAGATGTTTTAAGCTGGCGGCAATCTGTTGGTCTGTCTCATCACTCTCAGTGTCTCCGAATCCTGGTGTGTCGATGATGTTGAGGTGAACTGGACTCTCTGGTAAGTAGAAGCGATAAACAGTGAGTTGTGAGGTCTGACTCTGAACTTCAGATCTTGTGTTCTGTTCATCCGTGATCTCAAACCAGATCTGATCTTCTCTCTGAACCTTCAGCAGGTGATTGATCATCGTGTTGATCAGTTTAGTTTTTCCTGAACCTGTTTCTCCCACCAGCAGAAGAGTCTTAAGAACTTTATCTGTCACTGAACTGTCTCTCTCTCCGTAGGTGATGGTTCTGTAGGAGCTGGTTTCATCAGTCTGGTCTGTGTCTGGTTTCAGAAGGTATCGTGTTGGTGGACCAGGATCAATGATGCTGCACCGCTTCTGGATTTCAGCAAATCTTTCTCTGTAACATGGAGGACAATCAGTCATTTGTAATATGAATGTAGAATGTAGTACATAACTACATCATATCTACACAAAACAATCATTGAAATGTTTTAGACAATGTGTAAATCATTTTTAAATGTAGAAGTATTGAAAAGTCTCAGACCAATCAACAACATCTTGACTGATTTCAGCCGCCAACAACTAGCAAATCTAGTTAAACAGTGAAGACCCTCAGTTTGTTTCGGTGGAGAATCCTAATATTATCAGAATCAACAGAAAGAGAAAGTGTGAGTGTTTTTACCCTTCAGATGAATCATCCACGACTGTGTCCGAGAGTGAGAGTCTCACTGACCAGACTGAGAAGAGAAGAACAAACAGATGTGGGCTAGGTAGAACTTAAATATTACATACTTAAATATCTTAAAAATTACTTACTTAAAGGTAAAAAATATTACCTTTGTGTTTCTCTTAAACTTAGTGAGTCTCTCCAGTAACCAGCAGAACAAGGGAAAGTGGAATGAATTTATACTCTCTATCTTATTGGTTATTGCTATCATCTACAAGATCGCACTGTTCTTGTAAATCAGAATGTTTTACAAAAAAAGGTGTCAGAATAAGCTGGAGTTCCCCTTGTTCTGCAGTTTGGCTTTTAGCACAGGCTTTTCTTTGGCTTTTCAACACAGACGAGGACATCGGGACTCAGGAGGTTAATTACAGTTAAATATATGTCACGGTCACTGATGAAATCACAGGCGGGATCCAATAGCTTTATTCTACAGGCGGGAAAAACAAAAGAAAACATAAATCATAAAAATACAAAAAACAAAGTGGTCAGGACTTCATTTCCCAAGATCCTTTGCTCTCCAGTCAGACTCCGCACATGCTCAGAGCAACAGTTTCAAGCTCTTTGTTTACCTGACGCCTGTGAAGAGGAAGGATTATTATCCCCTGTGCAGTGACCCAGCGTTTTGATTGTTGCGCTAAGCTAAGCGTTCGTGATTCGTAGTTACGCACTTCTGTTGTTACGCAATTGTTTAACATTATGCAGACGCACATGCGCCGCTGTAAAAAGTCGACGTGTTTCCGTTTATTTGTGATTGTTCCTGACTTGAAATATGGAAAAAAGGCGACTTATAATTGAATAAATGCGATATGTGCTGTATCCTTCTCAATCAAGGCCGCTGTAGACAGGTGCAAGAAAAGGGAGTGCCGTGTTCCAAATTTGAGTATATGCAATGAAAATTTGTTCTCTGAAAATGTCCAACTGCATAGCGTGACTTTAGCAACTGACCAATCCTCTAACGTTCCCCACTTCTTTACATGACTATATAATAAATAGTTGTGGATGCACTTCAGAGTCAGGTCGATTGAAACTCGTGCAGACTTAAATCTAACCGGATTGTTGTGTGGTTATCTCGGAACATAATCAAGTGGCAAAGAACCAATCAGGAACAGAGCTAAAGCGAGTCAGGTGTCACTAATGTTCCCCAAACAGTGAGTCCGACAGAACGTCTCGGGGACTGACAGACAAGGAACTGAGATGATGGAGTAGAAGAATCTGCTGGAACTAACCACTGTCACAGATCTTCACCATCTCATCTCGGCATAACTCCTCCAGTTTGATCTTCAGCTGCTGAAGAGATTGTGTCACATCATCAACCGAGAAGAGAGAAGTGCAGGAATCATCTGTAGAGTCAGGGGGAGCTGAGAGTGATGGGAAACTCTAGAGAGAAGAAGAGAAACCCATCATCATCACACCAGAGAAGATAACACAGGTAAGATCTCAGCAGCAGCATCTGATTGTCGTCTGCCAACACATCTTTTAACATTCACAACTAAATCTGTCAATCTCAATTCAGTATCTTTTCACAACATCATGAGAAGCTTGTCTGCTCTTCTAGATCAGTTACCTGAATGAAGCTGATGTCATCTTGTGTCTGTAGAAGTTTCTCTATCTCTCTGTCTTTTCTCCTCAGATCATTGATCTCCTGCTGCAGTTTCTCCATGATTCCTTCTGCTTCACTGACGGCCGTCTCCTCCTGATCTCTGATCTGCTGTTTCACCTCATCACATCTTCTCTGCAAGGACTGGATCATCTCAGTGAAGATCTTCTCTGTGTCCTCCACTGCTCTTAGTGCAGATCTCTGTCAGAAACACACCAGCATCAGCTTCATCACACTCACGTCAGACTCTTACTTCTTCTCTTCTTCTCCAACTGACCTTACGTGACTCCACAGAGTCGCTCAGCTGTTGAAGATCTTCCTCTCGCTCTATTATCTTCTGCTGAAACTCTCTCTGCGTCTCCATCAGCTGCTTCTGCAGAACATAGAGACAACTTCATTAGTTATTATTACTGGTCATGAATGAAAATGTCCCATCTGTCAAAACTCCACCCGATTTCAGCAGGTTCCTCGTGATTCAGCACCTGATTCACCCATTTTGTGGGTGTCATGACGACCTGAATTATTAGTTCGAAATGAACACATTTTTTCAATGACTCGCAGGAACGAGTCTCCTCAGTGAACGATTCGTTTATCACAGACTCTGTAGCGAGAAGAGTCAATCACAACTTGTTCAAATCGACAGACATTTTTCAGTAAAAAATTAAGGAATGACTCGAAAAGAATCTTTCACTTTACTGTTCAAGAGTTGAAGAGAGTCAGTTAAAAGAATTTTTCGATTCAACATAATGGTTCTAACAAAAATATAAAAAAAAATAATTTTTTTGAATATTATTCTAAATGTATGAAAATAATACAAAGCGCTTTAAAGGAAAGAGTTAAAATTTCAATCCCAAAAATGTACCACGCCACATTCAAGCAACCCACCAGACGACTCTTCTTACAGAAACTTGAGTAGAACTTTTATTGTTCTCCACTCTAGACCTCCACAACTAGTTTTTATGAAAATATGAAAAAAATCGGATTTTATAAATTTGTAGCGGCTCCCCTAGTGGTCACAGTGGAGCGGTGAATTGCTAATACAGTAACTGCTTATTGGTGAAGTTCAGATCAGAGCAATCAGTGTGAGGGGAACAGGAACCAAACGTCAGATAAATGCCACAGTGTGTAATTTGTTAATTGGGCATTTCAGATCAAATGAGAAGAACGACAGGAGAAAGAACTCATGATGTCAGCACTTCCTCACTTCTCTCACCTGCGTCTCTGTGCGCTGAGCTGCTGCTGACACCGTGTCGTGGTCTTTATGTTGGTCCAGCACACACAACAGACACACACACTGTCGGTCCGTCCGGCAGAAGACCTCCAGAAGCTTGTGGTGTGTGGAGCAGAACATCTCCTGCAGTCGGTCAGTGGCTTCAGTCGTTCTGTGATGTTTCCGTGAGTGAAGCTCCTGGTGAAGCTCCAGGTGAAGCTCCAGGTGAGAGAGACAGAACGACTCCCGACACTCCAGACAGGATCTCAGCGCTGTGCAGACGTCACACGGAACATCTCCGGCTCCAGCGTCACAGTCAGCAGGAGGTTTGATCTTCAGCGTCTTCAGCTTCTCAGCCAGGACGGTGTTTCTAGCTAAAGCAGGTCTGGGACTGAAGGTGAGTCTGCACTGAGGGCAGCTGTAGATCTTCTGCTGATCTTCATTATTCCAGCAGTCAGTGATGCAGCTCCTGCAGTAACTGTGTCCACAGATGATGGTGACCGGGTCCTTCAGGAGATCCAGACACACCGGACACTGAAGCTCATCCTGAGAAAGTCTGGCTTCTGCCATTTCACAGACAGAGAGACAGAGCAGCTCAGTTTGCTTTCACTTTCGCTTTCAGTGAACAGGTGAGTAAAGGGGCGGGGCTTCTCTTCTAGAACAAATTCATCTTTCACTACCACCTAGCGGAATTTAAAGACACTGTTTTACCTTATGAACTTTAACCAACCATTTAATAGCATGGGTATAATATTCTTACACTGGTTACCAGTCTAACACAGTTAAAGACAAGTCCTTTAGTTAACCCCTAAACTAGTCAAACAAACCCTCTCGACTCGTTCAGAACAAGTAGGGGCTGCTATGATTGCTCTTGTTGTGCCCAATAATAATTGATGTATAATGACAATAAAGATTCTGATTCAATGGCCTTTTTTAGTTATTCATTATAATCAGTGTTGGGAACGTTCCTTTAAAAAAGTTATTAGTTAAAGTTACTAGTTACTTTTAACCAAGATAATCTGAGTTAGTAATTGAGTTACATCGTTATAAAAGTAACTAATTACCTGGGAAAGTAACCATTGCACTACTTTTTGCGACATTTTTTTTTTTGTCAAATAATGTGGCTGCTGTCAATATTAAATATGTTACATTTATGAAATGGTCACTAAAAAATAAATAATTATTGAAATGAATTGTTATTATAAAGCACTGTACATTATCTACATTATTTTAATATTGTTGTGGGACAATGTGAGAGACGCCTATCAAACTCAAAATAGTATTGTAAATATTATCATAGTTAGTGAATAATAAAACACAATACACAACAAATAACTTTTAATATTTATTGCACAGATACAATATGACAACATCGTTTTTTCCAAATTAGGACGGCTCCCCTAGTGGTCACTGCAGTGCGGTCGAATTATGCATTACAAGTATAATTACAAAATAATTGAGTTTTTTTTTTTTACATTTTTATTTTAGTCTCTGTAAACTGACAGTAAACGAAGTCTATCACCAGCGAGGACACGGAGAAAAAACCAGACCATAAGGATCACAATGACTATGTATGTCCACACAAGGGTACAAGAACTCTGGGCAATGCCACCATAGACTATGAGTGACAAGGCGGACGGGTGAAACGATCAAAGAGGGCTTTTATTCCTGTAGACGGCGTCAGAACAGACAGAGCTCGGTAACGGGAAAGCTGGTACGAAAATATCGAGAGCACATGGTGAAAAATATCAGGATCAAAAACGCGTCAAGTGGCAAGAGCAAGGTCAAAAAATCCGGGCATGACTCGAGATAATAAACGCTGGAATGACAGGAAGTGACACCGACAATCTGGCGAAGACACAGGTGAATGAACGAGTGCATGAACGCAAAAACATATTTACAAAATGACAACAGCTGGTACAAACAATGAGGGCGGATATGGCGCGGAACACGGAAGTGCAAATGATAGAACCGGAGGCTTTCAAAATAATAGTCCGAAGTGGCGTCAAAATAAAAGTTCTGATCGACTGATGTGCCAGAGGACATTCTCCAGACTGACAGTATTACTCTCAAGGCCAATTACTGTCCATCTTTATATTTTTCTATCCGCCGCACCAGCTTGTGCTTATAAAATATCTTCTTTCACCAGTAGATGGCAGTATTTCTGTGACTATGAAGATAAGCTGCTGCGGTTTGAGTTTCCTTCAGGGTTAACCCTTTATTTAAGGGTTAAAATAAAGGGTAAAAACCAGCCCAAGAACGTAGAGGAAGAGATCAAATTATGTTTTTTCTTTTTTCTCTGTGAGAGTGTTAAACGTTCATGTGTCAATGCTTTATCATATATTGAATATATGAATATTTAGCAATGCATTATGGTTTGTAAAAAGATGGAATAACAGCAAAAAATAAACAGAAGACACAGTTTTCGTTAACTCTCTCTTCAGCTGTTTATTTATGTACATTTTATGGCGTTCTTGTTTTAGTACAATTTTTATGAATGACTATTTGGTTTGGTATTGTACTTTACTGAAGCACTTTGTGGTTTTTAGCTGTGAAAAGCGCTATACGGGTAACATTTATTATTAGAACAGATCTGTTGTTGTTGGTTTTTTTTAATGCACATTTTTATGTCTGGTCATCATAAACACACCATCTGGAACAAAACTGCAAATAATTAGAATTTAAAGCAAAATTAAAAAAATGACATGAGGAAAAAACACCTAGAGACCATAGTGAGATTTTTGGTATGACAAATAGATATGGAAATGAATTATAGTAAGAAAACCGTTTGTTGAAATATGAACAATTAAGCGAAACACAACACGAGACAATGCAGAATTATATCGGTGCGAGTTGTGACTTTATGTCTTAATGTTCATATGGTGTGTTCAACAAAGCTTTCAGTTTCATTTCTCCAGCTCTTTCCTTAATGCGTTTCAGTCTTACTGCTTTATTATCTTCTTTAATGTCCCTCAGGTGGTGAATGAGTAAGTCGAGGTGTTGTAGAGTGCTGAGAGAGTCAGTGTTTAACGCCATCAGCTCCAGAGATTTAATACAGACAAACGCTTCAATCACTCGCTTCTTTTTCTCTTCCTTCAGCTCCTGTAGTTCTTCTGAAAGCCTCTTTACCTCAGACTCACAGGATTTAGTCTCCTCATCATATTTCACCTTTAGTTCTTCATTCACTCTTTTCTCCATCTTGTTCTTTGTCACATACATTTTTGCTTCTCTGACATGTTCTCCACCATCAGGACAGGTATCTCTGCATTTTACACAGTTATCACTTGCCCTCCATATAATCTTCTTTAAAAACAAGACAATCCAAGACCACAAGCCATTATAGAAAAATTTGCAGTTTTTCTGACAGACGCTGCAGGTCAGCACTTCACCGAGAGCAGGATGAATATCAACTTTCTCTCTGTATTCCACCTTAACTTCAGACTCAAAGTGATTGTTCTCCTCAGCATCTTTTCTGATCTGATCTAAACGATCTTCAGTCTGTTTCAGCTCTTTCCTCTTTTCTTCCATCAAATTCTCACATGATTGTATCTTGTCAATACATTCCTTCAGTTCCTCTCGTGTTTCCAGCACAAGATGAGTCATCTTCAGTTTTCTTGGTTTAATCTCCATATATTGAAAAAACTCTTCACAGCCTTTCACACTCAGATCCCATGAATGTTTCGGCACTATCTGGTTTTCTTGAATAGTTTCTGACTGACAGTTGTCAAACAGGAAGTAGACAGGCTGATCTTTCTCATCTACAGCACACTGAACTTTAGCGTCTCTAACTGCTGTCAGAACGTTTGTGGGCTTATTTCCATTAGAGAAAGTTAAGAGGAGCACAATGTTCTTCTCCATATCACTGCCAAATAAAGACTGAACAGCATCAAATATGTAAATATCTCTGTTAGTGAGTCGAGTTAGTGCTGATTTAATGACAAAACACACTAAATCTAGTTTATCAATCTCTGAGAGTTTAAGTGAGTGAGTAAGGAGATTTTTACCAATCTGTTGGTCTGTCTCCTCACTCTCAGTGTCTCCGAATCCTGGTGTGTCGATGATGTTGAGGTGAACTGGACTCTCTGGTAAGTAGAAGCGATAAACCGTGAGTTGTGAGGTCTGACTGTGAACTACAGATCCTGTGTTCTGTTCATCCGTGATCTCAAACCAGATCTGATCTTCTCTCTGAACCTTCAGAACGTGATTGATCATCGTGTTGATCAGTTTAGTTTTTCCTGAACCGGTTTTTCCCACCAGCAGAAGAGTCTTAAGAACTTTATCTGTCACTAGACTGTCTCTCTCTCCGTAGGTGATGGTTCTGTAGGAGCTGGTGTCATCAGTCTGGTCTGTGTCTGGTTTCAGAAGGTATCGTGTTGGTGGACCAGGATCAATGATGCTGCACCGCTTCTGGATTTCAGCAAATCTTTCTCTGTAACATGAAGGACAATCAGCCATTTGTAATATGAATGTAGTCAAACGTTTATTGCAATGTTTCAGAAAAAGAGAAACTGTTTTTAACTAAATTTACATATGTAGAAGTGAAAAGTTTGGAAAAGTGTCTTACTATCAGACCCATAAACAACATCTTGAGTGATTTCAGCAGTCATCACTTAAACTTATTCTGAGGTCAAAACAAATCTAGTTAAACAGTGAAGACACTCAGTGGTTTGTTTAGGTGGAGAATCCTAATATTATCACAATCAACAGCATAAGAAGTGTGAGTGTTTTTACCCTTCAGATGAATCGTCCATGACCGTGTTCGAGAGTGAGAGTCTCACTGACCAGCCTGAGAAGAGAAGAACAACAGCTTTGGTGACAGAAGATTACACAAGATAAAGCTTTTCACCAGTGAATATTACCTTTGTGTTTCTCTCTGTGAGTCTCTCCAGTAACTGGCAGAACAAGGGGAATTCCAGCTCAATTTATATTAAGTACACACCTCTTCAGCTATAGTCATGTGATTTACAGGAACTGTAGGAACGAGTATAAATTGAGCTGGAATTCCCCTTGTTCTGCCAGTTACTGGAGAGACTCACAGAGAGAAACACAAAGGTAATATTCACTGGTGAAAAGCTTTATCTTGTGTTATATTCTGTCACCAAAGCTGTTGTTCTTCTCTTCTCAGGCTGGTCAGTGAGACTCTCACTCTCGAACACGGTCATGGACGATTCATCTGAAGGGTAAAAACACTCACACTTCTTTTCCAAGTGTGGATTCTGATAATATTAGAATTCTGTATCGAATCAGATTAGTTCCAAAAATATCAAAGTACATTTCTAAGAATAAACAAAAATGCTTCACATTTCCATTAGTTTTTTTATTATTCAATTGCAGTCTTCACATTTTCGCTTCAGATTTTTAGTTCGTTTTTTATTCCATTTGGATTTCTGGCCCAAGTTTCACATGGGGGTTGCCCTTCTCTGATTGGCTGGTGTGACGACTGAGGCAAAGAGAACTCGGGAGGCTGAGGTGAATCCATTCGCTGAGTTTTAATGTAGCCAAACAAAACAATAACTTGCAGTAAAGGTCATTCACAAGTGCCATAGTTGCATAGGAAACAAAGGAAATACTTAGAAACTTGGTCCATGCAAAACAAAGGTCGTTTCGTGGAGCAGCGTGCGCTGAAACAATAATCAGCAACACTATAACGCAAATGTCTACTTTGAATACACTCTATGGAGATCAGAGAGAGTAAACACGGCACTCCGGCGAGAGCTCCCTCTTGCAGGCGTGGTGTTACAGCTGGTGAGAACTTGATTAACAGTTTCTTGACCAGTAAGTGTGGGAGGAGTTCAGCAAATGTACACCTTGACATTTACTGCTTTTTTAATATTACTACACAGACTATGATTAAAGTGTTATTTTTGAACAATATTGCTAAATTATTGTGGTGGCAGATACTTCAGAGTAATAGTACACACTGTTGTTTCACATCGAAATACTGTGTGTGTGCAGTGCTGCCGATAGACGCCTTACAAAAAAATCCATTATTATTATTAATAATGAAAATAATGATAAAATGTTTGTTTGTATTAAAAACTCTTATAATTCCCTGCTAACTAGAATTTAGCGTGAAACCCTGTATAGTGCGCACTAAATATCAAGTGCAGGCTGCGAGAGCGCAGTCATTGTCTTTCTGGTGCAGTGACAATCACTACAATCGGATAAATACTCAGACGACGAAGGTGTTCTGATTTAGAATGGGTTTCAGCGCTCGCTAAACTCCTACCGCCTTTTCCAGTCAATCACCTTCTCACTGTGAATGGAGCTGTCCATCAAATGCTTGGAAGCCAATCAGAGTAAGGGCCGCCCCACTATTGAGAAGCACTGACCTAAACAAACCACTGAGGGTCTTGACTGTTTAACTAGGTTTACCAGTCCCTACAGGATTTCGCAGGATTTTTTTGTGATTATTGCAGCCTAAAATGCCAAATGTTGCGAGAGCTTTTTCAAAAAAATTGCTGGAAAAGTTGCGATTTTTAGACAGATTTTTCTCAACAGAATTGCATTACCAATTAAGTTTGAAAGAATTTTTGGAGGCTTCATCCTAATATTTTATGCCAGATGTTTCATCTTACCGAGGCGGTGCATGTCTCTCTCATGAGGCAATTGTCTCAAAAACGGATTCGTGAGTAATGCAAGGAGGCAGAAACCAGCGTTAGAGTTTAACACGTGTTTATTTTGCCGTTGAATGCATCACTGAAGAACGGTCAGGAAGTACGGATCATTATGCCCTATATTACGTCATAAATCACGTTACTATCGGCAGGCAGCGAGAATTGTCAGAGGATGTGAGAGCGGCATGAAGTATTAATCGTATTCAAAACATAGATAGACGTTGGCATCGGGACACTAAGGATGACGCGTAACAGGTCTCCATCTAGCCTTCACACTGTCTTCTCACGAGGATCACGGGAATTATTATTAAACACTAATTATAAACTCTCATAGTACAAATATTATCTTAGGTCAATTACAAATAGAACTCATACAAATGTCAGGAAATTCACGATTTCTTAGTAAGGCCTGTTTCCCTCAAACCCAAATCCAGCTGAAGCAGCTTCAGCGTCCTCGGTCTGATAAGGAGAGACTGGAGAGAGACATGCCGTTTGGCGTAATCATAAATGTATGTTTGAATCGGACTATCGGGAATGAACAGTGCATCGCACATACTAAAAGAGGAACAGGTCAAAATGACCTAGATACAGTCACATATCTGTATCTCTGATGGAGACACAAACATCTACGGCCTTGGTCCTTGGTCTGAGCCAGACAGGCCTGACACAGAAATGAGAATTCCCCTCTAGATGATTGAGCATAAAACTGTAAGCTTTTTAGAATATTTAAAAATAGATTTTAATACAAAGTTTTGCACGTTTACTCCCCCAAAGCACAGGAATTCAAAGATTCTATCAAAATTAATTTTATTTGCTCATCAGAATTAAGTGCTATTTTCTTTCAGGTAAACGTTGCCATGGTAATTTTCTTGCAGAAATCCAGTAATGGCTCCTCCATTTATTACATCAAAAATAAATGTACTTAGCAGAGACAGGGTAAACAGAACACGCTATGGGGCTCTGCAAAAAATTGCATGCGATATTCATGCACGTCTCGACAGTAAAGCCAGCTCTATCATTTTTTAATTATTTTTTCCTAACTCTTGTTTCCTAAATGTTTTCATTTTTCCTAACTCGTGCGCATTAAACAGTCACGTTGCCTTCTTAGCGGTCCCGCCCATAAATCTGTCCTACAGGAGTTAGAAAATGTTACATTAACATTAACTTTTATTATTATAAACAAATACATTTTATTAACTTTATTCAGATACCGTATACATATTTGGTTAAAGTGTAATCGACTTGTCAAGGAAAAATAATAAATTTTAATTGAACGATTTTGTGAAGCAATTTTATTCAGATGATCAAATGAAGCAACAAATGCATTTGAAACAAATATTAAGTTTAATAGTGAATTGTGTCATTACTTCAGTCTTGAAAAAAACGCTGCTTTGGCATTATATACGGCACTGGGTGGTTGTATTGATTACGGTGATTATAACAGAGCGGCAGGTAGGGAAACCTTTGGGTGCAAGCGGTGAAAAAAAACGTGGGTTTGAGATCACATGGTGTGTTCACGCGCTGAACCGCTCCGAGAGCGTTTGAAAGTTAAACGAGGTAAAAGAGCCGAACCTATGAAAAGAGCCGAACTTCCCATCACTATAATGAAGACCTTCTGTGTGAAAACACTGCTGGTGCTGTGATGGACCACACGGATTGGTCAAATTCACAGTAAATTTGCAGTGATTGGATGAAATTGCAAGGACACAAATAAATCGCAATCGCAATCCTCCAATCAAATAAATGAGTTTCGCTGAATTCGTGTGACTTGGCGCAATCGCGAAATCCTGGAGGGACTGATTTACCTTGACCTCGGAAATGTTGTTAGACGTCAGAGTTCAATTGATGACTTCTCTCTCAAGTTGTTTGTTGGTCTTATACTAAGAAACTTTTCAACAAACCTACAGAAAAAAATTGTAAAAAATTAGTTGCAAATTATTTGAAACATTGTAATGAATGTTTTATAAATTGTCTTATGAATGGTTGGCTGTCCTTCATGTTACAGAGAAAGATTTGCTGAAATCCAGAAGCGGTGCAGCATCATTAATCCTGGTCCACCAACACGATACCTTCTGAAACCAGACACAGACCAGACTGATGACACCAGCTCCTACAGAACCATCACCTACGGAGAGAGAGACAGTCTAGTGACAGATAAAGTTCTTAAGACTCTTCTGCTGGTGGGAGAAACCGGTTCAGGAAAAACTAAACTGATCAACACGATGATCAATCATCTGCTGAAGGTTCAGAGAGAAGATCAGATCTGGTTTGAGATCACGGATGAACAGAACACAAGATCTGTAGTTAAGAGTCAGACCTCACAACTCACGGTTTATCGCTTCTACTTACCAGAGAGTCCAGTTCACCTCAACATCATCGACACACCAGGATTCGGAGACACTGAGAGTGATGAGACAGACCAACAGATTGCCGCAAGCTTAAAACATCTGAGTGCAAGTGATATGTATAAGGTAAACTCAGTGTGTTTTGTGATTAAAGCAACTTGCAATCGACTATCGAACAGAGAGATTTACATATTTGATGCTGTTCAGTCTTTATTTGGCAGTGATATTGAGAAGAACATTGTGCTCCTCTTAACTTTCTCTAATGGAAATAAACCCACAAACGTTCTGACAGCAGTTAGAGACGCTAAAGTTCAGTGTGCTGTAGATGAGAAAGATCAGCCTGTCTACTTCCTGTTTGACAACTGTCAGTCAGAAACTATTCAAGAAAACCAGATAGTGCAGAAACATTCATGGGATCTGAGTGTGAAAGGCTGCGCAGAGCTTTTTAAACATCTGGACATTAAACCACAAAGACTGAAGATGACTTGCCTTGTTCTGGAAACACGAGAGGAACTGGAGGAATGTATTGACAAGATACAATCATGTGTGAAACAAATAGAAGAAAAGGAGAAAGAGCTGAAACAGACTGAAGATCATTTAGATCAGATCAGAAAACATGCTGAGGAGAACAATCACTTTGAGTCTGAAGTTGAAGTGAAATACAGAGAGAAAGTTGATATTGATCCTGCTCTCGGTGATGAAGCGATGACCTGCAGCGTCTGTCAGACAAACTGCCGATATTTCAGTAACAGCTGGTGGTCCTGGATTATAAGGAAGACAATTGTTAGGACAGAAATTTGCAACTGTCCTACATGTCCCTCTGGTAAAGATCATATCAGAGAAGCAAAAATGTATGTGACAAAGACCAAGATAGAGAAAAGAGTGAATGAAGAATTAAAGATGAAATATGAGGAGGAGACTAAATCTGATGAGTCTGAGGTAAAGAGGCTTTCAGAAGAACTACAGGAGCTGAAGGTAGAGAAAGTGAAGCGAGTGATTGAAGCTTTTGATTGTGTTAAATCTCTGGAGCGGATGGCGTTAAACACTGACTCTCTCAGCTCTCTACAACACCTCGACTTACTCATTCACCACCTGAGAGACATTAAAGAAGATGGAAAAGCAGAAAGACTACAACGCATCAAGAACAGAGTTCTAGAGAAGAAAAGCACGAAGCTCTGAAGAAGATACCTAGATAAAATCTTCAAACATTTTACAACACTGAATCAAGGGAGTGTGTGTCTTATACTATGTGATTCTTGAAATTATAATCTAGTACCAAACAACACATGTACCAAACCACAGATTTATCTGCATGATTGTTTTATTAAACACTGAATAATTAAGCGACTTTAAAACATTATCTGTGTGACTCCTCTGATGTCTACACTGACTTTTGCTTCTGGTGTTATTCCTTGTTCTTCAACAGAGAGCAACGCAGAGCTGATCGATTTTGAAGGCAACATTGTTTAAACCTTGATAGTTGTTTTTTTTGTCTTGTCATCACTTTTTGATTTGATAATAAAAAGTGCTAAGAAGAAATTGTTGTCTTTATGGTCAATATAGTGTCATTAACAGAGTTAGTTACGTAAATGGAGATGCATCTGCAATGGATGAACAAATTCACGAGTTACAAGATTGAAGTTCGCAAGAATTCACAAAATATATGCTACAAAAAAGGGCATGATAGGTATTAAACTGAGGCAGAGTTGGAGGTTTTAAAGCTAGAATATAAGAATTGAAGTAGACTATTATATAGCAATACAGCAGGTAAAAAAAAGTATTCCGACATTTTATCACAGAAGGACGAGTTTTAAAGAAAGAATCACCAAAGAATTCTGACTTTATATATTGCAAATGTGAGAAAAAAAGGTGCAATTCCTTTCTGGTTTTTTATTGCCGGTGTTACAATCCCTAGGTTATAAGGATCTCTCGTTTAGTTAGTTTTTGTCTCGCATTGACGTCTCCCTCACATATGACTGCGTTTGGAGCACCACGATTCAGAGCCGTTTCCTTTACCTCAGAGAAGTCGGCACCCCATAATAACAAAATCATTTCAAACCCACCCCATCCGTGTCAGGATTTTGCTCTGCGCTCTTCCGTTCAACGGAGCTCAGCAATCCTTTGATAAACTCAAGTCCCGAATTATCTCTGCCCCCGTGCTCTCTTTCCGATCGGCAGTTCATTGTTGAGGTGAATGCGTCTGATGTTGGGGTGGGCACGGTTCTTTCTCAGCGCTCTTCCCGGGATGAGAAGGTACACACGTCGCCTTCTTTTCTCATCGTCTTAGTCCAGCTCAACGCAACTATGACATCGGGAATAAGGAGCTTCTAACTGTCAGGTTAGCCCTGAGAGAGTGGTCTAGAAGGACCACAAGAATTTAGGGTAGATGCGTTCTGCCAAACGACTAAATTCTCTGATAAAATAATACTGATAAAACTACTTTTAAGTATAAAAGTAAAAGTAATGCAAGGGAAAAAAGCATAGCATTATAGAACTATATTGTTCTGTTACATTGTTGTAATTACATTTAACATTAAAGCATTTTATTACAAAGCTTCTGTGCACGCTGTGCCATCTCAAAGACACTAAATCACACAGGCTTCTCGGAGGCTGATAAATCTGTAAAAATTTGTAACAAAACAGATTATTTTCAAATACATGTTATGAAATAATGACCTAAATATGAACTCTTAAGTTCGAAAATCTAGCTTCAACATTACATTATCTCCTTTATCTCTAGTATAAGATAAGATACTTTGTTACTTGACACCTCTGCTTACCGGCCAGGGTCGAAGAACATCAAGCCTGATGCCCTGTCTTGCCTTTTTGAGCCATTGGGTGAGGAGATTCCTAAACCTATTCTTCCAGCTCAGGTAGTAGTAGGTTCTCTGTCTTGGTCCGTAGAAAGACGAGTTACCATGGCCAGCCAAGGGATTAGGGTCCCCAAGGGATGCCTGCCGGGTAGGTTATTTGTTTCGCTAAGCCTGTGCTCCGAAGTTTTGCAGTGGGGCCATGAGTTTAGGGTAGCTTGTCACGCTGGAGTCAGGAGATCCTTAGCGGTTATCCAGCAGCGATTCTGGTGGCCTTGTGTGGACAAGGACGTTAGACAGTTTGTCCTTGCTTGTTCCACTTGTACTAGAAACAAGTCAAATGGCCTTTCTGTTGGTCTGCTCCGCCCCCTCCCTATCCCTTCACGTCCATGGTCTTACATTGCCTTGGATTTTGTTTTCGGTCTTCCTCCCTCCAACGTTAACACTGTTATCCTGGCTGTGGTGGATTGCTTCTCCAAGAGGGTCCATTATATTCCGTTACTCAAGCTTCCTTCTTCCAAATAGACTGCTTAACTGATGATCGATCACATTTTCCGACTTTCTACTAATGTGGTTTCGGACAGGGGTCCTCAGATTGTCTCCCTCTTCTGGAAGGAGTTCTGTTGACAAATCAGGGCCTCTACGAGTCTGTCTTCAGGTCACCATCCCCAGACCAACGGGCAGTGTGAACGGGCTAACCAGGATCTTGAGAGGGCTCTTCGCTGCCTGGCATCCCACAACCCTAGCTCCTGGAGTCAACACCTCTCAATGATTGGATACGCCCATAACTCCTTACCAGTGGCGTCCACAGCTATGTCTCCTTTTCAATATGCTGTCAATGATCAACCACAACTGTTTCCCTCGAAAGAACTCGATCCAGAGGTGTCGCTCCATCTGGAGGAGGGCCCGGAGGGAGTAGCAGGATCTCGGCACCTCATTATATACCGTACCGTACCGTTTCTGCCGCTTATCCGGGGCCGGGTCGCGGGGGCAACAGCCTCAGTAAGGACGCCCAGACTTCCCTTGCACCAGCTACGTCCTCCAGCTCTTCCGGAAGAATTCCGAGGCGTTCCCTGGCCAGCCGGGAGACATGCCCCTGGGTCTTCTCCCGGTGGGACATGCCCGGAACACCTCAGCAGCAAGGCGTCCGGGGGGCATCCTTACCAGATGCCCGAACCACCCCATCTGGCCCCTCTCGACCCGAAGGAGCAGCGGCTCTACTCCGAGCTCCTCCCGAATGGCCGAGCTCCTCACCCTGTCTCTGAGGGAGAGCCCAGCCACCCTGCGGAGGAAGCTCATTTCCGCCGCTTGTATCCGGGATCTCGTTCTTTCGGTCACCACCCACAATTGGGGGCCATAGGTAAGGGTAGGAATGTAGATCGACTGGTAAATCCAGAGCTTAGCTTTTTGGCTCAGCTCTCTCTTCACCATGACGGACCGATGCAGCATCCTAATTATTGCGGACGCAGCACCGATCCGTCTGACGATCTCCCGTTCCATCCTCCCCCCACTCGTGAACAAAACCCCGAGATACTTAAACTCCTCCACTTGGGGAAGGACCCTGTCTCTGACCTGGAGGGGGCACTCCACCCTTTTCCGGTTGAGAACCATGGTCTCGGACTTGGAGGTGCTGATTCCCATCCCGGCCGCTTCACACTCGGCAGCAAATCGATCCAGTGAGAGCTGGAAATCACGTCCCGACGAAGCCAACAGGACCACATCATCTGCAAAAAGCAGAGACTCGATCCCGAGGTCACCGAACCGGATTCCTCCTTCGCCTCGACGGCTCCTAGAAATTCTGTCCAACTTTCACTGGAAATGGAAATGACTTGCTACCGGCAATACGAACCAAACTCTGACACCGGTCATACAGAGACCGGACAGCCCGTAACAAGGGGTCCGGTACTCCATATTCCCGGAGATTCCTCGGAAGACGTGTTGGTGGGATTGAGGAGGTCTTCAAAGTACTCTCCCCACCGATCCACAACGTCCTGAGTTGAGGTCAGCAGCCCCCCATCTCTACCGTAAACGGTGTTGATGGCACACTGCTTCTCCCTCAGTTGCCGGATGGTGGACCAGAATTTCTTTGAAGCCGTCTGAAAGTCGTTCTCCATGGTCTTGCCGAACTCCACCCAAACCCGGTCCTTTGCCTCAGCGACCACCGAAGATGCGTTTCGCTTCGCCCATCGATACCTGACAGCTGCCTCAGGAGTCCCACAGGCCAAAAAGGCCCGGTAAGATGGGGAGTTGTGGTACAGTGGTAGGGGACTTGGACTGGTGTCCAAAAGGTTGCCGGTTCGAATCCCCCCTACGACTAGTTCTACAACTAAGTGTCCTTGGGCAAGACACTGAACTCCGGGTTTGTGTGTGTTCACTTCACTGTGTGTATGTGCACTTTCACGGATGGGTTAAATGCAGAGCACAAATTCAGTATGGTCCCTAGTGGCCATATTGCCGTCACCTCACTTCCTTTCCTTTTTTTTCCTTCTTCAGCTTGACAGCATCCCTCACCACTGGTGTCCACCAGCGGGTTCGAGGATTGCCGCCCCGACAGGCACCGATGACCTTGCGACCACAGCTCCGGCCTGCAGCTTCGACAATGGAGGTGCGGAACAGAGTCCATTCTGATTCAATGTCCCCCACCTCTTCCGGAACCTGAGAGAGGGGCCGTTCCTCCCAATCACCCCACTCCAGGTCTGACTGTCGTTGCCCACGTGAGCGTTGAAGTCTCCCAGGAGGACTATGGAGTCTCCGGGGGGAGCCCTCTCCACTACTCACCCCAGAGACCCCAAAAAGGGAGGATAATCCACACTGCCATTTGGTGCATAGCAAGAAATGACAGTGAGGAACCGACCCCCCACCCGAAGGCGGACTTCGTCCTCCGGGGAGAACCCCAACACACAGGAGCCGAGCTGGGGGGCAATAAGTATGCCCACGCCGGCCCGGCGCCTCTCACCCGGATCAACACCCGGATCAACCACCTCATTATATGTGTGGTTAAAAGGTATGGCTGGCTATCAAGGACCTGCCTCTCAAGGTGACCTCTCGTAAATTGGCCTGACCTGTATTTTCCCCTTTGTAGTATTTTTTCAGTCCACCCTGTGTAGGGGAAAGTGAACAGGCAAGACTGTCGGACGACATACATTGTGCACACGCAGGCTAACTTTTGTGTCTAGATAGGAGGTGACTCCTGTGTAATTTCGGTTTGGTCAGATAGGAGATGTGGCGACTTTTGTTTCCGCAATTCGTGATTTATTTTGTTAGTAGGGAATTCCAAGTTGGCATTGTTGGTTTTGTTTATTTCTTTTATTTGGCATCACTCACACTTTTGAAGGAGTTACATACGTCTTCATCAGAAGCGTCACCTGGTGGAGTTGTGACATGGCTAAATACAAGGTCACATCGGGGTCACTGTCACTGAGACTACCCCTCCCGCTGTACAGAACCTATTAAACTGTTTATTTAATAACTATATTTATATACTTATATTATTAACTATATTTCATTTTTATTTATTTAATATACTATTGAATAACTATTACCGTATTTTTCGCCATATAAGACGCACCCAATTTTAAAGGAGGAAAATCTAGAAAAAAAAGATTCTGAACCAAATACTGTAGTAAAATATTTTTATCAACTGTATAAAAGTTAACAGCAGTTTAATAACAATTGTATGCCAAACATGTGACATGAAAGGTCCATAAACAGTGAAAGTAACAAAAATAAGGCTGTAATGTTTTTATTCGAACCCCAAAAATTATTCTTCGCTGCACCGTCGGGTGAACTAAGATGGCTGACGGCTCCGGAGCTAGACCGAAGTCGCGGCCTTTCCTATGGCGGTGAGCGCGCTCCGCGGATCTCTGCATTCGCCGTATAAGACGCACCAACTTTTCTTTTTTGCCGTCTATTACAGCAAAAAATACGGTAAATGTTTTCAAACTTTTTTAAAACTTGTTTTTAACAACACTTTTTCAAAGTATAAAGAGTAGACTAAAACTCAATATTGGCCAAACCAGCATAACACCTGTTAGTGTCACACCCTGTCCGTCATCGTTCCCGGCTCCGCCCCCTGACCCAGTTCTCACGCTCACAGCTGGAGGCGATTCCAATCACCACCAGTATATAGGTGTGCCGGGTTATCTGTCCCGTGTCCAACAACGTCTCCACGTACCTGGACCGTCTCCGTTGTTTCCTCGTTTCCTCGTTCCCTGGACTGTTTCCTCGTTTCCTCGTTCCCTGGACTGTTTCCTCGTTCCCTGGACTGTTTCCTCGTTTCCTCGTTCCCTGGACTGTTTCCTCGTCTCCTTCGTCGTCAACTCCCAGTGTTCGTATTCCATTGTTTGTTTGGTTGCTCGTCTGTCATTAAACCCACTGTGCACTTACCCCTGTGTTTGTGTTCCATTGTCGCTCACGCTCGTCTTGGCTTCACAAGAGCGTGGGCG
>MU204216.1:2955-27768 GCA_017309775.1 Paedocypris sp. Pulau Singkep
AAGAATGATTTGTTTATTTACTGAATCATTCCGAATGTTTTTTTTTGTTGGTTTTTTGATTGTTGGAGAACTGATGCTGTTTCTTTTTCTCTTATCATTGAAATGTTACCACTTGGCTGTTCTATGATGTGACACTGTTTACCTGTTCTACCTACGATTTAAGATATGACACTGTTTGCCTGTTCTACCTCAGATTTAATTTATACTGTTAATAGGTATATTCACGTCATTTGATTTATTGCCGAGCCAGTTTTTGTACTGTTGGAAAAAGCACTTTAATAATGTTGTATTTCTATTTGTAATTATAAATGTATGTTTTTCAAAGAACGTGCTTTAAAAGCTTTTGTTTTAATTTATGGCTTGATTTACGAAGCACTTTGTTTTAAGCTCTTTTGACAGATGCCTTTTAAACAGCACCTATTGTGAAATAAAAAAAAGTCTTGTTTACATGTTCACTAACATTGTTTTCTGGTTATGATTGAGCAGTGGGCTGACATAGATACTGGTATTTAAGTTGAATTAATTTTGAATGCATGTCACTTTGAGTAGGAAGTTATTGAAAAATTTGAGCGAATTTTCCACATCTTGTAAGTTGAAAATTAAAAAATTTGAGTGAATTTTCAACATCTTATAAGTTGAAAAAAACAAAAATTTTGAGTGAATTTTCAACATTTTCTAAGTTGAACAATATAGAAAATTTATGTTACGTAAACTTAAAACTTTTAAAAACATAACTCAAAAATTATAAGTTGAGTAATATCAATTTTTGTAAGATACTCTTGAGAAAATTTAAGCCTACTGTAGTTATAATTTTTGTTTCATGTAAACTTAAAAATTTTGAAAACATAACTCAAAATCTTTTGGGTAATTAGTTACACAATAATTTTTGAGTTGTCTGAGCTTATCAGGTTTTACAGTGTGTCATCTTCTAGTGCTTCCCTGATCTGTTAAGTGTCTCCAGGTGCCTTATGTTTAGTAACTCGTTTATCACGTTATTGTCTCGTTATCGTGTCCAGCTGCCGGTCGTTGTCGTCATTATGTCTTGTATTTATTTCTCACTCTGTGCACAATGTCTTTGTCAGGTCGTTAGATGTGTTGGCTGTCTTGCCGTCAAGTTTGTGTCCTGTCCTGGCTAAATCCTGTGTTGCCCTGTACAGCTTTTGTTTTCTTAAGGCTTGTCATTTTCTTTGTACCTTAGTATCATTTTGGATTAAACCCTTTATTTTTGTTCATTAACCCCTGGCATCCCGTCTCGTCCGTGCCGTGCACGTAGGTCCTACCAGTCTCGTCCTCGTGACAGCCCATCTGTCATTCAGATTCCAGAAAAAACTGGGGTTTCGTGACATGGCAAAAGTTGAATCCCTGAATGGACGACTCATGACAGAAATGTATCTATTGAGACCCAGATCTTCCTCATCAGTATCATGTGCTGATGAAATCACAACCCCAGCTACCAGCTCCACTTACGCAATGGCAAGTGCATCTACCTCAAGCTGGTTCCCACTCTGCAGCAAAATGTTGCATATGGGCAGAATTTGACTCAAGTCCTTGCATCCCAGCAGCATCGTACGATCATTGAAATGCGCCGTTATTCAGACTATTAATGACTGATTAATCATTAATAATCTGTATCTGCAGAAAGGATTTTCTCAAAAGCCAGTTGATCAGCCACAGCAGATGTGCATTACAAGGGAAAATTGTAAACATTACCGTTGTTCTTGAACAATAACCTGTAACCTGGAAATGCTGAAGCGACCGGGTGACATGGCTGGAGCAGGACGGTGGGAAACCTGTGGCCGAGCCCCCCCTGACCAACGCATTGATGCCTACATTTATTGCATACCTTTATATTTTAGTCGTTTTCCATGTCTCTTTTTTTCTAAATTGTGCACCCTATAGCTTTAAAGATTCGAATCAACAGATTTACCTCGGTTTTCCATACAGTATTCATGTTTCAGAGAATTATAGATATATGGATGTTGTAAGAGAGGACATGAGGTTGGCTGGGGTCAGAGTGGAAGATGCTCAGGATAAAATGGGGTGGAAAAGGATGATTTGCTGTGGCGACCCCTGATAAGGCAAAAGCCAAAAGGGAAGAGAGATTCATGGTTCAGAAAATTAAATTGTATTTATTGAATGAACACGTTTGTGCGTTTTGAACTCTTACTAAAAAAATGAAATTGCATTTTGAATTAAAATGATTAAAATTAAAACTGGACACCAATTATCCATCATGCAAACAACTACAAGTAAACAAACACAAATAAAATACTGTAACATCGGAATCTTGAGAAACCACTACCAAATAAAGCCAAATTGAGCTTGCCTGTATTACGAGGATGCGCTCAGGGTTGCCAAGTCGTCAGAAAGGAAAGTCGTCATTGTCTGTCCTGAAAGTCGCTAGATTACATCATGATGTAATTTACATATTAATTTGCATTCGTATTACAACATTTGTAAAATATTGCTGATAAACACGGTGCGTGTGTATATATTTATATATAATCAGAATATAAATAATAATAAAATCTATTATTATTGTATGTACATAATTTAATTTTTTTATTTTAAATCTAGCCAGCTAGAGTCTTTGTCACTTTGTCACAGAGAAGCAAACACACAGTGGAAGAGGTAAGTGACTGAGGACGTTTAAGTACAGGTATCTATTTGGGTATCTCTATAAGTGATGATAATTATTATGTGTATGCACCTTTAATTAACGTTATACGGGTTTGTTGTGATGCACGTGCCACGTTCTTCTGCATGCGCTTTGTGACTGAAAAGAGTGAGAGTCGGACGAATATATTCTTCTGGATTCATTTGCTTCAACCGCAGGAGTTGCTGCGTGCAACACAAAGAACATTTTATTCTTTTATATTTTATTATTTTTTTTTTATGCAGTTCATCAGAATGGAACATTCTCGCTGTTCCATGACGGTGCATCTCGCTTACAAGCCAGGGCCAGCAAGACTCGCCTGTCACTGCTTTGGGATGGGGGAAGGGGCGGCGGAAGCTATCGGTGCAGCAATTTGAAAAGGGTTTAATGGTACCCACATGCTTTAATAGGCATGTGGGTGCCATCATACCCAATCACATTTGGAAACCCTGAAATGACAAGTCATACACACTGTGTCAAAGTATGCTCGAACTGTACATCCTGTGGAATTACTCTTTAAAGAAATGCAGAGGTTTATGGCCAGAAAACGGAACAAAACTGTGTACAAAGCGTTTTAGAGCCAACGCAATGGTAGCGGAGAAAAGCGTGGTGAAGCGAACAGAAAGTGAGGAAATATACGGTTTCAAAAGTCGGCATAAATATATCAAAGAATCTTTGGAAAACCGATAACGCTCCTTTAAATATTCATCAGGGTATGTGAGTACATATAACCATCTCACAAAGAATTAAACCTCTTAATTACTGCGTCTCTGCGTCCACGGGATCCTCGATGAAAGGACACGCCGTGCTCAGAAGCGATCCTACGAAGAACTGAACTCTGTGGCGATCAAGTTCACTTTCAGTGATTACTTTGCTTTTGTTACTGAACCTGAACTACTCCCGCGGAACTGAAATCCGAGGTTAACCACATACCAGCTCTGTAACTGAACGCTCAACCTACTTGCTGAAATACTCCCTAAATACTGAAATACTAGGTCTGTCACTCACTCTGACGACAAAAGGGACAGAATCGTGGTTTTTCCACAGGAATATATTGCACAAAACATTTGTTGACAAAATTATTTTAACCAAGACAAACGTGTTCGGGCTCGACCTAACCGAATTTTTGTTTGAAAAAGATTTTCCTCTTATAATCAGTTTTAAGTTCGTCTGTATTACAAGACCTGTGGAGATCCTCACTTTTCATGTTATCAATCACAATGTTTATGTCAGCTTTAGTTAGCCCACGCAGAGTCAATTTCTCCATAAGTTTGACATTTAGGTGTGGCTGATTTATCTTGTGAATTTCCTGATAATGTTCAATGATAGTTTGAATAGTTTGAAGACAAGTACAGTAAACTGTCATTAGAAGACTGTTTGTGCTTTCTTGTGAATTTACTTCACTGTAAATTTGTGGTTACGTCTAAATGGGCATGTGTAGCAGGGCTCACCGGTTCGTTTCACACAGGCAGAGATGTGGGTAGCAAAAATACAGATATGTTTATTAAATAGCCAATAAACAGCATGCAATATGAAAGTCCCGGGACTCTTTTTAAAAGGACAGACAATAACAAACACAAAGTAAAGACATGACTGTCTCCTGAGGGCTGTTGCACAAAACCGAGATAAGCGATTAATCTGGGATTTTCCACTTATCCTGGCTCAATTTAGCCCCGACTCGGTTGCATGAAAGTAGGATAAAGCCAGGTAAGGCATGTCACCATGGAGATGTATTCTGAGAAGCTAGCCTGCCCCGGACCAGGCTAACAGCCAGGCTAAGATTAATCCTGCTCTGTTCCACAATGAGCTCTACTGAACGTATGTGATTTACAAATATTTAAATGGTCATCTGTAAACATTTGGCATAATTTTAATCATGCAGTAAGATATTACTATAAAGTTATAATATAACTTTAACGTAACTTATAATAATATAAAGTTAATAAAATGTTATTTCAGATGTCTGATGAATACATAACATTGCAGGTCTTGAGATTTTAGGAAATGGCTGGTGAAGTTACAAAAGTGATTTAATAAGGAGGTCAATATGTATTGGCTACGTGATTTGATTTCCTAATCATGGCATGCCCTTTGTTAGATGAAGTTGTGGACGAAGAAGTATTAATACTCAGACAAGCAAATTAAAATTTTATACATTTTAATTACACATCAATTAATGTCTCATACACATTATACATGGTACAACATGCAATGAAATGTATTTTTACAATTGTCCAGCATTTAAACATGGAGGGTGGGGAGTGCATACGAGAAAGAAATACAATATAATGATAAGAGATAAAAAATACAAATAAATACCAAATAAATAAATAAATAGATAAAGATAAATTATAAATTAATACAAGGAAATGACGATGAAAAAGACCCACTAAAAATGCAATAAAATGAGCAAAATACAAAAAAGGGACTCAAGTGATCCATGTAAAGTAAAGATGTTTAAAGTGTCCAATAACCAGCTGAAAGTGACCCAGAGTTACCCGAATACCTGAATAAAGGCAGTATTTGCCGAACAATAAGAAATGTGTGTTTAGCACTGCTGCACAATAATGCCAGCCTGAGAAAAGAAAGGGCTCCCAGAGTTACTGTGGACATTGACTGGGACAATGCTGACATCTTCCCGGATGATATAACTGGTTGACTGGTCAGGAAACAATACATACCAAATAATTTCAGTAAAAAAATATTTTGACTATAATAACATTATTTAATAAACAATGTTTATAACTTTCATATGCATGCATTTTTTTAAATGCTGTCCTTTCTGTATCCTCCCAAAACAACACTGGATCAAAAACTATATTGGATATTCATGAAACAGGAGGGAGAGCACAGTGTTGGTGGACATTGTTGTGTATTCATGGTTAATCACTAATCGGTTAGGCTTTTTGAAATAACAAACCATGATTAATACAATGTTCAGTCTCAATTTTTTTTTTTTTTACAAATACAAATCTGGGGCTGAATACTTATGCACACTGCACTTTTTAGTTTTGTTTTTTTGTAAATTTACATTACATTTTAAATTATTTATATAAAAAAACTCCTTTATTATTTTATTTCTGATACACAGTTGTATGCCACTTTGTCTTGTTTTTTCTTTAGACATTCCGTTAAAATATATGATCATGTTTGTGAGAAATGTGAGAAAATGTGGAAAAGTTCAGGGGGTATGAATACTTTTGTAAGCCAATCCATGTTCTTCCATCAAGTGACTTGCCAGCACGCAAGATGTTCTTATACTTAAACTTGACCTGCTGTCAGGTCCTTTTTTGGCCAGACAAGCTTGTTCTTTATAAGGGAGGGGAGGAATGAAATAAATTACCAAATAATGCACAAGACCAAATAATTGCATTAATTATTAACTAATTATTAATAATTCATTATTAACTAACTATAATGAATTAACTGGTTATTTTGGAGGCGCTGTTCTGCTGGTGAGAAGTGCTGCACGTGTCATATCCATTGTCGACTCAGTGATTCTGTGAGCGATTCCATGGTCTGTTTCAGTTTGCCGTTGTAGGTACAGAAAGTGTTCGGCCTGCAAAAACAGCTCGGGGTCCTGCGACTGGCGATGACGTCACACTACGGTGACACTACTTGGACAAACCACGTAGAATCGCGATGTTTTTGCCAATAACCACCAGCTGCAGAATGACATCGTAGAATGACAGTCTGGGGCGGAGCAAGTGTTGCCTAATAGGCATTTTGTACTTTTTACAGTTTAAACCTCTCCAGGTTTCGAACGAAACCCTTGTTCCCTGAGAGAGGGAACGAGATGTCACATTAGGGGACAACGTTTCCCGACAATAAGCTGAAAGCCAATAAAACAACGCAGTGCACCTGCGGGCGTTGCCGACGACCTCGCCCCCTAGGCTGAGTCCTATAAATACGCGGGCACGTTGTCACAGCCCTCAGAACGAACATCTGAACGACAGGAGACCACCCCGACCGCCCCTAATCCTGTCTTCCTTGCGGCATCCAATGTGACATCTCGTTCCCTCTCTCAGGGAACAAGGGTTTCGTTCGAAACCTGGAGAGTTCCCTATCGAACTGTCTCTCGATGTCACATTAGGGGACGCAATCAAACCCCTGCCGCAAGAAAGAAACGTCCAGACGCACCAATGCCACCCTCGGGAAGAACGCACGGGGAAGGACACCGAAAACCCCAAAAGAGAAAACTTCCGGGTACTCACGTGACTCCAACACCTACTGTGCTCACGTCCTTGACGGGCCAGCATCATCCTCCCCTGCCGACAACACGTGCGGCGCAAAGGAGGAGAAGTCGAGGTTGTAGAACCGCGCGAACGTATCACGCGAGGCCCAGCCCGCCGCCTTGCAGATATCGCCAATCTCCATTCCCTTGACCCAGGCCCAGGGCGACGCCAGGGCTCTTGTGGAATGCGCCCGAACTCCATCCGGACACGGCTGATTCTGCGAAACATAAGCCATACGAATCACACTCACAATCCAATGTGACAACCGCTGCTTAGACAAGGGCTTGCCCTTCTTAGGCCCAGAGTGGCATACAAACAACTGCTCCGTCGACCTAAATGAACTTGTCCTGTCCACATAGGCCTGTAAGGCCCGGACCGGACAGACCGGAGAATCCCCCGCCCCGAAGGCCCTGATGGTAACCACCTGATCCCTAAACGGCGTAAATAAGCCCTTAGGAACGTAACCTGGACGTCGAACCAGCCTCACCATGCAGTTGTCCACGCCAAATTGTAAACACTGAGGGTTAACGGAGAACGCGTGAAGATCACCGACCCGTTTCCCACAAGCCAGCGCCAGCAGAAAAGCAGCCTTCTCCGACAAAAGCGCCAAGCTAACATCCGTTAATGGCTCAAACGGGGCCATTGCCACACCTCTCAGGACCAGAGATAAGTCCCACACAGGTGCCAGCCGCTGCCTGGGCGGCCTGAGTCTCCTAGCACCACGCAGGAACCCCGAGACAAGCCTGTGCCTCCCCAGCGAACGGCCATCCATTTCGCCACGGTGCGCTGCAATCGCCGCCACGTATCCTTTCAAAGTTGCTGGCGTGCTACCCGCCTCCAGACGCTCCTGCAGAAAAGACAAAATCGACTGCACATCACAGGTCTGAGGACAGCTGTCAGCAGCTTTACACCAGTCAGAAAACACACGCCACTTGCACTCATACATGCGACGAGTCGAAGGGGCCCTCGCCTCCAAGACGGTGTCGAGCGCCCTTGACGCAAGCGAGCAACTCACCCCGGCCCCACCAGCCATACGTGCAGCTTCCAGAGCTCCGGCCGAGGGTGCCAGATCTCGCCCCTCGCCTGAGACAGCAGATCTCTCCTCAGTGGGATTTCCCACGGAGAGTCCCTCGCCATGTTCACGAGCTCCGCAAACCACGGCCAGCCCAGCCACAAGGGGGTAACCAACAGGATCGTATCCTGCTGCTCCCGGACCTTCTGTAGGACAAGAGGAATCAGATTTAAAGGCGGAAAAGCAAACTTCAGACCGGCCGGCCATACGCTGGATAGGCCGTCGCCCCTCAGGGGAGCCGCCCTCAGAGAGAAAAACATTGTACAGTGCGTGTTCTCCTCTGAAGCAAACAGGTCTACCTGGGCCTCCCCGAAGCGATCCCAAATGAGCGACACCGCCTGAGGATGAAGCCTCCACTCCCCCTGGTGAATGCCGTCTCTCGATAGAAGGTCCGGGCCGACGTTCTCTCTCCCGGGGACGTGCACCGCACGGATCGACAACAAGCGTTGGTCCGCCCAAAGCAGCAGCTCCCTGGATGCACGCTGTAGCGCACGTGATCGCACGCTCCCCTGATGATTCAGGTGCAAGACCACTGTTATGCTGTCTGAAAGTATCAAAACGTGCTTCCCACTCACCTGAGGAAGAAAAGCACGGAGGGCGCGCGCGACTGCGTCCATCTCCAAGCGATTGATGTGCCACTGGCTGTGCTCGGTCGTCCATCGTCCACAAGCCGGCTGGCCGTCGCAGGTAGCCCCCCAGCCCGCAAGCGAAGCATCTGTGGATATCAAAACCCGCCTCGCCACACGACTCATGGCGATTCCTCTCGCGTACAACTCCGGTTGCCGCCACGGCGAAAGCGCATTCACACACGACTGTGGCACGGTGACCAACGACCGATCGTTGTTCCAGACGGCGATCGGGACATTGTCGCGGATCCACCATTGAAACGGACGCATATGAAGGAGACCGAGATTGCAAACGCTCGTTGCCGCAGCCATTAGCCTCAGGAGCCTCTGGAAAGTCTTCACCGACCTCTTCCGGCCCGGTGTGAACAGCGCCAGCTCGTTCTGTAACGCGATAATTCTGGCCTCTGAGAGACGGGCCCTCATCGAGATCGAATCTAGTTCCGCTCCCAAGAAGGGAATGACGTGTGTAGGAGAGAGCTTGCTCTTCTCCATGTTTACGTTCAGCCCCAAACGCTTTAAGTGACGCGAAATCTCGTCTTTTTGTTCGAGAATTGTGACGGGAGACTGCGACATTAATATCCAATCGTCCAGGTGCTCGAAGATGCGCACGCCCTTCGTCTTTAGAGGTCTTAAAGCCGCCCCCATGCATAGACTGAAGGTCCTCGGAGCTAATGACAGGCCGAACGGCAGCACAGCAAACTGGAAAGCCCTCCCTTCGAACGCGAAACGGAGGAAGCATCTGTGTCTGGGGACGATCTTGATGTGAAAATAAGCATCGCGAAGATCGATAGTCATAAACACATCTCTGTGCTGCACAAACCCCAAGATCTGCTTCAGAGTTAGCATCTTGAAAGAGCGCTTGGCTAACGCCCTGTTTAGCAGCCTCAGATCTAAGATCGGCCTCATTGTGCTGTCGCGTTTCGGGACGAGAAAATAACGACTGTACAAACCTTTGTTTCTGTCCTCGTCCGGCACGGGCTCGATCGCGCGCTTTCTCAGCAGCGTGGCGATCTCCTCTCGCAGCAGCGGCGCGTCCTGCTCCGAGACCTGCGATTCCAGCATACCTCTGAAACGCGGCAGACAGCGACTGAACTGGAGAACGTAGCCCCGAGTCATGGTGTCCCGTATCCACGGCGAAATTTTCGGCAAACTCTTCCATTGAGCCGCGCAATCCGTCGGAAAAAGCCTTACCTCCGCACGCGCGGCGCTCGCCGTCGTGTTCTTGCCGCTCTTGGCCGGGTGATAAGCATTCACGCATGCAGACATGAGTTCGCGATCGCGCTGATACGCCGCCGGGGCTGAATGGAAACACACACAGGCATCTCAAGTCACAGAACAAAGAGGCTTTATTAGCATTTTTCTCGAACTCACACACTTCCTCTTTCCGTCTCGCAAGACCGAACGGCGCGACGGTGAACACGCCCTCTTCAGGGCTGGCGGACAGTCAGGATCGCTGCACGGGGCCTACTGGGCCTGGGGCTGGTCGTGGCAGCCGCCCCGCGCCGCGCCTCCTTTGCCCGGGCGGCCCCGCAACTCTTCTCCCCGGCGGCTCCGGCCTAGCGGCTTGCCGATCGCGCGGCACGCTTGCCTTGGGCTTGCGGGTATCCTTCCGCGGAAAAGCCCTCCCGTACGCTTTTGAGCTCTTATCGACCTCCAAACAGCTCTCCGCGATGTCGCCAGCAGCGTCGCCGAACAGGCTCTGGCCGGAGATCGGCGCGTCGAGAAGCCCGCCATGGTTTTCCCCAAGCTTTCGGCGATTCTACGTGAGGATTCCAGCGCGTAATCCGTCACCAGAGCCACTTTCCTCAGCCTTTCGGACTCCTCTCTCTTCAAATGGCTGGAGATGAGTACCAGCAAGGAGGGCTGCGCGTGGAGCGCCGCCGCCGCGGAGCTTGCCGTCGCGTAAGCCTTGTCTGCGATGGCAGCCGTCGCCCGACAAGGTTTAGATGGTAAGATGGCGGACCCCTACGGCGCGCCTGGAACGAGGTGCGCCGTCAGCTTGGGATCCACGTGCGGGATGTGGCCGTAGCCCGCCTTCTCCGCGCCGTCCACAGACGACATCAGAGGTAGGCCCCTGGGTCGCGCCCTCGCCGAGAGAGGGGTTGTCCAGGAGCTTGTCAGTTCCTCGTGGATTTCTTCGAAGAAGGGGGCTCCCCGCGGTGCCGGCGGCCTCGAGCCAAACAAGCGAAACCCGCAGCCATCCAGCAGCCTCTCGGTGGGGGGAGCGGGAGCCTCCCACTTGATCCCCGATTCGCAGACGGAGTCTGCGAAGAACCCCATGAGCTCCTCGGCGGTGGCCGCGTGGTCCGACGACTCGCGGGACGGATCCTCCACGTCCCTGTCGTCGCTGTCTTCGGCGGCAAACGACATGTCATCGTCCGGCGCACGCTCGAATGGGGGTGAAGATTGGAGCGTCTCGCGAGACATCTCAGCGAGGGAACCCCACGAGTGGGAAGCCGTTGCCCCAGACCTCGGTGGAATCGAGGCCGGGGATGTGTTGGGCCGCGACTCTGGCCGCGAGCGGTCCACCCTGCTCCAGACGACGCTGAGGGGAAGCTTCTGGCAGTCGCGGCACTCAACATCCTTGCTGAGCGCCAAGAGCGCGTGGTCATGTCCAAGGCAGAGGACGCACTCCGCGTGCGTATCTGGAGGCTCCACATGACCCGAGCACCTGGCGCAAGGTTGGACTAAACATGAAAGGCTCTAAGGCCAGCTGTCGGTCGTCCATTTCTGCATGATCCAGCTGAAGAAGAGCCTCCTCCTCCTAGTCTGCCACATTTAGTTTCAAATGTGACGGCTCTTCCACAGGACCTCTGAACATGTGGCAGTTCTCCCGCAGCCACCCGACTGCAGACAAGAGGTCCTTCACTATCAGTCGCTCCTTCATAAGAGATGATTAGAAAAAAGGGATATAATATTTAATTAAAAAAGTAATCTCACAAGAGAAGAGATAGTTTGCACTAGATTTTTGGCGCATCTTTTTGTTTTCTACATGAAGCATAAACAGAAGCATACAGCTTGGTGCCATCAGCATCTTGTCTCGCCTCATGTTCCCTCTTTCTCCCTGTTTTAGGGATGCTGAATATTGGCAGCAGAGACCCTTCAAGCACGGCTTTAGACTCATTTGTCCAGTGTGCAAATGGCTGTCCGTGGCTGTTGAGTGTTACCGTAGTGGTCACAGATATTTAAAAAGTAAAAGTGATGTTGTACAAGTAATTCTGTTGTTTTGAAAGTTACATTTACATCCGTCTTACCCATCAATCTGAAATCGTTCCAGCAGACAAATACACCACCATTTTCGAATGCCTGGCATGTCCTTCTACATGAGAAATTACACACATTTAACACACACACAGTGTAGAACACATTCTGGCTATATAAGTATAAAAGAGTATAAAAAAAGACCATAAATGACATTTGCTATGTTAATTGTATATATTACAAAAATTAATCTTAAACAATTTACATGGGAAATGTCATTTATGGTCATTTTTCACTCACTCCATGTCCGAAGAAAAAAGTACTGACCTCGGTGAACAAAAGTGGAAGGCCTGTGCTCATGCTCAGTGCATACTGTGAAGAGCAAAGAATGAGTCCAGTTACCACGGTCTCAAATAATACACCACCCCACCCTTACTTAAATAGAGACTGCATTATATAATTTACCATTAAGATGAAAACTCCACAACAGTTTCCAGTGGTTTGGAGAGGAAAACCCTGAAAAGTGTTCAAAGATAATGAGGAAAATAATCAACAAAATACAATGCTAATACACCGGTGACGTCTACCTTTATGTCTCTGCCAAACTTTGTTGTCCACTGGCCTGGAGAAATATGATGCGCAAGGTCACTGTCGAAATGATAAGAAATACAAATGATTCTTCACCTCATAGTGGTTGCTGGTGTGAATAAATAGTAACTGAACACAACTAAAAAATATAAAAAAATGTAATAGCCTAAAACGTGGCTAAATTTGAAAAACAGCCTTAGAACAAGGTAAACAGAAAAAAGAGCCTTAGAACGAGGCAAAACTTCAAAATCCAGCCTTAGAACGAGGCGAAACTTTAAAAACCTGCCTTAGAACGAGGCAAAACTTCAAAATTCAGCCTTAGAACGAGGCAAAACTTAAAAAAAACACACAGAACAAGGCTTTGGGCTAACCAAATATGGCAATTCATACTATTCCAAAGCAGACCTGATGGATGAAGCAGTTTAGAAATTAAAATCTTGTCATTTGCCAGATTGGTCCAATATGTTCTGTACCTGCATGATGGAATACTGTGAATTAAAAAAAATAAATCCCAAGCTGAACAAGCCACAGAACAGGGCTGACTTATGTTACAAAACCTAAAAATGGTATGGAAACAACTGTCGCCAAAGCCGTCTGGATTGAGCGAATCCAGCAAAAACAGCTCTTTCTTAGCTGGATTCAGAACCTATGAACCATTTTACAAAAACGAATTACAATTGTGCCCAACAGTAAGCTAATGTACTGAATTAAATTAAATTGTTGGGTAGGTCATCGTGGCAGCTCCTTAAAATGTCACATACCTGCCCTTGAAACACGACCAAGCGCAGGTTGCCCTGATGGTTGTAATACAACCGCTCATCTAATACACCAGGAAAAGAAACAGATGGTGATTTATTTTTATTTTACTACCTGTTTACATCACAATTTATTATGCACTAGAAAGAGTGTACACTTTTGTTATTATTGTTTAATTATGGTACATTGTTTATTGGGAGCAGAACACTTCTTGTTAAGGCGTTTACTTTTGTGAGAAAAACAATGCTGTAGGCTACAGTATATTTACCAGTTGAGTGACATTTTTATTCATTTATTTTTTGTACATTATTTAGGTAACATAATTTATATTTACACTTTTATGTTGGCCATTTGTGGTTTATGCAATAAATATTAAAAGTTCTATTGTGCTTTATAATTCACAATATTTACAAAAATATATTGAACTTGATATGTCTCTCACGTGTATATTAATGTACATTGCTTTACAATCATTTTACAATGCATGTCTATATTTTGTTATGCGTGCCCAATAATCTATTATATTCATTGTCCATTTCGTTCATTAACATAGTTAAAATGGAGAGCAAAGTTATTTGACAAATAAAAAAACGTAATGCAATAGTTACATTCCCTGGTAATTAGTTAAAAACAGTGCGGTGGAAATCTCACACATCAAGTCACTTTGTTACTTACTTTTGATTGTGTATTTCTTTGAGGACCTCCGTATCGTCGCCTTTCTGCTCTCAGGATGTTTTGAGGCTAGGGTGAGGCTATGATACGTCCCCTTTGAGAGATAGTGGGAAATTTCCTCGTAAAGGTTATCCATCACTAAAGATTTTTTTTCATACTCTGGAGTTTCGAGCGTGATTTGTCAGCGTAAAATCCGTTCGACGTCATTCCAACTTACCGCCAATCAAATTGTGTGACGTCATCACCAGTCGAAGGACCCCGAGCGGATTTTGCAGGCCGAACACTTTCTGTACTTACACCGGAAGTAGACACGTTTACACGTTCAAGACGGAGTCAGACACAAGTCTAATAATAATAATAATAATAATAATAAATAAATAAATAAAACACACACACATCTAATTCCGTTTTGTCACTGACAAATTCGGCCATTAAAGTTGATTCTGGTTCTGATTCTGTTTACGCGAGGACCGTTCATTTTAATCAGGCGGTATTTGAGGACACCTTCAAGCGCGTCGGCGGTGACTTAACCACTGACCTGGAATCGGTTTCTCGAGACCGTGACGTCACAGAGTGAATCTTGAACTGATCTGAGAACAGCGTCGTCTCACCGGCACCAACATGGCGGCCTCCGTCAGACAGCTACTCAAACCTTGGACGTCGAGGTAAATTTCAATATCAACAAGAGCATTTCTGAGATTAAACTACACGCGACTTTTAACGTGTGCATTATTCGCAACGTTTGGGTATTTTTCATATACCTGGCAGTCCTTGTGTGTTTAAACACGCGTTTGAGCCTATTCGAAACGTCTATGATAAACGTGCGCGTGATTTGCTGCAACGTGTGTGTGTGTGTGTGTGTGTGTGTGTGTGTGTGTGTGTGTGTGTTACTTAGACATTTGCTATAGTGTGAGTCTGTGTGTATTGATTAGACATTTGCTGTTGTGTGTGTGTGTGTGTGTGTGTGTGTGTGTGTGTCTGTCTGTGTGTATTAATCAGACATTTACTGTAACGTGTGTGTGTGTGTGTGTGTGTGTGTGTGTGTGTGTGTGTGCGTGTATTTATACATTTGCTGTAACGTGTGTTTGTGTGTATTAAGACATTTGATGTAATATGTGTGTGTTAATTAGACAGTGTGTATTAATTATACATTTGCTGTAGTGTGTGTGCGCGCACGTGTGTATTAATTAGATATTTTCTGTAACGTGTGTCTGCGTGCGTGTGTTAATTATACATTTGGTGTAAGGTGTGTGTGTGTTATTTATACATTTGCTGTAACGCGTGTGTGTGTGTGTGTGTGTGTGTTATTTATACATTTGCTGTAACGTGTGTGTGTGTGTCTTGTAGACATTTGCTGTAACGTGTGTGTGTGCGTGTTATTTCTACATTTCCTGTAACGTGTGTGTGTGTCTTGTAGACATTTGCTGTAACATGTTTGTGTGTATTAATTAGACATTTGATGTAATGAGTGTGTGTGTATTAATCAGACAGTGTGTATTAATTATACCTTTGTTGTAGTGTGTGTGTTAATTAGACATTTGCTGTAACCTGTGTGTGTGTGTGTTAATTAGACATTTGCTGTAACGTGTGTGTGTGTGTGTGTGTGTGTGTGTGTTCTCCCCTCAGCGTGTGTTTGGTGAGATGGAGTCGGTACAATCCCTACTATCTGGAGGCGGAGCCCAGTAAAGCCGCATCCCCTCCGGACACGCCTGTGAGTGCTGAAGAGGCGGAGCTGCAGGAGCTGAAGAGCGTCAGACCAATCAAAGCCGCCCTGTCCAGTGACAGCAGCTCTCCGTTCATCGACCCCGTGGTCAGGTGAGACGCCACGCCCACTAAACACCAGTGGAGAGAGTAATGTGTTATAAAAGTGATGTGTTACAATAATGTGTTACGTTTTGCTGTAACGCAGTAGTTTTTTTTTTATTACAAATACCGTATTTTCTGGACTATGAGCCGCTACTTTTTTCACAGGTTTTGAACCACGCGGCTTATACAAAGATCTTTTGATAATGAAGATAAATGCGGTAGATAGCGTTTATTTTCTCTTTTTCTCTCCCGTTTTAATCAGCAAAGTTGCTGCCATGTTAAAACGCAGGTTAGGAAAGGATCTGTTTAGTTACACACGTGTACATTTACAATTCACAATCGTTCATAGAGCGGATGCGGCTTATATACAGGTGCGGCTTATAGTCCAGGAAATACGGTAATAATAAAACTAAAACGTCAAGCGTGTTTCGCCTTTGTTAGTTGTATGTATGTATGTAACTTAATAAATACTTGTCACTCTAACATGAAACATATTTCTACATAAAATACAAAAAGACAAGTGTACGTAAATACAGTGTTACGAAAGTTAAAAAAAATGTAAAATTGAAGTGATTAATGGCGTTAAAAATAATTGAGGCGATTAAGCACTTGAAATGAATCGCCCGGGTTAACGCGTTAACTTTGACAGCCCTGCTATATACACGCGTGTGATGTATCACGATTTCCAAGTAACACAATTTAACGTAATTTAGTTAAAAAGTAACACAATTTCTCGCACGCTCTCCTCCCGAACAGCAAGTTCATCAACATGATGATGGAGGACGGCAAGAAGATCCTCGCTCGGGAAATCATGACGCAGGTTTGAGCGAATCCTGCCGTCCGACCCGCGACGCCCTACTTGACGTGTGTGTGTGTGTGTGTCAGACGCTGGAGACCATCAAGCGGAAGCAGGTGGAGAAGTTCCACAAGTCGTCGGCGGCCAAGAGAGAGGAGACGGAGTGCAACCCCTACGTCATCTTCCACCAGGCGCTGGACAACTGCAAGCCCATCGTGGGCCTGGCCAGCATTCAGAAGGGCGGGAAGTCCTACCAGGTCTGACCAGGCCACTGCTCCACAACTTTGTTTGTTTGTTTGTGTGTTTGTGTAGCGCTTTTCTTGTGGCTCTGCGGAATTAGGGAGAAAAACCGTCTTTAACCCTTTACTGCTGGCTGCCAGGCGGTAAACTTTAAACGTTTTTTTTTTTTTTTTTTCCGATTCAATGTAATATTTCTAATAAAAATATTTAAAAAATATATATATAATTTTAAATGTTGTTTTAAACGTATCACCGGAAGATACATTGTGTAGTAAAGGAAGGGGTTAACATTTCAATCACAAAAATGTACCACGCCACATTCAAGCGACCCACCAGACGACACTTCTCTTAGACATTTGAGCAGAAAAGTTACTGTTCTCCGCCCTAGACCTCCAAAACTAGTTTTTTTTTAATAAAAATCTGAAAAAATCGACCAAATGTGGAGCGGCTCCCCTAGTGGCCACTGCTGTAGAAGAGCAATGGAGCAGATAATTGCTGCCACCTGGTGATCAAATTATGTATTACAAGTGTATGTTTGAATTGATCAAGTTTTTTGAAGAATGATTTTAATTTAAGGCCCCGTAATCTGACAATAAACAAAGCGTGTCAAATTCGATACAGAACGCAGTAAAGGGTTTAAAGAAGAAAAATGCCCGTCGTTCACCTGCGTTCAAAAATGTGGGGAGAAAACGTCGTAAACCGTTAAAAAGCTCGACAAACCTTTCCGTGGACCAACAGAGTAAAAGCAATAATCAGTCGATCAGGAGAAAGCACCAGGGCCGATTGGACGGATCTTTCAACGCTCACGTTTAAGTTGCTCAGTTGTCTTTGCTCCACCGTCATGAAAAGTGAGTGGGTGGGTGTGTCGGCGGCTTGAGGAAGAGGGCGTGTCCGTAGTGTTGTCCTGATGTGGCCCGAATAAGCGCCGTCGACTGTATATGTTGCTGTGTCCAACTATTTAAAGATTTCATACCCCCAAAATATGCAGAAACAGATAGTTGCATTATGAGTGCGTATTAGGCGGTGTGAGGTACTTGAGTAAATGTACTTCGTTACTGTACTTGAGTATGTTTCGGGCTACTTCGTACTTGCACTGAGTATAAAAAATATGAGCCATTTTTACTCTCTACTCCACTGCATTTGTGATTGAGTAGCTGTACTTTTCACTCCACTACATTTGAACAGACACTTTAATCGTTACTCGTTACATTGTGATTGTGCGCGACAAACCGGAATCGATTTATACCGCGGTTAATTTCTTGGGCGGACGAGGTGAATATCGCCATCTTTAGGCTGCTGAAGGTAATGGAGGCTATATGTGAAATAGAAACCACAAGAACGCGAATTAGGGGCGTAAAAATGTGTTTTACAAGTGTTATTATATAATATATAACTTTATAATATATAATTTACTAATCAGATTAATCATTTTATTTTATATCTACTTGCAAATGTAAGTGATTGAGACTGACTTTTTGTTCTTTTTATCTACTTTGTTCTACCAGTTTTCAAACATTGAGGTTAAATTCTGTTTCTGTATTAGAAAATATTAGTTTGTTTTCACACTTCCTTTTTTTTGGGCCTATATTGAGCACGAATAAAAATACTTCTCAATACTTAAGCTCTTTTCAAATGGGATACTTTGCTACTTTGACTCGAGTCTTTTTGAAATGGGTGACTTGTTACTTGTATTGGAGTAATTTTTACAGTAAGTACCTGTACTTTTACTCAAGTATGGCTGTCCGCTACTCTTCACACCTCTGGTATTAGGTGCAGCTACGATTGATTCATTCTGCATTACAAACCTTTTTTAAACCGTCTTTTAGGTTTCGGACGATTTACGCCGCTGTAGGCGTCAAAAACCCGCAAGATTTTGAGCATCTAGAATTGGTAAAGCCAGGTGGTGCTTATATTTGTGTGAACGAGAGCGGACCCAACCCTGAGCCCTGTGGCTCCCCCCGATGAGCAAAGTCCAGCTCTGTTGCTGGTGTCTCACCTTCTCTTCTCTTCTTCTCTCGCAGGTTCCGGTTCCTCTGACGGAGAACCGCCGGCGCTTCCTGGCCATGAAGTGGATGATCACGGAGTGTCGGGACAACAAGCATCGCCGCACACACATGCACGAGAAGCTCTCGCAGGAGCTGCTGGCCGCCTTCGCCAACGAGGGCAACGTGGTGAAGCGCAAGCACGACCTGCACAAGATGGCCGAAGCCAACCGCGCCTACGCTCACTATCGCTGGTGGTAGAGCGAGAGAGAGAGAGAGAGAGAGTGAGAGAGTAAATAAAGAACAGTTTCCTCTCGTTGACCGAGGCGTGTTCTACAGACGAAACGCTGCCGATTTTTGGACTTGGACGGTTTTTCTTTCCTCCAGCTTTTACGTTTATGCTTTTTTTTTTCACACCTGAATTTCTTTGCTTTTCAGCATCATGATAGACGCAAGAGTCACACCAGAGTGACGATTTCGATTCAATTGCGATTAAATTTGTTTTTTTTTAATCTCTTCACACATGCGGATAAACAGAATAAAGTGAATGATGAATGTAATGTACCTGCGTCTGTGATCCGTGAGACGGCGGCTAAGAAAACTAAACCGCGTCACTGGTGGGCGTGGCTGGCAAGACTGGGAGGAAGTCCAATTATCAACGGCAAAAAAAAACGCTGATTTTTTTTTTCCTTTTTTAAATTTTGGTCCTGACTTCAAATGTGGGGAAAAACGAGTGCTTATATTTGCGCAATTTATTTATTTATTTATTTTTTTAAATCGGCAAATCCCCAGGTTTTTGAACGTCTAAAATTGGAAAAAAAAAAAAAGAGTCTTTCGTGAATGATCCGTTCGAAATAAACACTTTTTTTTGTTTGTTTATTAAACACTGGGTTACAGGGAATAAAGGAGCCTGAAGTGCGTTCACACCGAAGCGTCTGCAAAATACCTTTATTTAAAAGTGTGTCGGATATATAAACGTACACATGAAACATCTGGACTCCTCCGTCGCCGATGGACGAAACATCTGGACCGAGTCCTCCGCTCCTCGTCTCTCAGGTGGAGGCGGTGCAGATGTTCCCCTCAGGCCTCCAGCTCGCTGTAGTAGTACTTGTGCGCCGTGTCGCTCAGCGTCCAGCCGCCGGCCCGGAACTCCAGGATCTCCAGCAGCAGCAGGCGGTTCATGGAGCCGAGGTCGGCCTGCAGCAGGAAGCCGTCCCGCAGGAGGTGGAACAGCTGGTCCATCTGACGCACGCTCTGCTTCTCCAGCTGGTCCCCGATGCGGTGGAGCTGCAGCACCAGACAGTCCACCTGACACACACACACACACACACACACGTGACCTTTGACCAGCGGTGCGAGGTACTTGAGTGAATGTACTTGTACTTAAGTATGTTTTTGGCTACTTCGTACTTGCACCGAGTAAAATCAAATCATAAAAAAAAAAAAATCAAAAAAGCCATTTTTACTCTCTACTCCACTGCGTTTGTGATTGAGTAGCTGTACTCAACTCCACTACATTTGGACGAAACACTCGTCGTTACTCGTTACATTGTGATTGTGCGCGACAAGCCGGAATCGATTTATACCGCGGTTAATTTCTTGGGCGGACGAGGTGAATATCGCCATCTTTAGGCTGCTGAAGGTAATGGAGGCTATTTGTGAATTACAAACCACAAGAACGCGAATTAGGGGCGTAAAAATGTGTTTTACAAATGGTATTATATAATATATAACTTTATATAATACATATAATATATAATTTACTAATCAGATTAATCACTTTATTTTATATCTACTTGCAAATTGAAGTGATTGAGACTGACTTTTTGTTCTTTTTATCTACTTTGTTCTATCAGTTTTCAAACATTGAGGTTAAATTCTGTTTCTGTCTTGGAAAACAATAGTTTGTTTTCACATTTCTTTATTTTTTGGGCCTATATTGAGCACAAGTAAAAATACGTCTCAATACTGAAGTTCTTTTAAAATTGGATACTTTGCTACTTTGACTCAAGTCTTTTTTTAAATGGGTGACTTGTTACTGGTATTGGAGTCATTTTTACAGTAAGTATCTGTACTTTTACTCAAGTATGGCTGTCCGCTACTCTTCACACCTCTGCCTTTGACAGGGTTCCTACGGCTGCTTGAAATCCTTGAAAGTGGAAAATTCAAATCCTTGAATTTTAAACGAAGTGCTTGAAAATGCGTGAAATCTTAACTGTGCGGAAACGAGTCGTCTTGTGAGCCGTGTCTCCTCTCGATCTTCCTGATGATCGGCACATGTGCAGTCGTTTGAAAGAATGAATTTTTACCATCAATATCACGCGTTTAAAAATAAATATCGCTATAGAGAATTTAAAATGAACCGCATGCGTTAATGCGCTAACCTCGACAGCCCTACTTTAAATGTACATTTTACATTACAAGGTGCTGGAAAAACTTTGAAAGTGCTTGAATTTTATCTTTCCGAAAGCGTAGGAACCCACCTGACACACACACACACACGTGACCTTTGACCTACTGACTGACCTGCTCTTCTGTCTACTAGAGCTGCAACACTCCGGAGAAAATGCCAATCACGTTTTTTTTTTTGCTTGGAACAAGGATCACGATTCTTTTTGGATGTTTTATTATTTTCAACAAACGACCATGAAAATCAGGTTGTCAAACAGCAATATAATAACACATATCACTTATAGTCAGAGGTGTCAAGTAACAAAGTAATACTACGTTACCTAACGAAAGTAGAGTTTGGCTTACTTTTACTTTTCTAGAGTATTTATTTTTTCCGCTTACTTTCTACTTCTACTTCTTATTTTTTAAAGCAAATATCGGTACTTTCTCTTCGTTACTTCTTCAAAACCAGCCGCGTTACCGGTTAGTTTTATTTCCGTGTTGAATTGATATAAAAAAAAAAACATGCGGACAAATCACGGCAAATCATAAACTAGATATAAAGGAGATAATGTAATGTGGAAGCTAGATTTAGGTCATTATTTCATAACATGTACGTATTTGAAAATAATCTATTTTGTTACAATTTTTACAGATTTATCAACCTCCTGTGTGATTTAGTGTCTTGAGGCGGATTGCACAGAAGCTTTGTAATAAAATGCATTAGTTTTCAATGCAATTACAACAATTTAATAGAACAATATAGTTCTATAATGCTATTTTTTTGCCCTAGCATTACTTTTACTTTTTACTTTTACTAAACACTTAAAAGTAGTTTCATCAGTAACGCTGCTTTTACTTTAGTAGAATATTGGGCATTTTACTTTTACTTTCACAGAAGTACTTTTTGACTCTAGTATCTCTACTTCTAATGAAGTAACAAAAGTGACTACTTCTGACAGCACTGCTTATAATACTTTACATTCAAATACATGGAATGAAACATGTCATGCGAAAGTAATGCCGTAAAGAGAAAAAAGCAGCATAAAAACAAACATTCCAAAATACAGTATTATGTACAGTTGAGGACGACATGATTAGCTCGGTTTAAACGCACTTTTGAAATACTTTTCAAACTATGATTATTTTGTAGGCGGGGCTAATCATTTTGTCCTCACCTGTAGATGTTTGCTGTGTGTGTCACACACACACACACACACACACACACACACACACACTTCAGAATAAAATCCATTTTCAGGTAGTAAAATGTCTGAGCTGATATCAGACCTTCTTTACTGTTTCCTCACTCATTCTCTCCGTTTATTTGACTGAATTAAGATCGTAATCTTTTAACGGTTAATCGTGCAGCTCTAGTGTGTGTGTGCGTCGCTATATGACTATTTGTTTTTTTTTTTGTCACCATTTCATGGCACAAACAATTTACAATATTCAAAACGCATGTACGACAGAAAACATTCAAGATTGTATCACGCCAATAAAACACTCACATAAACATAGACATAAAAATATGCAAACAATAATAATAATAATAATAATTAAACCTTTATTAAGTTTGACACTTTTTGTATTTCTGATCAAAAATCTTTGGCGGACAAACACGTGGAAATTGGTCTTTCAGTGTCTCTTGAGTTAGAATAAAAACAGAGGCTTGTTTATTGTTTATGACAATTTTATAACTAAAAACATCTACCGTCTTTATAAGTTTATAAGTTGCTTCAATCGCATCCCTTTTTGGACAAAAGCCAAATGACTTTGAAGCAAAGTAACGTAAACGTAAAGTAAAATTGAGTAAAAGTTAAACTAAGTTAAAGTAAAGTAAAATAAATGTAAAGTAAAAGCACTGACTGTAAAGTAAAAGTGAAGTAAAATGAAGTAAAAGTAAAGTGGAATTAAGTAAAAGTTAAGTAAAGTAAAATTAAGGAAAAGTAAAAATTCAAGTAAAAGTAACGCAAAAGAAAAGTATGATTAGGTAAAAGCAAAGTAACCTAAAGTAAAAGTAAAGTAAAGTAAAAGTACATTTAGGAAGTGGAAAGTCTTTTTTTAGGAAAGTATTTTGGAAAGTATTTTTGCAAAGTCAAATTCACAAAAACACAACGAACGTTATGAAGCTGAGGAACACGACCTGGTGAAAAAGCTACGTTTCCGTATTGTTTTCTCCACACTAGGACACACACTTTCCCTCGTTCCGTAGCGTCTGCTGTACATAAAACCAGCTTTTTAAAACATATTCAGCTTTTCTCTGTTTTTTTTTGAAGGAACACCTTGTGTCAGGCTGATAACGCGTTTTCTCGCGGTAATTTGAAGCAGAAACGGTAGTTTTTGCCTTTTGCGTTTTTTCATTAAGCGCAATAGTGCACATCACACTTTCAGGCCTCAACATCGCACAGTGAACGTCGTTACGCTGAGAAACACGACTTGACGGAAAAGTTACATTAAAAACGGACATTTTCCATCGTTTCCTAGTGTCTGCTGCACATAAAATGTTTTATTATTTGTGCGCTTTGAGACAGTTAAAACTGTGAAACTCATTATTATTATTATTATTATTATGAACAAGACTCGGCTTTCACGTCTTATTCAGGAAAAGCCTCGTTTCAGGCTGAAAGCGCAGTTTCTCGCGGTCTTTTTCCCCCGGCAGGATTTGACTTTTCTGCACTTAATAATAATAATAATAATAATAATAATAATAATAATTGAATCTTTGTTAGTCCCTCAGTGAGGAAATGTTTTCTCTGCATTTGACCCGTCCAATCAGACGCGACCTCGGAGCCGTGGGCAGCCACAAGGTGCGGCAATAAATAACAATAATACTAATAAAAATAATAATAACAACAACAACAGTTTTTATTTTAAGGAGCCTTTCAGGACACTTAAAGACGCCGTACGAGACATAACGAACAGAATCAAATAAAGAGATTTTGTCGCGTGTGAAAAAACCAAACCAAAAAAAAAAAAATAAATTTAAACTTCAAATGTAATGTCATGACGTGTGTGTGTGTGTGTGTGTGTGTGTGCGCGCACCTCTTCCTCGTTCCTCAGGGCGTCGGCCTGGGCGAGGCGGAACAGACAGTCGTACACCGGCTGCACCAGCGGCATCATGGGAGTGTTGTTCACCTGCACACGGACACTCGTCACGACGCCGAATTACATTTTTTTTTCTTTTTTTTCATATTTGACGTAATCAAACGTGCTCGGGTTTGATTAGCGCCGTGTCGTTCTCTCACACACACACACAAGAGCGCGACTATTTTATGGCCGCACGATTCGTCCAATCACGTCCAATAGCGAGAGATTCATTATGCGTGTTGCAATTTCAATCATAGTTCCACGCAGTGTTCTTCAACAAGCTTAACATAATTAAATGTTCATACCGGTGCTGTCAAACGATTCAATTTTTTAACTAGTTAATCGCACTTCCCTGAACAAATTAATCGTGATTAATCGCGATTAAATGACCGAAGCTTGTAATATTGGATATTGAGTTGTAATATGTAAATGAACGTAAACTCAACACTAAACAGACGGTAACCAGAAACAACTCCGAGGGAACAGCAACACGTGACGAGGAGAGACTGACAATATTCAGCAATGCATTGGGTCCTTAGCGTGCTTCAAATACTTCCGCACCGGAAGTATTGACGTTGCATGCAAGCCTCGCTCGAAGCTCCCACGAGAGCTCCCTCTACTGGTCATTACAGAACCCCCTCCTCTATAAGCTCCTCCTGGAGCTTTTACGCGGGCGTCCCCTAGGCCGTGGTGCAGGTCGAT
>MU204216.1:41628-52336 GCA_017309775.1 Paedocypris sp. Pulau Singkep
CTGTTGCGTATGTGCTTGCTCGCTGGTCTTTGTCTTTGTCTTGTCATAACCGCAGCCACTTAGTTAACACCAACAATCCAGACGACAAATTGAATAAAAAGCAACATTTCCCTTACATATTTATATGTGCGCTTTGAGACGGTTAAACTGTGAAAAGCGCCTTACAAATACTCATTATTATTATTATTATTATTATTTTTATTTTTAACCCTCCGGGGTCGAGTCGCACTTTTTTCATGATTAAAAATGAAAAAAAGTCATTTTTGGTGTAACATATAAGTGTTATCCATCAATTGAGAGTTTGAAGTACATATTTTTTTTAGGTTACACTCTTAATAAAAAGAGGACGTTTAGTTTATTTTTGTAAAATTAATAATAAAAATTCAACTAAAACATGAAGTGTGTTTTGCCTTCTCTTTGTCAGCTGACAACAAACTGTGACCTAATAAATACTTAATAATAATAATAATAATAATAATAATAATAATAATTGAACCTTTATTAGTCCCTCAGTGGGGAAATTTTTTCTCTGCATTTAACCCATCACTCTCACATGAAACATCGACTACATAAAGCTTAGAATGTCTGTTTTTAAAAATAAATGTAAGTAAATACAGTGTTGTCTGTTTATCTCATTCGTATGAATCTAAAGCTTCGGCTTTTTGAACAAAGTTATTTGCAGTTGAAAAGGTGTCTGTGCTGCTAGCTTTTTTTCTTTTTTGCTTGCAATCTTCTTTCTTTTCGCTTCGGATTTTTCGTTTTTTTTTTTTCCACACTTGCTTTTCTGATCCAAGCTTCACGTGGGGGCGGCCCTTACTCTGATTGGCTGGTGAGTATGTGATTGACAGCTGCTTGACCAGGAAGAGTTCAGCAGAAATACACCTTGACATTCACTGCTTTTCTTATATATTCGCACACAAACTTTAAGTGATTGTGTTATTTTTAGCACAATACTGCTAAATTATTGAAATACAGAACATCGAAATACTGTGTGAGTGCAGTGCTCCCCATAGGCGCCTTACAAATGAAATGTATTATTACTAGTAATGAAAATAATGTTAAAATGTTCCGTTTGTTTTAACAACTCTTATTATTCCGTGCTGACTAGAATTGAACGTGAGACCCTGTATAAGTGCGCACTAAATCTTTCTGAAGCAGTGATGATGATGATGATGATGTCGTGTCGGTCCAGGCAAACTAATAAATACTCCGATGATGAATGTGTTGCGATTATGAATGTTTAAGCGCTCGTTAAACTCCTCCCCCTACTCCAGTCAATCACAAGTCGTGAATGCTGCAGCCAATCACATTCTCACCAGCCAATCAGAGCAAGGGCCGCCTCCACGTGAAGCTTGGGCCAGAAATCCAAACGAAAAAATATAAAAGAACGAACAAACGAAAAATCAGAAGCGGAAAAAAAAAGTTTCAAACGAAAAAGTGAAGATTGCAAGCAAAAAAAAAATAAAAAAACAAACGTGATTTTTGTTCGTTTCTTCTCAATTTTGGCCCTAATCGGATTCCATATTTTTTTCTGATAGGAAAAAAAAAACTAGGACAGATAGAAGATTTGAAAAAAAAAACGTGCGATTAATGGATGAGTGGAATGAGCGTGCGAGCAGTGGAGGAGAGAGGAGAGCGACGGACCTTCAGGTAGTCGAAGATGCTGCAGATGAAGGAGACGAGACACAGCCACTGCCCACTGCTCCTGCTGCGCGTCTCCTCGCGCTGCTTAAACTCCTGCTGCAGGCGGTTCAGAAGGTTCCGGCGGAAACAGCTTCCGCTCGTCTGCTTGGCCTCCGCCTGCGCCGCCGCCGCAACAAACAAACAAGTCGCCAATCATCACTACCGTATTTACGCGGAAATAAGCACCGCGCGGATATAAACACCACACTAATACTTCAGGCACACAATAAAAATTCCAAAAATATATATATAACGTTACGCCAATATAAGCACCAGGTTTATTTTTTCTTCGAATTTTTCTTCTGGGTGCTCATAATCGCCAAAGTAACACTAGAAGAAACTATGTATTTCTTTATCCAAACATGTATACATAACAAATAACAACAGCATAAAAGACCGCAACATAATAATAACAGTACGTATTGTTGCTTTCCACAAAACATGTTCGAAAAGGAGTAAGAAAGAAGTACAACTTCTCTAGCCCCGCCCCCTTTTATATTGCACTTTAACACATGTGTCCACAGCAACATCATACATTAACATGGACCCTTGACACAATATAAATCTATGACAAAAATTTGACAAAACGATTCCGCGTTTTTAATGCAGTTCGAATGAATGTCCCTTTTACATTTATGTTTGAAGTGTTTTAAGTTCGTACATTGCTCTTCCCTTTTCCACAATTTTACTCCGTTTCCAGTCAAACTGAAACTCTTTTTGATGGTGTGTGTATATTGCACTTTTAAGTTTGACTTGCCTCTTCCACACTCTATTCCACATTTCCTTCACGAAACAACTTTTGTATTCCCTCCGGCAACAATTTGGCTAAAACACAGTACTTGCCGTATTTTTCGCTGTATAAGACTTTCTTTGTCGATCTTTGATCAAAGTAAAACAAGCAGATTTTCTCGCGCGCGTCTTTAAAACTAAAACAGCTGCTCTTCTCTTAAAGGCACAGCGCAGAAAACAGAGCGGCAGGCGTATGCGCGTGAAGTACAAACTGTGTTTGATTAGTAATGTCTGTGCCGTCATTGGTAGTTGTAAGTTACAACTTGTAACGAAACTAATGTGTAATACTGTATTAAAGTGTTTATATACTTGTATAAAAATCTAATTCATGAATTATCACGGTATTGCAAAATCCATATCGTGGCACATCTCAATACCGCTATTCAGGTTAATACCGCTACACCGCGCAGCGCTACTCTCACTGTTTACTGACTTTACTGACTGTTCATGTCACATGTTTGACATACAATTGTTCTTAAACTGCTGTTAACTTTTATACAGTTGATATAAAATATTTTACTACAGCATTTGGTTCCGAATCTTTTTTTTTCTAGATTTTCCTCCTTTAAAATTGGGTGCGTCTTATATGGCGAAAAACACGGTAGCTGATTTAATTCCAGTAATGCACTGGTTCCGTGAGCGTCACCTGCACGATGGTGTAGCAGATGCGTCCCGCCTCCCGGCTGAAGACCTGGTCCTTCAGGGACTGGTCCACGATGAGGCTGGACACCTTCTCCAGGTCCACCGAGCCGGGATCTGACACAAGCGCATCGCCGTGGTCACGTGACTGTGAGAGCAGCTGGAGGACACCCACCTTTCAGCGCCGTTTTCAGAAGCTTCTGCGACTCGGGGTCGAAGGACTGGATCTTGTATTCTTCCCTGCACGAGTTCTCCATCCTGGGTGAGAAGAAGACCGTTCACATCGGGCTGTTGGAAGGATGGGAAACGCACCGCGAGGAGCCACAATCTGGATGAAACTGACTAATTCAACTTTATTTTAACTCTCAAGGACTGTTCAGAATCAAACTGGATCCATCGTGGTGCGGCGGCTTTGAACGGGAGAATCCGTTTGGAGTGTCACAAAAAAAACAAAAGGGCGTGAAAGCACGTGACCTTTAGCGGCTCGGATCAAAGCCGATATGCGCTGTCGTCATCACTCCGCTTTCAAAGGGGAACAGGAGCGCGCGTGCGAGATAAGCGGATTTAACGACACCTGCACCGCGCATGCGCACACACACACACACGCGCGCGCGCCGTTTAAAAGAGCTCGCAGATATAATCAGTGAAGTAATGACGCAGGCGGAAGTTTTAGGCGTCAAAGAAGCACAATTCAGAACGCTCAAAAAAAGTTAATAATGTCTTGATTTAACACCAAAACACCATATTTACGGTAATCGTGTCGTGAAACAGACGTGGTTCGAAATGGCTCGTGTTGATCTTCACGCGAGCGTGTTGTTGTTGTTATTATTATTATAGTCGCGTATAATTTAACGATCGAATGACGTAATTTATCGCTCGGATGTTTATGTTTATGGCTGCTGACCCTCGTGGTGTCATAAAACACGCAAACGTGTCAACAAAGAGCTCCGGAATGAAATAGTGACCAAAGGAAAACAAATAAACGTTATCAGCACCGAGCCTGAAAACTGTTACCTGGTAAGATCATTAGACATTAGCAAATCGTTGTAAACATGAAAATCTTACCCTGCGATTAGGAGAAGAAAAACTAGATGTTCACATCTGTCCGTTTGATTTAGCCTCGGCGCTCTTCTGGCTACACTAACACAACGCCACTTCCGGTGGACTCATGAATATTAACTACGCACTCGTTCGAGCAAGCTGATTGGAGGTTGGCACTTAAACGCACTTAAACAATACCAGAGGTGTAAACTTAAGAGTACCGTAGCTGAAAACCATACTTGTGTAAAAGTACAGATACCTTACTGTATAAATTACTTCACTACAGGTTACGAGTCATCGATTCCAAGAAGACTCGAGTAGAAGTCGTTAAGCATCTAATTTTAAAAGAACTTGAGTATTTTACTCGTACTGAATTTAGGTTAAAAAAAAAAACACCCAGCAGTGCGAAAAACGAGACTATTTATAGGATTTAATATTACTATATTAAGGGTTTATTTCCTAAAATAGAAATGAAATTTAACACCTCAGTGATTCAAAATGGCAGAACAAAATAGACTTTAAAAAAAGAACAAAAAGTCAGTTTCGGTCAAACTCCATTTCATCCATTTAGTATAGAATATCACATTTAATACTGAGAGCAGCCAATTGATTTGACTAATTGAAAAAATGAAGTAACGCAACAGTTTCCAAAAAAGCTGTTGTTCAGTTACTGATGTTTAATTAGTTACTGTCAGAAGTGTAAAGTACTTGAGTACACTTTAGAGAGTTTTGTACATTTTGTAAATACTTTTGTACTTTAGGTGTTTTGGCAACTTTGAACTTTTACTATCACAAATATAAGTAACTTTTAAATTCACGCCATCAATAAAGTACAAAGTACTAATACAAGTACAAATACTATGCGCAGTGTTTCAATGTCTGAAGAATTTTTTTCAGTTTTTTTTACGCGTTTGTCTTTGTTTTTTTAGAATCAATTGTGTTATACATGCGTATACATATTTACAAAATTCCCTACAGTGTAGTACTTTACACCTCTGCTTACTGTTGTAACGATGTAAGTCAACTGCTAACTCAGTTACTAATTGTGAAAAGTACCTGGTAACTGTAACTAATTAGTTTTTCAAAGGAGCATTCCCAACACTTTATAGCGATTTATGTGTAAAAGAGCGCAATTACTCACTCGTTTGACGTGCGATTCACACTCCGCGACAGGCGGTGGCAGTAGTGCGGCGAAAACGATGAAACCAAACCGTCTTAAAATGACAGGAAGAGAAGACGATAATGTTCCTGAAGCTTCGGCGAGTCCTCCACCGTCTCGTCTGAATCACGTTACTGAGTTTGTAACTGATGTGCTTTTACTGTAAAGTCTCGTGAAGATGCGCGCGATTAAAGAGGAGAGAGAAGAAAGCGGAGAATATGAAGCGTCCGGAGTCTCCGAGCAACATTCTGAGGGGAAAACAGGTCGCTTTCTTCTTCTCTTTCTTCATCTGGTTCTGCTGATTCCGACTCGGTCCGTTCATATTTTATTATTATCTGTATTAATAACTGCATTGCCACGCGCGTGATGACGAAGCACGAAATGTAATATTACGGTAATGTTACTTGTTACTTGACAAAGCAAGTAGTAAACAAAAACGACACCCTTTTGTTTTCTAAACCTCTAGTCTACGTCAGAGGTGTAAAGAGTATCAGACAACTATACTTAAGTAAAAGTACAGATACGCACTATATAAGTTACTCCAGTAGAAGTAAAAAGTCACCACTATGAAAACGATTTGAGTCAAAGTAGCAAAGTGTCGAATTTTAAAAGAACTGAAGTGTTTTACTCACACTAAATTTAGGCTAAAAATAAACAAAGACATGTGAAAAGAACTCAGTTCGTGAGATTTTACTTTCTAGCACAGAAACGAAATTTACCACCCTACGTGTTTCAAAAATGGTAAAACTAATTAAATGAAGAACAAAAAGTCCAAGAAATTAACTGTGGTAAAAATCAATTATGGTTTGTCGTGCACAATCAAGATGTAACGAGTAACGGAAAGTCTCAGTTCAAACGTAGTGGAGTGAAAAGTACAGTTACTCCATCAGAAGTGCAGTGGAGTAGAGAGTAAAATCAATTAAAAATTCAATTAAAATCTATCAATTAAAAGTTGCTTATATTATGATATAATATGATATAAAGTTGCTTATATATTGTGACGATTTCCGTCAAGGAGGCGTTACTGCCGAGCGTAGCAGTCAGAAGAGAGGAGTCTGATACTCGTGTCCCATACACCGCACGACTACGAGCATCCGTAAAACCAGACACAGCTTGGGTGAAGTGGTGAACTTTATTAAAGCACTGCTTTAACACTTCACACACACACACACCTATATAAAAAGATTAACATAAAATAAACATTTAAACACTAAAAACAACACTTATTTACACGAATGTACAGAAACCGCAGGGATTGGTGGATAATCCCTGGGCTAACCCCCCCTTGCTGTGACTCCACACCCCCTGCTGGGTTTTCACACCTCTGGAGCTCTGCTCCAGCACAGCCCCCACAGCAGCGGATCGCCACAATATGATATATTTTGATACTCAGTACTAGTACAAAGTAGCCAAAAACATACTTAAGTAAAGTAACAAAGTCCATTTACTCAAGTACTTTACACCTGGTCTACGTGTGTAAAGTTCCAACAGATTTTGCAGAGAAGTTTTCGGAACAGTTTCGAAATGTTTTGCAAACACATTTCGAGAGAATGACATTGAATTATCACTCGCGCAAACACTGCATCGTGAAACGTCTTACTTCTGCTAAACCCGACGCGACTCGCTTCGAGAGACGTTACGGCGGAAGAGAGTTACACTTGAAGCGTTATATAAGTGCACCGTGTTTACGCATGTGTGTTAATGTCCATTGTTCATTGGTGTCAGGACCATTGTTGTCCATGAGCAGTCGAGCAAGCTACTAGCGCCACAGTGGCTAGGAAAACAAAACCTTAACTTTTGAAGTTCACTGGCCCGACTATCAAAACCACTGGCCCAGGTCGACGCGCATTAATCGCAAAAAAAAAAAAAACAAAAAGCTGTTTGCTTGAACAACATGAATATCATTGTACATTGTAGTAAATATAAGTGGTATTTTTACTCACTCCTGCCAGAGTGATTTAAACTGCAAAAATACAAAAAAATTACAAAATACATTTTAATACAAAAATACAATTTTAATTTACAATTTAATTTAAACTAACTCCCAGAATGTCTGCATAGTTTTTATAAAGACCATCAAATAAATAATTTCAAACGTGTTTAAACATACAGACTTTTGAAATATTGTACAGAAGGATCACTTTGTGCTGCGTCTGAATGTGACGAACATCACGCGACTGATACTCTGTTCTTCAGGTAATATTCATGATAGTAGTTTGGCTAACGTGTGTAAAATAGTAACGTGTGTCGTTATTGCAGTTGTGAAAAGCATAAAGAAAGCCGCGTTAGCGTTCCGTGATTTAACAAACTTTTCTTTTAATAAAATTATCACTAAGCAGTTGCCGTCTTTTTTTTTCCCGCGCCGCTTTATTAAATCTTGCTTTTCGTGTTTGATGACAAGATTTATCAAGATTATTCGCGCGGAAGTTGCTACTTGTTGTGTATGCGGCGGCGACGGAGGTGCGCGCACAACCACGTGACGCGGCACTTCGGCAGGAAATGCCCAAAAACTTGCTGCACATTAGTGAGGCTGTCGGGATCACATGACGCGTTAGCCGTAGTTAGTTAGCGAGCGATTTAACAGAAATGCAGGTAAATAATGACAAATTTAATTTTTTTATCGAGTCGTTTTTAATCACTCCATAAATGCTCTACTTTTTCTCGCAACTGTAATTAATAATAATATTGATAATTAATACATGAAAAAAATGTTTCCTTTATTTCATGCCATTGTTTCTATTTTCCTTTTTCTTGTTTCTTTTCTTTTCTTTCATTTATACATTTATGTTTATATTTCCGAAAGAGGGGAAAAGACGGAGTCAGTCAAACTCAATTCCCTGTTGTCATCGCAACTTGGCCAATAAAGTTTTCTGATTTTCTGAAACTCCTAGGAGATTCCGGTCGTACGACACTTGGTGCTCAGGAGAGGAGGGGAGGAGAAAAAAAAAAACACAAGGCAATTAGAATAGCTTCAAGTACTGTAGATTTTGAACAATTTTCTGAAGGTGCAGGTGTAATTCGGTTCCGAGCACTAACTAGGCAGCCTTTCTATACGATATATTAATATTTTCTGTAAGTTATTATAATAATCATAATAATACATTTTATTTTTGGCGCCTTTCATGGTGAACGCCAGTAAAACACAGTACACAATTCACACACAAAAAAAAACAGGTTTTGGAGGTAATTATCTTTCTCAGTTGCAAAATTATTTCCTAGTTTTAGTACATTTTTTATTTTTATCTTTGCAGAGCTGATGCAGGTGAAGAAGGAAAGTGAAGAATCGTTGGAGCACCTGGAGCTTTCCAGCAGCGTGAAGGAACAAGCGTCTGTCAGCGGTTTCCAGATGGACCAGAGTTCCTCAGAAGAAGCGAGAGAAGACGGAACCGGATCCGCTTTCCTTCGCAGCGGAGATGTTTCCTCAAGCTCACTCCAAACTCGCACGGGAACCAAGAAGCACCAGTGTCCTCAGTGCGACAGGAGCTTTACCTGTTCCAGTAATCTGAAGAGTCACTTGAGGACTCACACCGGCGAGAAGCCCTTCCCCTGTCCTCAGTGCGGCAAGAGCTTCTCGCAAAGGTCCAGCCTGAGCAGTCACATGGTCACTCACACCGGCGAGAAGCCCTTCTCCTGCGCCCAGTGCGGCAGGTGTTTCTCTGGCAGCACCGGCCTGAAGTTCCACACCAGGACTCACACCGGCGAGAAGCCCTTCTCCTGCGCCCAGTGCGGCAAGAGCTTCTCGCAAAGTGCCGGCCTGAGCAGTCACATGATCACGCACACGGCCGAGAGAGTCTTCGCCTGCGGCCAGTGCGGCAAGAGCTTCCTGGACAGGACGCTGCTGAACGTCCACGCGCGGGTCCACACGGGCGAGAAGCCCTTCTTCTGCCCTCAGTGCGGCAGGGGCTTCTCGCACAGGTCTCGCCTGAGCGGTCACATGATCACTCACACGGGCGAGAAGCCCTTCACCTGCGCCCAGTGTGGCAGGAGCTTCTCGCAGCGCTCGGCCCTGAAGGTCCACACCAGGATCCACACGGGCGAGAAGCCCTTCTCCTGCTCCCAGTGCGGCAGGAGCTTCTCCGACAGGACCAGTCTGAGGTCTCACGCGAGGAGTCACAGCGGCGAGAAGCCCTTCACGTGTTCCCGCTGCGGCAGGAGCTTCTCGCAGAGCTCCGGTCTGAATTATCACATGCGGGTGCACGTGTGAGGAGAAGGGCAACTGCACTAGGCGTGTGCGCTAACACGGTGTTGACGCGAATGCGGTGTAGGTGCCGAATCGGCTCGGCTGTAACAAGTGCCGTATTTTTCGCCGCATGAGACGCTCTTTTTCTTCCCCAGAACTGAGGGCAAATGCAGAGATCCGCGGAGCGCGCTCACCGCCATCTTAGTGTGCAATACCGCGGTGTTACGAACGTCGTCTCGCTTTCTTTCTCGCGCAGAATCTTGTGAAGCAACGAAACCATGATTTCCAAACGAAAACGAACTTTGATCCAAGTAAAACAAGCAGATTTTCTCGCGCGCGTCTTTAAAACTGAAACAGTCGCTCTTCTCTTAAAGGCACAGCGCAGTAAACGGAGCGGCAGGCGTATGCGCGTGAAGTACAAACTGTGTTTGATTAGTAATGTCTGTGCCGTCATTGGTAGTTGTAAGTTACAACTTGTAATGAAACTAATGTGTAATACTGTATTAAGGTGTTTATATACTTGTATAAAAATGTAATTCATGAATTATCACGGTATTGCAAAATCCATATCGCGGCACATCTCAATACCGCTATTCAGGTTAATACCGCTATACCGCCCAGACCTAGCGTCACTGTTTACTGACTTTACTGACTGTTCATGTCACATGTTTGGCATACAATTGTTCTTAAACTGCTGTTAACTTTTATACAGTTGATATAAAATATTTTACTACAGTATTTGGTTCAGAATCTTTTTTTTTCTAGATTTTCCTCCTTTAAAATTGGGTGCGTCTTATATGGCGAAAAATACGGTAAATGTACGACTGTATAGAAAACCGTTATTTATGCTGCGCCGTCTGGTTTCATTCGCCCAAATAGACGACTATAATCAGTCATATTGATAGCTATTGGGGAACGGGCGATACGGCCTAAAATCCATATTGCGATATACATTGCAGCCTCTCGCGATAACAATATATATTGCGATTATATATATTATAATAGAACCATTTCAGAACAGCTTACATAGACACTAAAGAAAAGCTAAACTGCTATTTTTTTTAAGAAATAAAGAAAGGGTGCATTTTTTTTTTGAACATTTATTATGCAAAACTGTAATTAAACAACACAATGTTGCAGATAAATCAACTAAAAGACTTGTCGTTAAAGTCCTTGTTTCCTAAATGCCAAGTTGCAGAGAAAAAAACAAAAAAAAA
>MU204217.1:0-64438 GCA_017309775.1 Paedocypris sp. Pulau Singkep
GCCTTATTTTTCATGCCTTTCTTTTTTCTTTCTACATTCCCCCCGTTTCCTTCATTTTCTTCTTTTTGTATTTCCTCTTTCTTCTTTGTTTCACTTTCTCTTATTTTCTTCCTTCTACCATTTTCCTTTCTTTTCTTTTCGCTTCTTATCCTTTTTATCTCCTTCCATTTCTTGTTTATGTCCCTTTACTTTTATTCTCTTCCTTTTTTATTTCCTTTCTTTCTTACTTTGTTTCTTTAACTCCTCTTCTTTCTAATCTATTCTTTCCATATTTCTTTCCTTCCATCTTTTTTATTTCCTACCAATTTTCCTTAATTCCATTTTTTTAATTCTTTTTTTTATTCATTCCTTATTTCTTCTTTAGTTAATTTCTTGAGAATGTTGAGAGTAACGTGTTGCAAAAGTTATATTTTACAATAATATATTCGTTTTTGCTGTAATGCAGTAGTGTAACGTATTACTAATTGGATTTTCAGGAATATGTTACTTACTTAAGTAATGTGTAATCTATTAAGATTTCGAAGTAATTTGCACAACACTCCCCAAACACAATCAACATTTTTTCCCCATAAAGATGTTTTTTTTGTCATTCACAAGTCATTTTACACTATAATCTGAATACATTTCTTTTTGCATTTTCACCTGTCCCGAGCTTTAAATGAGCCTCATTGATTTGAATCTTTGGTGCATCACTCATTTGAATCTGTATAGGTTGTTTTGTAAGCATGATTTTTTTTCCCCAGCTTTTCTCTTCTGGCTCCAGCGAAACTAAGACTAGGAACAAAACAGAACATCCTTCTAGAAGCCGAGAACGTGATGGAAGCGACTCGAGTTGATATTACGATCTACGACTTTCCAGCATCATCTCCTCTAGTGCAGGACCATGTCATCCTCAGTTCTGAAAATAACTACCACGCTCTTAAAACAATCCAGGTACTCTTGTCATGTTGGACATATAATGAACATTAGTTAATATCATGAGCTTTTTGCGTATATTACAGATTGACACTAATGCACTACAGTCAAAAGAAAAGAAATACGTGAGGCTGGTGGCAAAGTTTGGCAGGTACCATCAAGAAGAGAAAGTGATGAAGGTGTCGTTCAAGAGCGGATACATCTTCATTCAGACCGATAAACCGCTTTACAACCCTGGAGACACAGGTCAATCGCTCACACATTATTGAAAACTCAGTTTAGCCGAGAAACCTGAGCTCTGAAATTATATTCTTATTCAAATTTGCTTTGCTAGAGGGGCTTTTTCCGAGCACAATATGTGTAAAAATAAAGCATTACATATTACATGTGTTATGACAAAATATGGACCTATTTTTGATGATTTTCTCTCGAATCATTCAGTCCGTTGCAGGGCTTTTGTGTCTAATTTGGAATTCCGAGCCTCTGAAAATACCATATCTCTGGAGATTCAGGTATTCCGATAAATAACTTTATAGTTATAGTTCTTGTACAGATAACCATATATCTTATCTATAGTTCTTATAACTATAAGAAAGTTACTCTAATTATTATGAATTATGTTAATTTAGTCAAAGAAAACTATTTTAATTCTATAGAAAAGTACACTTTGTGTGTGTATTCAAGATGACGATGCAACTTGACGTGGCATAATGTGGCCTGGTTGCAGAACCCAGATGGGATTGCAGTGCATGGCATCGCCAAAGCCAAAGCATTGGATGGCATCCTGTCTCAGTCATATCCGCTTCCTGCCGTGCTCAAGTAAACACACAACAAGCATTTTTATTCATAATTATTATCATATCCATCCATCAAAATAAACAATCTTGTCTGTGTGTGTGTGTGTGTGTGAGAGAGAGAGAGAGAGAGAGCCTACGTTCAGCTATCCTTCTCTCTTTGTCTATCTTTTTTTTTTATCTATGGATTCTTCTGTCCATTCGTTCATTCATCTATCCACAATTTTGTGGTGTTTGTCCGTCCGTTCTTAAAGGTTAAGTATGTTTGGCACTTTCAATGTTAAAAAAAAAATCAAATTAGGAATCAGTATTGGAATTGGCCCAACCCTTCTATCATGTTTCACATACATGCATATATGTTTGGATCAAATATATGTATACATACACATATAACATTGTTTATTGGGGTTTTATATTTACACAATAACCAAAAGTCATTAACCCATGAAAATTCACTCAAATTAAAAATTTTACATACCGGTAAATCTCAAAGAAAATGTTCTATTTGAATTTTTTCTCATTTCTAGAGAAGGAAAGTGGAAAGTTGTGGCGAAGTTTGATCAGGAAGCTGAGAACACTTTCAGCCGACAGTTTGAAGTTAAGAAATACGGTAAGTTTGCTGATTTTACACTGCAATTTTCTTGCATCTCCTTCGCATTATCTTTCATTTTTGTATGTTTTGCCAACATCACTGTTCTCTTTCTAGTGCTTCCTGCCTTCAACGTCACTCTGATTCTACAAAAGCCGCATCTCAGTCTACAAGATGAGAAGCTGGAGGTTGAAGTGACAGCCAGGTGACTTTCACAGCTTAGGTTTTGTTTCATTTTATTTTCTAGATGACTTTATTTTCCAGTCTAATATAGTGTAACAATGTGTTTTATGTGTGATGATGTATCAGTTTGCCTCTTTCTTTCAGGTATCTTCATGGCGAACCAGTTCAGGGTCTGGCTTACGTGCTGTTTGGTATTGAAATGAACAATGAGAAGAAGAGGATTTCAACAATGAAGCAGATAAGCAACGTGAGCAGATATGATCAACTCTACTTTCTATGCATATTTTTATCGGATAAATTTAGCGATTTTTCAATTGACAAATGTTGTGTTTGTCTTATCAGCTGAATGGTGGGAGCGTTAGTTTGTCGCTTGAGGAGATAAAGAGAGTCTATCCTGACACAAACGCCCTTTTGGGAGCAAGCATCTACATTAAAGCCTCAGTGATAACCCAATCAGGTGGGAATATGTATTACTGATAGCTGTTAATACTGTAATTACTCAAAATAAATCATTTTAAGTAACTTTATTGTCACATACTGTACTGTATGTTGTACTGTATGATATACAATGAAATTGCATTCCCCTCAACCTGCGTTGTTAAGTCAATTTACTGTATTTACACAAATATAAGCACGCAAATTTCAAATTTTTTTTTTTAGAAATTTTCGATGGAGGGAAGAAGAAAAAATAAACTTGATACAGTCATTTATATTAAAGCAAACAGAGACTACAAACACATCTGGGTAGCTTAGTGAAAATGGCTACAAATGGGTCTAATGTGTAATCGCAGAAAGAGTCGAAACAGTCGAAAATGAAGAACACGGCCAAAGAGTGAAACATCCAAGGGACAGACACAATCAAAACGCTCTGTCTGCTAAACAGGGAATAATAATCCTTCGCTTCAATTCTCTTCACGGGCAGTTGCTTTGCGGATGCGCAGACTGGTGCAAAGACAATTGGGGAAATTAAGTGCTAACCACTAGAGTTTACTTTTTGTTATCTATTATTCATGCAAAACAATATAAAAAGTCAGAAGTTAGGTTAGTTAAATAAAGAAAAAAGAGTATTTTTAAGAGAATATTAACACAATTCAACTAGAAACATTAGTTTAAAAAAAGGTTTTTATTTTTTTTATTTTGTGCCTGGAAAATCAGGGGGGTGCTTATATTCGCGTAAATACGGTATAATATACAAACAATAAATAATTGTGCAGATAGAGTGCTAAAACTGCAAAAAGCAACCTCTTGTCATGCAGTATGGTTTTTATTTTTAGCAATTTATCCAGCAGAACACCAACAATGTTTTTGATCAATCATCATTTCTAATATGTGTTTTAATGTCTCCAGGTTTTGATATTGTGGAGGCTGAAAAATCCGGAATAAAAATAGTTCGATCACCGTACGTGCTTTCTGTCAGAGATACGCCTCGATATTTCAAGCCTGGTTTGCCTTTTGACCTGACGGTATTTGTGCTGCCACTTTTACACTTATTCAGATATGTTAGTAAATAAAAGAATACTTGTTTTCTCCCAAGATCAGCTGAACAACAATGTTAATGTTTTTGTGAACTTGACTATAAAGTTATGTATTTTGAGTATACATCTTTTATGCTTATTTTGTAATGGGCATCTACTGTGATTGGTTCACGAGCAACTTGATATAGCTAAAAATTAAAATTTAAAAGCACCCGTCTTGTAAAATTTCCATTCTTTCATTTCACCAAGTTTTGACTGCAACACAAACTCGAAACGCATTTGTTACTTTTAATCTAGAAACTCATATACAACAGTGAGATTTTATTGCACGTAAAGAAACCTTCCTTGGTCCTTCTGTTAGATTTCCTTTTGTTTCATAAAAGCATTTCAACTTGGGGAAACAAAACATGAGATGACAGATTCTTTTCATTAAATAACATGTGGATTGTTTCATGCAGGTCACCATTAGTAACCATGAAGGATCTCCAGTTCCAAACGTTCCTGTTAAAATCAGCCATGAAACCCTAATCGATCACCACAACGGCATCATTAAAGTCTCCATCAACATGCCTGATGATTCCAGAACACAATTATTAAGGGTAAGAGAATCATTCATAGTGACTTGAATGTTCCTTTGTGAGCTGTTATGGTTGGATTGTGGATTCCAGAGGTGTAAAGAGTCACTAAAACCCTGCATGAATAAAATTACTGATACCTTACTGTTCAAAATGACTCAATTTAAAGTTATCAATTCCAAGAAGACTTGAGTAAAGTATTCCAATTTTTAGAAAGAACATTAGTGTTTTACTTGTACTGTATTTAGGCTCAAAATACATTGACGTGTAGAAAACTCTTTATTTATGAGTATTTGCCAATAAAGAAATGAAATTTAACACCTCATTGTTGCAAAACGGAGGAAAATAGATAAAGAACAAAAAGTCAGTCTCAGGCAAACTCAACTGTGAAAAAGTAAAGCTACTAGCAGATAAGTGTACTGCATAGTAGTACTGTATGAAAATACCAGTACGAAGTAGCCAATAATACTTATGTACTTAGGTCCATTTACTCGAGTACTTTACTCCACTGGTGTATTGACGTGTAGGTGGAAACGGTGGACACGGGCCTGAAGCCAGAACAACAGGCCGTGGAGGAGCTCCGTGTGGATCCCTATTCAGCATCCAACAGCCACAGTTCAAACTATCTGCACATTTCAGTCGGTTCCAACCAGGTGAAAGTAGGAGATGTTCTCAAGATCCAAGCTCTGATCAAAACCTCCTCGCCACATCACAAGGACCTTGTGGAGCACCTGAACTACGCAGTGAGTCCTACTGGGAAGACGTTTTTGGAGGACAATTATGTCCTTAATTTACAAACTCTGCTCATATGTGTTTGTTTCTAGGTCTTGAATAAAGGAAAAATTGTTCACGCTGGAAGACTGAACATAAAAAACATGGAGGTCATAGTGATTCCTCTGCTGGTTACTGCTGAGATGCTTCCAGCCTTCCGATTGGTGGCGTACTACATGTTGCCATGGCAAAATAAAGCTGAAGTGGTGGCTGACTCGGTTTTTGTGGATGTGGTGGATCGCTGTGTTGGTTCGGTTGGTATATTTTCATTTGCCGACGTTGAGTTGCTGTTGATTTTTATTGTAAACCCTTCCCATGGCTTTACTAGCTCACTGTCGGACCCGTGGATGGAGCCGGAAGCAACTCGTATCCACCAGGCAGCACTTTTAAACTTCAAATTAAAGGCGATGCTGGTGCTAAGGTCAGCCTGGTTGCTGTGGATAATGCCATCTTTTTATTGAGCAAAAGCCGCCTGACTCAGAAAAAGGCAAGTTGTGTCAAAAACAAGGTATTTTTTGTGGATAAAACGCAAGGAGTTGTCATATTTATCTTCTATCTTTAAGATCTGGGAGATTGTGGACCAGGGCGATATGGGATGCACCACTGGAGGAGGCAAGGATAGTATGGGTGTCCTCAGTGATGCTGGTTTGGCGTTTTATTCCAGCAGACAAATATCAACCATTGAAAAAAAAGGTGCAGTGTTTCGAACTTTACACATTTGAAAATGGTTCCTTATTTGTCCCACAAAGCAGAGCAGATAGAGAATATATTTTAGCACACTTTTATAAAATAAGTTATGAAAAAGCATAAGCATAAAATAACAGCACGCATCAGAACAAAAGAAACATGTCAAGAAAAGTAATAATTAAAAAAAAAAAAATCTGAATATCTAACGTTGGGTTGGAATCTGGGTCTTTACTTCGCAAGCAACTGCAGTAATATTAGAATTATATTGTATAAAAGTGGCTTTAAATTAAAAACATTTTAAAAAGTAGTTTTCTTTTCCTCCCTCTTGTGCCACACACGGCATAAACATGGAACCCCAAATGCTTTGCTAAGAATGAAATGTCCCTTACAAACTACCTGCATATTGTCATGATTTGGTATTTATGTGTGTGTATACATTTTGTCATTAGTATTTTTATTTTGACTATTCTGCGCAAAAAAACATAAAAATGCTCAAAGACATACCGGTATTTTGGATGAGAATCTGAAATCAGTTCAGTGACACATTTTGTGTTCTGGGATTATTTTGACAGGTTGCTCCAGACATTCTCGAAAGCGCCGTTCTGCTGCCAGACTTCAACGAAAAGAGCAACTAGGTGACTAAGGGTTTATTTTTTAGCGGCATAAACTACTGTATTTACACGAATGTAAGCACTCGAATCACAGAACAAATTAATCTTATCCACACAGCTACAATTGACAGTGGCTAAATAACACTGGAGAAATTAAAGAGTGAAATCTGTATTACGTCCATATATGGACATAGCATGTGGATCGACAGCACCACCTACTGGAAATATCTCTACAACCTTTAGAAATAATACCTATTTTTTTTTTATCTATTTTTCAAGTAAAAGAGTCAGTTTGGTTTGTTAAGAAAAGTAAAAGAAGCATCGATACGAGAAGTATTTAGCTAGAATTTTAGGTTTCTGGAACGTCAGAACAGCAAAAAAGTAAGAAGGTGCTTATGTTCGCCTATTAATGAATGATTTAATTTTATTTTGGTGCTTATGCTTGTGTAAAAACGATCATTTAAATCACTCAACTTGTGTTTTAAACCAAGTGTCCGTCTACTTAAGGCCACGGTTCTATCGATACCATTTTTATTTTTTCAGAAAAGGAATACACAGACAAAGTTCTCCAGAGATGTTGTGTGGACGGCATGAGGGCGATTCCCATGCCCTACTCGTGTGTGCGACGCTCACTGTACATTACAGAAGACGAGAGCTGTGTGGCCGCTTTTCTTCGCTGTTGTGCACAGTTCAGAGGCGAAAAAATATCTACCACACTTCCTCCATCCACTACTACTCCTCCAATCAAATATATGCAAGAAAATGGCCCAAAGATACGGCTTTTCAGTATGCCCCTCGCACGTGGCATCCCTCCTCTGGAAGATGCCTTTATACCATCTGAGCGGCTCATGGTCGAATCTTCTGTAGTGGCAGAAAGACAGGATGAGGTGGAAGAGGATGAGGAGGATGAGTTTGATGAAGACGAGTTGGACTACATAAGTGACATCTATGTACGCGCAAAGTTTTTTGAGTCCTGGCTGTGGACTGATGTCACACTTCCTGCCAAGTCTAGTGGGTAAGTGTTTGAGCAAAAAGCATTGAAATATTTGAAAAAAAATAAAAATAAAAGAAGCATGACTGATACATTTAATGTAAATATTGATACAGTGAATAAAATACACATTATAATATAGATACAATTTTACTATAAGGTATGCCTAAAAGATATAAGTATAATCAGAATATTCAGATTTTCTCTTCTTGGTAAAAAAGCAATAAAATTTGAAAATGTTCCTTAAGAGAATATAGCTGCAAGCAGTAATATGGGTGTTTGGCCTTCACGTTTGTAAAACCTGAAGTAGATGCAGTGTTTAGAGAACAATATTTGCTCACTTTTGTATCCATTGTACCATTTTCCAGAGAGTCTGTTTATCAAGTGGACACGGTTCTGCCCGACAGCATCACTCAGTGGGGCTTTTTAGCCATCAGCGCCTCCCCGCAAACAGGTGATTATCAGCTAACCTTCACTCTCACTTTTTTGCTTTTTGTCTGTCTGTCTGTGTGTGTCTCTGTCTCTATAAAAGATATACTGTATTAAAAATGGCTGAGGTTACCCCTGCATCGATTTTATTACTTTAAAGTAAAGTGAGTGAGATTGTCAAGTTACATTACAGATTTTGTGTACAAATATGTAGATTTTGTGTACAAATGTAATTAAGGTCTAATAAAATGTAATTTCAGTACATTACCATGATATAATACCGACACCGCCTGAACACTAGAAAATACCTTGATATGAATTTTCACTCATATCGCTCACACCTCTATCTCTGTCCTTCTGTCATCTGTCTGTCTGTCTCTCTGCTGTCTTTCTATCTGTATTTTTTTCTGTCTGTCCATACTCAAGAATTTCCCTCAGGGATTAATGAAGTATATACGTACCTACCTACCCTACCTCCCCATCTGTCTCTCTGCTGTCTTTGTCTCTCTCTCTCTCTCTGTCTGTCTGTCTGTCCGTCCATCCATCCATCAATCCATTATTTGATTAACCTTGAAACACATCCTGTTGCAGGTTTCTGTGTAGCCGATCCCTATAACATCCAGGCGTGGAAGCCGTTCTTCATAGATCTACGCTTGCCACACTCGGTGTCGAGGAACGAGCATGTGGAAATCAAAGCAATAGTCCACAACTACAAAAGCTCAAAGCTCGAGGTTAGTCAAAGACGACGTTAAATGAACCTAAACTAACCATGTGTGTGTGTGTGTGTGTGTGTGCAGGTGATGGTGATCCTGGACAAGACAGAAGACATGTGCAGTGTGGCTTTCAGTGCTCCTCACAGACAGCAGGTCTCGGTCCAGCCAGCATCTTCCACGCTGGTTTCATACACCATCATCCCACTCAAAACGGGAGAACTTCCCATTCAGGTCACGGCCCTGGCTGCTTCGTTCATGGGGCAAGATGCCGTGAGAAAGACCCTGCATGTGGTAGTGAGTTGCCATTGCTGCTTTTGGTTTATAAAATGTCTTTCTACAGCTGAGATGTTTTAAGCTGCATTCGTTTTTTTTTTAGGTAGAAGGCGTTCAGATAATTAAAGTGAGGAGTTTCGTGCTTGATCCCATCGAGAAAGGTGACAGCGGTGAGTTTATTTTAAAGTCTGATTGTTCAGTATTTACCTCTTGGTTGAAATAGCAATAATAATAATAATAATATGAGTATTTGTAGGGCGCTTTTCACAGTTTTAACTGTCTCAAAGCGCACAAAATAGTGGATAGGTGTGACTCCCAAAACAAGTGTATAAACTATAACCAGAAATAAATCCATTTTTTATACTTTTGACTTAAAATGGCACTAGAAAGCCGTTTTTTCTTAAATGTTTTCTTCCTAGCCACTGTTTTTTAACAATTTGCATGTGACTCATAACGACTCATAACAAAGCATAGTCACATTATAGCTGTGAAACTTTATTAAGCTTGAAGTAACAAAAAATTTAAATTTGTTTTAATTAATTTTTTTTTCTAATAAAATTAAATTACCATCTTACTTATTCATACCAACACAAATATTTTTCTTTACACAAACGTTTTTCAGGCACAAAATAAAAATATATTTTTTATTTAAGATATCTATCTAAAAATTGTTTATTTTTTTTCTGGCTAAGTTACTTTAATTTTCTCTTTAAAATACAATTTTTTCTTTATATAACAAACCTAACTTGTGACTTGTTTAACTTCAATGTTGTTTTGCTGCTGGTTCCCATGAGCCTTTGTGTTAATTAGGCGTAAATATTAGAACAGTCACGTTTTTCTCTGTGTGTTTCTTCGTTTTGTACTGCTTTCTGTTTGATCCGAAGCTTTTGCGGCTGTTGGTCTCTTTTTCAAGCGCTAGCCCGTTAGCCTTTAGCATGGCGATCTACCGGATACAATATGGTCAGTCTGTTCAAACATCAATGATTGTTTTTTGTTTTTACTTCTTCCATTATTATTGTGTCCCTATTAAGTGTTGCAACGTTTCTAATGTTTCTTTATTTTTGTTATTGAGCTAATAAAAACCCATATGCACGTCTGCCTCCAGAACCATATTTGATATCGGCAATTATAAGCACCCCGCATATTTTTGAACCGCTAAAATGGGAAAAAAACCGGGTGCCTATATTCGTGTAAATACGGTTACACTATCGGGGAAATGTACTACTTTTATATGCGTCCTATTCTTTTAGACAACATTGAGGGTCTCAAAAGATGCTAACAAAATAAATAAAACTGTTCTGTGTGAATAACTATTATGAATTATGGATTCTTTTTATTAATTTAATTAATTTATAACTTTTTATTAATTTATCACTTAATAGATGGTAGACAACAGGTAACGGTGGATGAGATGCAGATGGTCGGGGTCGTACCAAAGTCTTTACCAGAGACATTTGTCAACGTCAGAGGTTTGAAATCTTCCTAAAATGTCCAATTGCATTCCGACGTAAATATGCATAGTTTTCATGCACTTGCAGGCGATTTGTTGGCCGATAGCATCGACAACTCCATTAACGAAGACGCTCTGGCGGCGCTGATCCGAATGCCAGGCGGATGTGTTGAGCAAAACCTTGCTAGTATGACACTGCCACTCATCGCTGCTCATTATCTGGACCGAAGCCAGCAGTGGGACAGCGTGGGAGTGCATCGCAGAGACGAGGCCATCAAATACATACAGAGAGGTACGAGTGACGTAAATACCGTAGTTACACAAAAAAAAAGACCTTCTTGCTTTCTTGATGTTCTGACTTTCCAGAGATCTAAAATTCTGGCTTAATGTTTCTCTTAACAATAATTATTGTACTTCTTTCGACAAACCAAACATGTGACTCTTTTACTTGATTAATAGATGAAAAAGCAGGAACTCTAGATATTATTTCTAAATGTAGTAGAGAATGTCTCCTGTAGGGGGTGCTGTGATTCTACTTGCTATGTCCATATATGGGCGTATTCCGGTTTTCACGCTGTCAGTGGTTGGTAGCAGAAAGAAAATTTAGAAAATTAATTTTCATTTCTTCCAGTGTTATTTAGCCACTGCTAAGAGTTGCTACGTGGATAAAGTTTTTTTTTTTTTATTTCTGTTATCGAGCCAATTATGCATGTCTGCCTCTGGAACTATTATTTGAAGAAAGAAAAGACGATGTGTTTCCATTTATTTGTGACTTGAAATGTGGAAAAATAGGCGCTTGTATTTATGTGCATATTTGAAATATGCTCATATAAGCACCCCCAAAATTTGTGAGCTTCAAAATCGGAAAACAAAGGGGTGCTTATATTCACGTAAATACGATATTGAGGAGCTTGTTTTTTTTTTTTGAGTGGAGAAAAATGTGATTTTTAAAAATGATTTAATCCTTTTTTCCAGGCTATACGAATCAACTTAATTATCGTAAAAAGGACGGCTCTTATCCACCGTACCGCAACGAAGGCACCAGCACATGGTACAAATCGTACTTCACATCTGAATCATGTTGAGTTTATGCATTAACCCTTTCACTGACAGGATCACCGCATACGTGGTGAAGGTTTTCTCCATGGCTCGCTCATTTATCGATGTGAGCGAGGGGCATCTGTGTGGCCCCCTACTGTTCATACTGCAGAACAAACAGCGGCCCGATGGATCCTTTCAAGAAGACAATCCCGTGTACACCACCAGCATGACGGTGGGGCTTTTGTTTTATTTCATATTTATTTTGGATCATCTTACTTGTGGTTTTTGACACAGGGGGGGCTTCATGGCTCCGAGTCTCAAGTGTCTTTATCTGCGTTTGTGCTCATCGCTTTGGCCGAGGCTCAAAATTCCTTTAGATGCTCAGGTCCAGGATTCAGTGTAGAGGTGACTCATCTTTCCTTATCATTTATTCATCACCATCACATGACTATGACATAAAATATATCTCACTCACTCACCCACTTTCTCTTTGTCTCTCATTGTCTCTCTCTAACTAACTCTCTCATTACTCAATCCCATCACTCACTCTCACTCCTCACTCTCTCAATCATATACAAGCTTATTCTCACACACTTACTCTCTCACTCGCTCACTAGCTTGATCGTTCACTTTCTTACTCATTTCTTCACTCATACACATGCTCAATCAAATGCTCACTGCCTCACTCACTCAGTTTCTCATTCACTTTCTTACTCAATTTCTCTCTTACTAACTCACTTATTCATTCACTCACTTACTCACTCACTCTCTCTCCAAACGTCACTCTTACTAACTCACTCATTCTCTCACTTTTTTTTCAATGTCTTTCTTACGAGCTCTCTATCTTTTACTCACTCACTCACTCACTCACTCTCATTGTCTTTCTTGCTAACTCACTCTGTCTCTCACTAACCATCTGTTTCTCATTCTCTCCCTTCAGTGTCTCTCTCACTAACTCACTCTCATCACTCGCCTCATTAACTCACTCTTTCACTCGTTCTTTCACTCAATGTCTCTCTTGCCACCCCACTCTCTCACCAACTTATTCACTTTCTCTCTCACTCACACACTCACCCTCTCTCACAATTTCTTTCTCAGTAACTCAATTTAACTCAAATTCTCTCACTTACTCTCTCAGTCTCTCTTTCACTCACTTTCTCTCAATATCTTTCTTACTAACTCACACTGAGTGAGAGAGTTAATGTGAAGAAGATTTTCTGTCACTAACTGACTCTGTCATCACTTCCTCATTAACTCACTCTTTCACTCCCTCACTCACTCTCTCTCTCTCTCTCTCTCTCTCTCTCTCTCTCTCTCTCTCTCTCTCTCCTACTCATCACTCACTCAATCTCACATAATGACACTTAATCCAGACGCAGAGGAAAACAACTGAAAAATAATTGAATACTTGCTTTCATAAATGATACCAATTCATTTATTTTCAGGACAAGCACAGAAAAGCCACTGAGTATCTGCAAGAGCAGTATCCTCGTCTGAAAAGGCCTTACACCGCAGCTTTGGCGTGCTATGCTTTAGCGCTCTCCAGTGGCGGCTGCACGAAGAGCACGATATTAAGCTTCGCTTCACCTGGTGTGTCCTGGTCAAGCTGACACATACAGAAGAACGACGCGTCACTATTTCTCCGTTCATTTTGGTGTCCACAGATGGCTCTCACTGGCCTGAACCGGGCAATCATTTCTTCACTCTGGAAGCCACCGGCTACGCACTGCTGGCGCTGGTGAAAGGTGGTCACATGGATGAAGCTGCCAAGCCGTTTGGATGGTTAAATGAGCAGCGCGGCGTTGGAGGTGGTTACGGTTCTACACAGGTAAGACGAGGAAATCCCTTCATCTGCATTCATCATCAGTCAGTCTTACATCTTGTGTTCCTCTCAGTCCACCATGGTGGTTCTCCAGGCCCTGTCCGAGTATCTGGTAAAGAAGTCTTCTCCCACTGATCTGAATCTGCTGGTTGAGCTCAGCGTCTCTGGTCGTAGGAACGTTCGCTGGACGTTCAATCCCAAAATGTCTTCTGCGGCTCGAACGTCCAGTGTGAGAATCTCTGACTTTTCAGTACAGATTTTATTCAGATTAACTCACATTTTAACTGTAAATTGTAAAATAACTGTGATTTTGACTTCAAACTAACGTCTCTTGCAGGTACCGCTCGACCAGAACTTCACAGTGGTGGCTTCTGGGAATGGCAAGGGGATTTTGGAGGTACATGCTTTAGTAGATTTGTCTCTAACGTTTTGTATTTTAGTTCATAGCTGCTGTGTGTTTCAGGTAGTGACGGTTTATCACCAGCTCCCTGATGTCTACGTGAACAGCACGTGCAATGGCTTTCAACTGGACGTCTCCATTACTGAAGCCAGTGGTTAGTGAATTGTTTGTTGCTTTTTTAATTCAAATTTATTTTTGGGTTTATTTCAAAGTCACCTCAATATTGTTTATTGCAGAAACCCCACCACCAGATGTAGAGAAATCCTACAGGCTTATAATCAACGTGAGGTTTGTGGAGAAATGTTATGCAGATATCCTGTAGACACACATCATATTTAATCGAATATAAGCAACACTTTTTTTCCAATTTAGATGCTCAAAATTATGGGGGTGCTTATATGCACATAATTCATATACAATGGTGCCTCTATTAACGAATGACTCTCTTAACAGAATTTCCATATCGTGGAAGTTTATGCCGATAAAATATTGTCTATTTTAACAGAATTATTTCTCAAAACAAAGCGCGAAGAGATTAGGCAAATACATATTTTTCTTACCATGAGTAAGAAAGCATGTTTGCTTCCCTGCAGCACAATCGGCGATCGATACTCACTCCGTGTTTGTCGCTCGACCAGAAAGATAAAAAAATATTGTTTTCCGTTGCTTTAGTCACACAGAACTAGTAGTCTACTGTTTTTGTTTAACCTTGTTATCTAACATGTTTTTTTAAATTACATGTATTACCACTATTTTATTAATTGCAAAAAAGTTTGTCTGAATTTACGGATATTTGGAACGGATACAGTCTTTTACATGCAAAACGCGGTCGATATAATGAAATTTCCTTATAACGAAACTGCTGCCGGCACAAATTTTTATTTTATTCTATCACACTTTTATTTCTTTAAAAAATGGTTTCGGAGGCAGACATGCATATTTTATTGGCTCAGTAACAGAAATAATGAAACATTTGCCACGCAATGACACTTGGCAGTGGCTACACGACACTGGAAGAAATAAAAACAAACCAAATAGCAGCGTAGATCATCATGACGTCTGATAAAGTCGCACAATATTGTGTTATTTATCAAAGAAACGTACTTCGTGAGAGAGAGAATACATGTGTTTTTTCTTCTATTAAGGGCTCTGGAGGAACACCAAGCAAGGATGGTTATTTTAGACATTGGTCTTCCCACTGGCTTTGAGCCGGAAAACTCAGATTTGGAGCTGGTAAGACCAAACACAAACACAAACCTTTCAGTTGGGCTATGCTAACCAATTCATTTCAAACCAAACAAATTTAAAGTGTAGAGTATTTTAATCTGTCATTTTCACAAAAATGCTTGTTTTGGGCTGAAAATACTTTTTGTGGCATTGAAAACCTAGAAGCAGGACAAGTGAAATTTCTTATTAAAACTGATTTTACCCCTCGCCTCTTAGTGTCTTCTATGCCTCAAACAAGGTTTTCAACAAGACTAAGCTTAATCTGTCTATTTCACAAAAATCAATCACATGTAATGCAAACCTTTCTACGCAAACATTCAGTGATCAATTGGTTGCAGCTCTCAAATTCAGTGGATCGCTACATCAACGACTTCCAAGTAGTGGACAACCTGAGTGACCGAGGGTCTCTTATAATTCACCTTTTCAAGGTAACTAGTTCGGCAATTCACGCTTGTTTAAACTTGTACCTGAACACCACGTGCCTTCTGTCTGTCCCGGCAGGTTTCCAGTAGCGACACTGACATGATCTCGTTCAGACTCCATCAGAAGTTCAAAGTTGGTCTTCTTCAGCCTTCCATCGTCACTGCTTACCAATACTACAACAAAGGTTCATGCTTCCACAGAACAAACAGATGTTCTAAATGTCAACAGCAGTGTGAAATCTTGCCATTCTATAGAATGTCTGGAGTTTTTAGGCAAAGTGTGAAACATGCGCATCATTGCATATTTTTAAGAATATCTGGGCATCTCTAAAAGTCGGGTGTATTTCACAAGTTTGAAATGTCGGATTGGAGACACTTTTGGTGCCGAATGACAAATAACGAAAGAAATGCAAATCGTGGACACACTCAGTAAAACTAAGACATTAGAAGTGTTGTTACTTCTACCGCAAGCCGTAATTTCTCTCCAGGTCTTCTTGTTTTGCACTTCTATATGACCTTTTTTGATGCTTGCTGAACTTGTGGGAGCATGTTTTTTTTTTTGGGAATTCAGACTCATCTGGATAATGTACGAAGTAATTCTGGTTCTGCGCTTCTCTTTTTGAATTAAGTTTGAATTAAGTTTACCAAACCTTTTTTTTAAATTTCCGTTCTAGCGGAAACGTATCGTACACACTTATGATTGCATCTTCTCTTCCATTGCGTAGAATGCCTAGGCGATTCATACTTTGCCAGACATAATTCACATTATGCCAGTGGCACTTTTTCCTCCCACTGGGTAGATTACTGCCTTTATGTTGCATTTTAGGTTTTTTTCCATTTAACCCTTAAATCATTCCTTCATTTTCGCATTGTGAGACATGAATGATTCACTGAAATAACTGAAAGAACATAACTTGGTTAGGAACAAGATAGTTTCCCCACATAGCCTCTATATTTCATCAAATAAACTTTTCCAAATTACTTCATCCCAGATTTCAACATAACTTTTGAGCAATTTTACGTAAATGTTTTGAGTCTTAATAAAAACCATAGTCAACAAAAAAATTTGAATTAGAAGGTTTTGTGTTCCTATCAGTTGTCGCACTCAGCTTTCTAGCTGCTCATAGCTAAATCCATGTTAAACTAAGCTATTAGTTCCCTTTTAACTTTTTTCCGTTTGCAACCGTGAAATGCACTTTTTAAACACACTGAACTTCGACTGTGAACATTGGTTAAACTTGAACCGCACCTCATTTCCGAGCGATAATTGTGTTTTTGCAGTTTGTGTTTGCTTGTTCGCAGACAAACGCTGCAGCAGGTTTTACTCTCCTCCTGACGACAAAGAGCAACTCAATCAGATCTGCAAAGACGACGTGTGCCGCTGCGCTCACGGTCAGTACCATCGCAATTTAACACGCTTTAATTTTTTACGCTCACATCTACGTTTGCGCGACAGGTGACTGCTGTGTGATGAAAGCAGACTCGTCGTTTTTCGACGCCGAACTGAAGAAAGCATCCGTGTGCAGTGGATTACATCACGGTGATGGTTTCTTCAACTCTTTGATTTTTTTTGTCTTTACAAATTACTCAACTCTTTATAATTTTAGCTTACAAGGCTAAACTGACCAGCATCAGCTTGAGTCACATTGACCAGTATGAGATGGAGATTGTCCAGATGATAAAAGAAGGTACATCTTCACAAACCTTGCTGGAATTTCTCTTTCATCCTGATGCATGGGCTCACACTTCTCTTTAATTTGCAGGGTTAGAAGAAGGCTTGAGAGAAAAAGACAAGAGGAGTTTTCTTTCTCATGCAAGCTGTCGCTCTGGCCTTCCGTTCCGAGAAGGACAGGAGTATCTGATCATCGGGCCGATTAAAGATGTTTGGCAAGCCGGGAGAATGTCTGCAGACAGGTGAAAAGCACAGCCAGAGTTTATCAATGGCTTTAATTCATTTCTCTTCTCTTCTCTCTCTCTCAGACACGTGTATATACTGGGTAAGGACACGTGGGTCGAGCGCTGGCCCACCGCAGACGAATGCAGGGATGATGCCACGCTACGAGTCAAATGTGCCGGGTTAGAAAGCTTTGCTAATGCGTTGACGTTGAGCGGTTGTCACACGTGAGACGTTCAAAAAGTGTCCCATTGCTCCTTTTTTCAACATTTCAGAGTATCGTAAAGAAATATCTTTTCTGGACAATCTTTAAAATGGCTTTACTTCAGAATATGTATTGAATTGGAAGATTTACATGTATGTATGTATTAAATGAAAGTCATTGTTAAATTCAAAATTAATCAGTGTTAATATCATGTATTAAATATATCAGTAATTTGCGTTGGTAATCAGTACTGCAAATTTCCGTAATTTGCAGTAATAACATATATTATCATTATATTATAACATATATTATATTATATAGTCATAATTATTATGATAATTTAGTTAACAGTCATATAAGATTACATAACAGTTATAACTGTTATATGACTGTTATAAAAGTTATATGACTGTTCCTTTTTACTGTAGTAATAATTGTCTTACAATTTACTGCTACATTAATTATGTCTGTTCCAATGTACTGTAATAATAATAATAATAATAATTGTATTGTCTCAGTATTGACTGCCGTATTAATTATGACTGTTACTATTTTTTTTTTTTTTACTATTTTTCGTACTTTCTCGCTAGTACATTCCAAAACGATTGTAACCGTAGCGAATTGTAGTGATTTATCAAATGTCTTGGAAGCTTTTAATAAATCACAGAATAAGATAAATTTGCAGAAATTATTTCACATTGTAAACAGTCGTGCAGGCACGCAGCCTTCTGCTGGATGCGGAACCACTATTTCAACTATGAAAAGCTATTTGATCAGTTTAAAACAGTTGACTGCAACGTTGGCTATGCTGGGAAATATCCTACTGACGTCTTCTCAATTTCATGGAGAGAAAAAAAACCAGTGAGACTGTACAGCTGCACAGACGGGTGAGTTCTACCATGACCAACCTGCAACAGTCAAACTAGCTGTTTAATGGAATAAAGATTTTATGCATTTTATCAAAGATTTTATATAGAAGAATTTAGATTTTTCTATATTACATTGTAGAATAGAATAGCCTTTTATTGTCGCTGTGCACATATACAATGTAGGTCATATACATGTACAATGAAATTATATCAAATTATAGCATTGTATAATATATTGTATAATTCAAATGCATTCAGGGCCACTGATAGATTTGGTCCTTGTAAAAAACTGTGTAATCAGGCCCTAATACGTTTTCATTAATACATCTGGTCCTGGGGGCCTTAAAATCTGTCGGCCCTTAGAATATTCCAACTTTCTTTCCATTAGCGGTTACATTGATTCACTTATGTAACTGTTTTAAACTGTTGTTGAAACTTTTTGATGTCATTTGTTTTTTTCATTTTTTTTCTTTTTATGAATGCGTGTGTTTTTTCACCATTGTTATTTAGCTGTACGTGAAACGGACACGCTGTGTTTATCTCTCAAGTGCCACATTTCAGCGGCTCGGCGTGTAAAGCCGGTGTTTAGCTCTGAAACGCTGCTAATTAAAACCTCTGATCAGGGGGTTTCTCCGCCGTGTCGTATAGATGATGTCACACACCTTTTTCTTTCTCTGTTTGTGGCGCTTTGTCTCGTAAAAATAGACAATGCTCTAGCACAAGTCGACTTTGTGCACAAAGTGAAAAAAAAAACCCCAGCCCTGCGTCACACGAACTCAAACGCCTTTGAAAGTCATGATGCATGTCAAGGTTTGGATCTTGGTTTCTTTCATCGAAGCATTTAACGTCTTTCATCCGAGTGAAGAGAAACAGGTGTGGCTTAAGATAAAACACTGAAAAGAAAAAAAAGAGGTCAATTAACCTAAATATTTTTTTTTATTCAAACTTATTATATGTTAAGTTACCTGTAATTTACGTTTATTTGTTTTCTATATTTAAGTTTGACTTTTGAAATTTTTACTGATTTTTTTTTTCATTTTTTAATTTTCAAGATATTTACAGTACAGTGGTACGTCCCTTTAGGAACGACTCTTAATGAAATATTCAATATACGTTAGGCCAAATGTTGTAACGACAAGATTTCTTACCACTAATATGCAGGGAGATCTTTTGGATGAAACGTGCAAGATTCCAGACGTGTAAAACGTTTTTTTTTTTTATTATTATTCTTCACAAACATAAATTAACAAAAGAAAAAAAGTTTTTCAGAATTAGTTAAAGTTTCATGATGCGGATGTAACATGTTTTTATTACAGTTTTTGTAATGTTTTTATATTAAAAAAACCAAACACGTTATTCTATTTAAATGCAAAATGCAGCCCATTTTACAAAACTGCTGTTTGCACAAATGAATTTCATGAAAAATGTCTATGTGAGTTTTGACCAAACAATAAAATTCAATTGAATTGAATAAAAAGAAGTACCACTGTATTTATTGGGAAAAAAATACAACATTTTGCTAACAATTAAGCCATTAAGCTTAGATAAAAAAAAAAAAAAAAAACAAGCTCCACTAGTTGTGTTTTCTTTTCTTGTGAAATCACCTCGTGAACAGACGAGCACAGCAACAAGTCCTGTTTACCGAAATCCCTTCATCACTGTCACTCAGAGGAAGAGGGAAAAGGAAAGAGAATGGAAGATATGGCTCACTCAGCAGTGTTAGGCACATCTGCCTGGTGATAAACACAACCCTGTCACGCCGACCAATAATCTGGCCCGGACCATCAAGGACATGGGAAAAAATAAAACGGCAGACTGTGAAGAGCAGGAAACAATGAATGAAAGAGCCTTTGTTTTAGCATATAAAAAGAAGAAAAGCAGAGGAGATAAGCGATCAGAATGGAAAACAGGAAAGCACTTATCTATTTTCATGCACTTTTGTTTTATCTGTCAAACTGTTGGGAGATGAGAGATTGGTCAGATGCGGTGTCAGCAAGGCCTTCACTTACTGGTTTCAACACCAACTCGCCATTTGTTTTGATACGGTTACAGTGTTTAGACAAGGCAAAACCATATCGTCTCGAAATGCTCAAATATGTGTGGAATATAGTGGTGGAATCTCGTTCGTGTTAAGTTATGTTGGCTGAAATTTGATCAGAAATTGACAACTCAAACGCAAATGTGAATTCAAACTGCGACATCATTTGCAGGATTTAATTAGAGAGGTGACGGATCCTGCCAATCAAATAATAATGGGCGAATAAACAGGCGGTGACACTCGAAGAGAATGATAATGATTCATGTGAATAAATGGGGAGTGGGCGTGTCTATTGTAAATAAGTAGGCTGTGGGCAAGTCTATCATGAAGGAATGTCAGCGAGTGTGTTTACAGTAAATAAATGGGCAGGTCTGCAGTGAATAAATGAACAGTGGGCGTGCCTACCATTAGTGAATGGGAAGTAGGCAGATCTACTGTGATTAAATGTATAGTGGGCGTGTCTACAGTTAATAAATGGGCAGTGGGCAGGTCTGCTGTGAATAAATGTATAGTGGGCGTGTCTACGGTAAATAAATGGGCAGTGGTGCAGGTATGCTGTGAATAAATGAATAGTAGGCTGGTCTACAGTGAATAAATGGACAGTGGGCGGGTCAACTGTGAAAACATGGACAGCGGGCAGGTTCACAGTGAATAAATGGACAGTGGGCGTGTCTATGTAAATAAATGGCCAGTAGTTAGGTCTACTGTGAATACATGTATAGTGGGCGTGTCTACAGTGAATAAATGGGCAGTGGGTAGGTCTGCTGTGAATAAATGAATTGTAGGCGTGTCTACTGTGAATAAGTGGACAGTGGGCGGGTCTACTGTGAAAAAATGGACAGCGGGCAGGTTCACAGTGAATAAATGGACAGTGGGCCTGTCTTTGTAAATAAATGGCCAGTAGTTAGGTCTGCTGATCGGATGGGTTAAATGCAGAGAAAGAAATTACCCATGAGGGACCAATAAAGGTTGAATTATTATTATCAAATGTAAAGTGGGCGTGTCTACAGTGAATAAATGGGCAGTGGACGAGTACACTGAATAAATGGGCAGTGGGCCGGTCTGCTGTGATTCAAATGTATAGTGGGCGTGTCTACTTTGAATAGGCGGACAGTGGGCGGTTCTACTGGGGAATAATGGACATAGAGCAGGTTCACAGTGAATAAATGGTCAGTGGGCGTGTTTATGTAAATAAATGGCCAGTAGTAAGGTACACTGTAAATTAATGTATAGTGGGCGTGTCTACTGTGAATAAATGGGCAGTGGACGTGTACACTGAATAAATGGGCAGTGGGCAGGTGTGCTGTGATTAATATGTATAGTGGGCGTGTCTACTGTGAATAAATGGGAAGTGGGTCAGTCGACTGTGAATAAATGGGCTGCGGAGTGAAGGTGACATGAAAGAGAAGGAGTAATACGTAATTTACTTTGCAGATTGAATTTGTGTCGACTTTCGACTGTCCGTTTTTCAAGTTGAACGCATAGCTATTAGTAGCCGTTTGAAATTAGCCAGACTCAGCGGCCCACCACATTGTGAACACATTTCCAAAGCATTTCGTCCGTAACATCGCCCCCTAGTCCATACAACAGCCATTGTCCTGACAGCATTCCAAGCTGTCGTACACGCATGTACAGTAAACGTGTTCCTGCAAGAGCGGAAGATCTGAGATATAACGAGACGCTTTATCCTGGTGCTGATTGCAGAAGTCGCCGTGTTCAGCATCATCAGCCAAACGCATCTCGAGCTTTTCCTTTAGCACTTGCACGCAACTCCTCATCCCCACCTCACAGATGTTGTTTGGCTTCTGATGACGGCGTCTGTGAGTAAACCCTGGCATATTTAAGCATATTCATGTATTATCTCCGACAAGCCTTCGGTTGGCAACCACCCAAATGCTTTTGCGGCAAACGCACAATACATTTTGGTCGGCTGCCAGACAAGGCTTACCTTCAGTAGAAGCTTTGATGTGCTCTCTGACCCACCGGAGACTAATGCTGTGGAAGCTACGCCATTCCAGCCACAAGCCTGTTTAAATGAACTTTATCATAAACCATCTCTCATAAACCGCACACTGCTTTCCTGCTGCTAAACCGATTGGTTTGGAATATTACGGCTATGGATTGAAAATAAATGTAATAATTGGTTTTATAGATAAAAACTTTTTTGATAAGTGTTTTCTTCTTCTTCTTCAAAAAAAAGACTTTGTTTTAAGCCATGATTTTTGAAGGACCCATGTAATGACTCTTATTAGTTTTATTAGTGTTATTAGTGTTAGTTACAGTATTTCTGGGTTTTGATATTTTGTGTATTGCAATTGTATAGTACAGTATGGTGAGTTATTGTGTTGCCTTATAGCAGTGGTGGCGTGGCTCTTGAGCCTCATGCGGCTCTTCAGGAGCTTTTACATGACATGACTCAAATATGCACACAATGTTGACTGTTGAAAAATAACTAATATTATCATGTTGGTGTGGTTAATGTCATTAAATATGGCTGAGCAGTGGTCTCTCTGTGTGTGTGTGTGTGTGTGTGTGCATACAAGATTAAGGAATTGGATGATGTTTATGTGTGCCTGTGTGTATGATGTGGCTCTTTGCGGCTCTTTGTGGCTCTAACACAGAAGAAAAGTGGCTCTTGGTGTCTGACTGGTTGGCCACCCCTGCCTTATAGGATTTAGAGTTTCATTGTATAAGTAGAAACGTCCCATATTTTTATTTAAATCCACTACTGTACTTTTATTGTATTCCGTAATAACAGAGAAACTACTTTTATTGTATTCAGAGTTTATTTTAATTAAAAAATGGCTTTCTATCAATTTGATTTGGGCATTTTGGGTAGCTTCAATAGGCAAGAAGTAAATGTAACTAAATAGTTTTAATTTTACCATCTAACAATTTTTTTCACAAAGTAGTTTTCATTATTTTTAACGTAAAATTAAGTTGGACCAAATAAAAGATTAAATATTAGAAAATAAATATTTTAAAGAAATTAAAAATTATATTAAAAAAAATAATAATAATCCCATAGGGAAATAGTTCTATTTTTTGTTGCTTTGAGATGGAAATAAAAGGAGCATTAGATAAGTCAATGACTTGGGAAAATGATTCCAATAAAAAATTTGTGCAAAAAGTAGCACACAGTAGCCTCCATCCATCCCTTTTCAAAAAAAGATAAATAAGTCAAATGTTCTCCCACTTATTCCATTTCTGGGTCACTGAGCTGCAGCCAATCACAGCAACTCTAGAACTTCATTGGTGTTTATCCCGCACTAAATTATTAACACACAGATTTTGGCCTAATGTTGTTGTTGATCCTATATTGGCAGAACTCAAATTCGCGTTGTGTATTTTGCTACCACACACACGATATCTTCTTTACAATTATGTATTTGCTAAATTGCCGATTTTTACATGTTTAAAGAAAAAAAACGTGAGAACAGCGATGTTCAAATTTCATCCAGTGAAAAAGCCAAAGGTTGCACATGTTTTAAGGCGGAGGGTCCAGAGGAAACATTGCATTTCACTGGAATTTGATGACTTGAGGAACAATGAAAGCATTAAACAGCAAAAACGAGTAATTTTGTGGTTTATCTTCGACACGTGTTACTTTATGAGCAGTTCAGCCATTTATAGGACTAATTAGGGGTCACAAAAAGCCCACTGTGGCCCCCAGGCCCTAGATCAAGGATTACTGATCTGGAGATAGACACTCGCCAAAAGATTAGCCTTTGTAATTGTAGCTTGTCAATGATACAGCAAGAAATTATTATTTTGTTTTACTGACCATTGTTGACTTTGAATTAATGGTCAATTTAAAAATAATCCTTACATTAAACAGGCATCATATGGTTTTCTTATTAAATGGCCTACGGGGATGATGTGAGACGGCAAACACTCAATGTCTATTTATGTTTGATAACAAATAGTCGGAGCCAGTAATCGGAGGATGGTGAGAGAATCTAGTCTGTGTAAACTGTCTGGACAGAGCGCGGGGATTCCCCTTCCTTTAGGAGGATTGCGACACTGTTGTTCTTGTGAGAGCTTCAGGCTGGTCGGGAGAAGCAGAGGTCTCGCTCTGTTGTTTCTTCTGGACTCACTAAAGCACCACAGGAAGCTGAGACTCTGAGGATGACGAGCTGTGTACAAAGAGATGAAGGAGAGTGGCCGAGGGTCTTTCGATTTCCGTTTCAGTAATGCCGCAAACTGAAGCTGTTATTGCTCGTTGTTTCTCCATTTTAAGTTGACTTTTTTTTGTTTTAAAATATTCTATAATATATATTTATAATAGTATGTTGTTGAACGAACTTTGATTTATGAATTGTGTGTCGTTGGTGTTTTGTATTTGGTATTAAGGAATATAAATGTAAACAATTTTTGGCCTGTGGTGGAAACATTTTGGCAATTTTGGCAAATTGAGCAACAATAGGGAAACACATTTTTGTTTGATTACGTAATTACTTCTCTTTATGGACGTCACATATTTATAGTACAACCTGAAAAAGCGCTTGAACATGTTTTTATTTTCTTATTTTTCATGCCACACATTATTTTTTGTCATATTTTTACGCCAGTCCATTGGGTACATAAAACTATGCACTATAAAAAATATATAAAACTGAACTACGTATATCTAATAAAGCTCATTTATATTATGTAATATATATTTAGGCATCCATCCATCCATCCATGTATTTATTATATACATGGATGGATGAATGGATAGATACTATCTATATATCTATTATGGATAGATGGATAGATAGACAGACAGACAGACAGACAGATAGACAGACAGACAGATAGACAGACAGGAAGGTGGTAGGAAAATTTGACTTACTATTTGACACGACTTTTATTATGTTTTTTTTTTAATTTGTCTAGGTACATGCTGAAATATGAAGTAACTTGTGGTCATTGGAACAAAACAGGGCTTTTTAATTACAGATAAAGCGTTTTTAATTTTAAGAGCTTGAGCAACATTGCAATGTTTGTACATTTCTACAGTTAAACATATCATTCGCATGGTTGAATTGATGGGAAGGAGAGCGAATTTTTTCATTTTTGGCCGCAGTCCCAGCTTGGCATGAGTTGTGGGTGCTCAAGGTATGCGAGTGTGTGTGTGTGTGTGTGTGTGTGTGCGTGCGTGTGTGCGCGCTTTCAAACTGCCTGTCTCGCAGAAGCCCAGGAGTTTGCCTTTGTGTGCCCTCTAGAACTTTCCGCAGACTCATTAGCTGTTGTCCCACGACTTTGTCCCGGCTTTGCCCGTCGAATCCCGAGCGCCTACAACTCCCATCCTCCTTTTATTTCCCAACATCAAATTTGGATTTTTTTTTCATACCTTTCCCCCCCCTTGACATTCCTTTAGAACTGTTGTCGGATCCATCCCAATCAAAAAGTCTTTCAGCGGTTCAGCTCCCATCACCCTCTCTCTCCCTCCCCCTTTCTCCTCATTGAGATGTCAGTCATGAACTTCCATAGACGCTGCTTTCCAAAGCTGGATTTCCAGATTCTTCACCTGCTGAAGCTTTAGTGTGCATGCGTGGGTCCTCGCACATTCTTCTCCATCTTACTGCTAAACCAGGGCCTGGAATGCAAATCGCGCTTGTCTCCCGCGCACGGACAAAGCACATTACATGTAATGAAACGGGAACATGCACAAACAGAATGCATTTTTTGTTATACAACAACCTTGGGCTGTTTTGTTCCAACAGCCAGGAGCGGAACGGATGGACAACTTCCAGAACATTCCATTGTTTACTTTTTACCTCACCAAATATTACCAAGCCCCATATTTGGGGCTGGTGTTTTGAGTATTTAGGTGTGTGTGTGTGTGTGTGTGTGTGTGTGTGTGTGTGTGTGTGTGTGTGTGTGTTTTATACTTCCTCTTTACTGGTTCTTCATGTGTTTGCGTCGCTCATTAAGGATCTTAAGCGTAAAGGAACTTTAGATTCAGCGGACCCTGAAACTCATTCACCCTTATTTCTCCTGTTAGCCATTAGCCTGACAGACTGCTAATGTAAACACTAACAGTGTCTGAATTCAAACCATAGTAGTCAACTATTAACATTCTAAAATTTGTATATAGATCTAAAAAAGAGGAAATGTTGTCTCTTATGTGTGAATATAATGTGTGTGTGTGTGTGTGTGTGTGTGTGTGTGTGTGTGTGTGTGTATACAGATGTTTAACAGTGATTTGTAACTTCAGCTAAAGACCGTCAAGTCAATAGCTAAACATATATGACTAATAATAACTTGGAGGCTTTTGGTTTTTGTCAAAATCCTTTGCTCTTCTAATAATGGAAAAAATAACGGTTTCTGGTGGAAGTAAACATTTTACCGGCTAGCTACATTTTTTACGTGTCTTAAAGAGTTCATCCTAAAACGGCTTCAACTACTAAATACAGCCGAAAATAGTTAACTGATCCGTTCATTCATTAATTATCGTGAGTCAAACTAACCGGTGACGCGGCGGCGCGCGCGGGTTGACGTGCGCGCGACTGTGGAGAGGAAGATGAGGAGATGAGAGAAGAGGAACTTCATTCACTGTCAGATCTCGGGCGAGAACGTACGTGCGGATCAGCAGAAGGACGCGAAATGCGGATGTAGCGCAAAAACCAGCGGGTCTGGATAAGATGACCTCGCCATCGATCGCGCGTTCTCATCTCCGGGATTACGGCTGGATTTAGGAACCGAGAGGAATTTCAAATTCATTTTTAAGTCGCCATGAATGGTTCAACGGGTTCAGTAATGTGATTTTTTTTTTTGCGTGTGTGGTTTTGAAATTCTTTTTTCCAAAGGATAAAATCCACTCGATAACTTTATTTGGCTTTTTTGGTGAAGACTTTATTGTCTGGGAGTTTGCTCTGCTGAAAGGCATGTTCCCTGGCTCCACCCCGGTTGGAGCATCTTTGCGGCTCCGGTCGGGAAGGTTTCGCCTGCGCTGGGTCACTTTTGTACCGCAGAGGAAATGAGAACCGCGCTGCTTTACTTTCTGTTCTGCTGCTTCAACCTGCGTCCAGCAGCCGCCGAGGTACGACCACTCTGCGCTCTCTACTCCACTTCATTAACTATTAGTAACTCAATTATTGTAACTAACGAGTGAACGATTTCTTTAGCCTATTTGTTTGTTTTCAATGCATGAGAGTTCTCTAGTGATACTTTGGTCCAAACTATTTGTTATCATTATTATTATTATTATTATTATTATTATTATTATTATTATTATTATTATTATTATTATTATTTTGTAGAAATACAGCATAGGAAGAAAAGAACGACACGTTTTTAGGCAATACGTACCACTTTTGAATGCACGCCCTATTACAAGGATGATACATTTAAAAAGTAGAAATCTGGAGTAAGGGGGCGGAGTTACAGCACATTTTAGAGATGCCATTCATTCATTGTTTCACCATGTGTCCATGTGTGTTTCCATCCATCTATATATGTATCAATCTATCCATCTATCTATCTATATTTCTATCGATTTATCTACCTGTCCGTCCGTCCATCCATCCATCCATTCATCTATCTGCCTATCTATATCTATCTATCTATCTGTCTGTCTATCTAACCCATCCATCCATCCAAGTCTGTCTATCTATCTAACCCACAAGTCTGTTCATCTATCTGCCTGTCTCTCCATCCATCCATTCTTCCACTCTGTCTGATGTACAGTTAGTCTGAGTGTGTTTGCTTTTATTTTTGTATCTATGTATGGACATTACAAATACAGTAGAGTTAAATGTAACACTTTTAAACACTGGAAACTAAACCACATTTTTCTAGGAAGCACTGATTCCCCGGGAGCTGATCGACAGACTGTCCAACAGCGAGATCAACAGCATCAGTGACCTCCAGCGGATCCTGGAGACCGAGTTTATAGGTAAAGGCTACATCTCTTTTTCTGGATTACATAAAAAAATTGACAGAGTTGTTGATTTGAATTGTTGAAATATCAAAACCGAGCCATGCTTTCATTTTTCAAACCGTTTCATCCGGGAAAATGTACGATATTTTCGGAGCATCTACGTACGTATATCAAAACTGCTAGTGACTTTGCCTCCTTAATTTTGGTAAACCAGTGCACATTCCTCTTAACTGTAAATAAATGCACCAATCTAAAAGTATTTCTATAATTTATATACAAAACTAAACTTTTTAAAGTCTCATAACTCTTAAAAAAATGCATATTTCTAATAACCTATTCTGAACACAACAGTAGCTACAATTAAAATTATAGTATAAAATCGTTGGTAATTGAAATTAAGACAACAAATCTTGTATGTTTATATTTAACATGACATTTATCATTCTAATCTAGTCTTTTATCTGGCATCCTTTCCATCAGATGATGTGTTTTATTGACACTCATTAGCCGGCAGTTGAAAGAGTGGCTGAACTTCCCGGGCATCCAGCGAGGAAACACTGGTCTCCTGATACGCATCCAGGCGCTGAAGTGCTGTAATTGAAATGCAAACATCTGCGTCTGTGTGGCTGGTGCCTGAGGGAGGTCAAGAGACTCGCCCCATTATACTGTTGTCATGCTCCTTTTATTAGCGGAGTGGGGCCGAATTCCAGCATCGCTTTAATGTTTAATTCATGTGGAATTCCTAAGATAGTGTGCATCTCTGAGCACATGTGTTAAGAGACTCGGCTGTTTGCGTATGTGATCATCATCTGGATCACAGTGAAAAGCTGGAGAATCATCTCACCGTGATGCTCAAGTTTGAATGAAACCCTCCTCCTCCATCAGGCTGGTTTCCGGGGGCAACAACAAGGGCATCTCTGTGTCCCCCTGTATGTTTGAATGGGTCTGCGGGACAGCGTAGCTACAGGCCGCACAAATTTCAAATTCGAATTTTATTTGTCACATACAAATTATACATGGCACAACATGTAGTGAAATGTGTTTTGATCGTTCCAGCATTTAAACATAGGGATGGAGGAGATACAACAAAATGTGCAAAGGGGGAAACACAATGAAAAAGTAAGAATATACCAAATGTGCAAAGGGAAATACAATAAAGGATATAGAATCAAAATATGATAAAAACAAGATATAAAGATAAAATATGAATAAAAATCCATGTACAAAATTACAAACACAAAACTGCCAAGATTAAAAATACAGTTGAATAATGTAGAAGTGAGTAAAATACAAAAATGTACTAAAAATGACTCTAGAAAGGTTAAGTGTCCAGTTTAAAGTATCTACTTCTCCACGTCTTCTCTAAATTCCAGAACTGTTGAGTCTAGCTGCATCGGATGTCCTCAGACTATTTGCTCTAGAATGGACGAATCCTACGTCTTTGCGCAGGCCATCAGACCGGATATTCTTGCCTTTTTTGTTGAGCTTGTGGATGTGGCGTCTCTTCAAATGACAAGGCCGCTTTTCTTTTAGCGTTTGTAGGCCGCTCAATGCGCTGTGGGATGCGGTGATCATCCAGGACGAGATTAGCTTGTTCTGCTGGGTCCTTGTACATTGTGTGGCTGAGATCTTTTGTTCACTTTGCAGAGAACGAGGTGCTGCCTGTGAGCAAACATGTCTACCATAAGGAGCATCTCTACGATGGCAGACACTTCAAACGGCCGAACGCTCTGTCCAGGCGGAAGAGAAGCATCGGTATGAACACTACACACGTTTAAATGTCGTCTTTGGATGTAAAGAGCCTGTGTGTGTGTTTAGAAGAGGCCGTGCCAGCGGTTTGCAAGACTCGCACGGTGATCTACGAGATTCCACGCAGTCAGGTTGATCCCACAGCTGCCAACTTCCTGATCTGGCCTCCGTGTGTGGAGGTCAGACGATGCTCGGGATGCTGCAACACCAGCAACATGCGATGCCACCCTTCCAAAAAGCACTACCGGACTGTCAAGGTCAGCATTTCTACTTGGAAATGTTTCATAAATTAATCAATTTAGGAAATAAAATATGGGGAGAAACATGAGCAGGCCACGACTTAGACAAATTTAAATGTGGATATTTCAAATGAATTGAGTTGCCACAATGAGAGAATTGAAACGACTAATGAATAACTGCAAATCTGATGGGTTTACAGTGGTACTCCGACTTACGAATGTCCTAGATAACAAAAATCCCGAGTAACGACATGCATCGTCGTGTAAATTTCGTCCTGAGTGCAGAAATATTTTCGCTATACGAAAGATGTGACTCTTTTTCTTACCACTAGCATGCATGGAAGTGAGGGAGTCCAGGTGTATATAATACAGTTGCTTAATCTTTTTTGCATATAAAATAAACAAAAAACAACAAAAACACTAGTTAGTTTCAGAGATTGTGCTTTCCAAAATATAAATTAAGCTTGTCTTTTCCCAGAATGGCGGTTTAATTGTGTGTAATTTTGCGGTAACTGTTGAGATTGTCCGCTGTATCATTATGTACTGTACCTTTATAAAAACCTGTCAAAGGGAAAACTAAACAACTGCTATGTAGTATGTTTTTATTACATTTATTACCAACATGTTATCATGTATAAAAATAATTTGTCTGAATTCACAAAGTCATGGCACAGATTAGATTAATTAGATGTAAAATGCGGCTCAGCTAACAAACTTTTCGCTACAAGAAATAGCTCTTGGCACAGATTAATTTTGTCGGGGTACCACTGTATTTATATTGACATTCTGTTGTCTGAAGGTCGTCTTGGCTTGAAGGTCATGCTCAATCCTAACTCCCCCGTATAAGTCTTATAAATATATTTATTAATTCATTCTTAAAAATAAGAGCTAAATAAGTCTGTAAATAAAGAAATAATAGCTGCAAGTTGGGCATCACTGAACACACGACTTTTAAAGGAATACGTTTTGATGGATTATACAAAGGATATACATATATCCCATATGAAGGAGAACGCATTGGATAGTGTTAAATTTACACGTACTGTACTTGTAATTTTAATAAGTTACGTTCTAGACTCGCTAAATTATAGCAAAAATCTGAAACATTTATAAGAAGAAAATAAAAAGACTATGAATCTATCATAATATGAGAATAATAGTGATTAAACACATAATCTCACTGCAAATATAATCTGTTTCTAACGTGTGCCAAAGTCCACAGCGACTGAATATAAATCCACAAAATCACAAATATTTAATTGAATCCCTCTAATTAATCAAATGTTGTATGCTTTCCTTTTGCCGTTTATATATCTGTGTTCCGGCATGATGATTAAAAAATGATTAAAAATTTATGGAAAAACACGAGGAAAAAATCGTGACATTTCGTTTTTTTTTTTTTTTTTTTTTTTTTTTTTACAATTATTTGGGAGATGCTTTTATTAAAAGCGAATTACAGATTAAAATTCCAAAGTCATGCTCATGGACACTTCAGTCCATTTGGGATTCAAACCTGTGACCTTTTGATAAAAATAAGCGGAAACTGTAAGTTTTCGCCAAAAAGCAATTTTCAGCGACAAAGGTGTTTTTATTGAGAAAGTTTCAGTTGAGCTCCTCCGTGCCAGAAGGGAGGAAGATGTCGATGGCAATCTCAGGGCCACCGAACCGTACTGAAGTAGTTTCAGCCCAGACATCCGCAGCGAGTTAACCTTGAGTTAACCAGCGCAAACATCCCTCTGTAGTGCCGCTACCCGGGGTGTGTCTTATTCCATTTATCTCGGGAACTATGTGTGTGTGTGTTCAGACCTGAATCAAGTATTGTATAAATGGGCCTCTGGGGCAGCTGAGTTGGCAGGGAGGGTACGAGTCTGTCAGTGTGATATGAAGAGTGTGTGTGTGTGTGTGTGTGTGTGTGTGTGTGGATAGGGAGGCTTGAGGCGAGCTACAGGAAGTCAAAGTTACCCCTGACCTTATCTCACCTCGGAAACAGTGAAGGGAAATTGGCCATTATGGCTCCGAGTTTCCCACACACACACACACACACACACACACTCACACTCACACACTCTTTTCTCAGGTGGCCAAGGTGGAGTATATACGCAGAAGACCGAAGCTCCGGGAGGTGCAGGTGCAGCTGGAAGATCATCTGGAGTGTGTGTGCGTGTCCAAACATCACTCCGAATCCCGCATACACACAGGTATAAAACACTGCGCACACACTTTGATTCCAGACCAAAAGTTTGCTTTTCATTCTCTTCTCTCATCTTTCTCTCAATTGGTTTTTTTTTTCTGGGGTTTTTTTTGTTGGTCTTTTGTTTTGTTTTTGACTTCATTCAAAAGATTAGAGATTTAAGATGAGCTGATAAACTGTTCAAAGATATTAAGTGTTGTTGGGGGTCATTTGAAAAAGTGGGAATTTGACCAAACGGGAAGTTTAGATTTTTCCCTTTTGTGTGTGTGTGTGTTTTTTTTAAATATAATAATACTGTATTTTTCTTTCAATACTTTTTCAAAAGCACATTTCACAATATAAACTGATTTTGATAGAATTTCTTTAGCTATTTTCCAATAATTTGGCAAAATGTTGACATTAAATTCCAATATTCCATTCAAATTTTCTGAAAAATTGAACAAATTATTAACTATAATTAAATGAAACTAAACTACATTTAAGCAACAGCCGAATGTTTTTGATGTTTTAAAAAATATTACAATATTAAGTGATAATATTAACCGTTACAATGTATACTGTACAATAATATAATGTTTTTAAGTAAAACATTCAGGAGGAGTGTTTGTTCAAAGCGGCATGAAAATTTTTTAATTCTACTGTAAAAAAAAAAAACCTCTGAAACACCATTTTGCAAACTCTGATTTATTTCAATTTTTAATAATATTTACAGAAATCATGATTATGTTTAGAGAAACACCCAAAGCAGATTTCTTTTTCATAATGAAAAAAAATTGCATTGCGAATTTCCTCAAATCTGTTCTTGGTCTGCAGACATCAGGTGAACGTGACCTTGGATCCACAGAGAAGAAGAGAGGAGGCGAGTGATGTCGGATCAACCGCACTCCATCACTGTGATGTCATGGCGAGGGGCCGGTGTGAGCTTTCCCGTGCTCACTGAATCTCAACTTGATCTTTTCTGGATCATTTTAGACTTTTGATGCACATTTAAAAGACTGGAGTGGATTCAGGACCTGATGGAGCGGTCCAGACGATGCTGAGACTCACGGGCCTGATACAGTAGACGTGAATACTGTACTTCTGCATCGCTTACCGTTTGCCTTCTAAAGGAGATTCTGTCTCGGCTTCAATATGTATTTTATCCGGAAGAAACCTGTATCACTGTATTTTTTTAACTGTTTTTATCGACACTGATTTGCCATTGCTTTTGTTGTATATTGAACATTTCCAACAAACTTCAGTCTAAAGTATTTCATACTATTAAAGTACATACAAATTATTGTTTTCAGTAAAACTATATTTATAGTCTTCTGTTCAGGAACATAATTATATATAATTGTTTACTATTATAATTGTAAACGATTATAAAACACACCTTTTTTTAAACAAATGCGGACGAAAGCATACAGTAATATTCCAGAATTTAAACGTTCTTTCATTAAAATATATCCTTTCAAAATGACTAAAGTTAGAAATATGAATATATTTCTGCAAGAAACTTTCTTGAGAAATTCTGTTACATTTTACAATCATAAACTACTCAAGGAAAGGCAGCTTATGCAATGCATTCTGGGATATGTGCGCTTTGAGACTGTGAAAAGCGCCTTACAGATACTCATTATTATTATATGTAGTTTTTTTTTAAACTTGGCTTCAGTGCCGTGAATTTGACACACACAGACTAGACAATTACGAGTACGGGCCTTTGACAAATCTGTCGACAAAAGACCCGTCGATCATCAGACAAAGTGCTATCAGTACCACAGTGAATCCAAATCCGCTGTACTTTTCCCTGACCCGAGGCTCTTCTTTACTTCCCAATATTTCCACATAGCTAAGAATGAAACTCTGGTTGCCAAGAAGAACTGTCGCTGTTTTCATTACATAATTCTGACTCGCATATACTGTTAATACTAGAGCGTTTCTAATACCTTCCATTTTTCTGGCTGTGGTTGGATCAACAGTATTTTCAGTGCATGTGTGACGTACGGTATCTTCTTCCGAAGGCTTTTACATCCTCCTAGTAAATAATAATAAAGTTTTATACGTTTATTTTAGTAAATAAAATAATTTTCTGTGAAGAGAAGTCCAGTGTCATACCTTTTTAAACTAAATATTAGAAAGTATGAATATTGTAAATGAAAATACTTCATTACAATAAAAATAACAACAATAGTAATATTTGATATACAACAACAACAACTATTATATGGAATAATATTGGGCATCGATATTAAATAGTATGAATATGAAAAAAATAAAAGCAATAGTAATAATTGATAAACAACACCAATAATTACAATACAGAATCATAATGTGCTTAATAAGTAGTACTATTTGATATTTTAATTAAATGCAAATAAATTGTTATGCATATACCAATAAATTGTGGCTGGTCATGCATTTTGAATCCCTTTCTTTCGTGTTGGCTAATCTGATCTTAAGTGGTTTTAGAGAAATAAGAAGAGATGAGGAAAGGAGAGAGGGATTGTGTTTCACACGGTGTGTAATGAAGCTTTAGCGCAGCCGTTCACACTCCAGCGTTGAAATCGGGCTTATTGCGGTTAATAGTGTAAATTACAAATGGCCTTTTTCTAGACTGTCCGGTGGATTCAGGTTTCGGACCTTGAAGGGAGGGAGACAAAGGAACGGAAACAGGGAATTTGTTCTCAGACTCACGTTTCAACCCATTTTCATTCTCATTTTCCTTCACTGAAAGCCTTCTTGTTGTACGATAATCAAACGCTTTGCCCTCCTTAGTCTCGTGACAGACATTTTATTATAGTTTATTAAAATACTGTTTGATCTTTACATTATTTTCCAACTTCAATTTTTTAAATTGTTTTTGAAAGATTCTGTGAAGGAACATGTGATTGTGAAACCAGATTCCTAAATCAAGCTATAACACTCAAACAGAGAAGATCCAACTCAAAATTAATATTCATAAGTTGTGTAAGAACCCCTCAAAACATTTGCATACAATAGCTTTGGAAAAAGAAAAAAAAAACACTTTCATTACTTTTTAATCAAATGTAACAATTCCTATGTATTTGAAATGAAAAGAAAAGATGACATAAAATCAAGAAAGAAAGATTTATAAGATCAGTATAATAGAAAATAATTTTTATTATTTGATATTATTTAATATATATTATTTATACTATTTGATCTAAAAAAATGTGTCTTGAATAGATTATGAAATTCTTTGCACAATTTAAAACATGCTAATAAATTATTTACACTGTTTTAATGTTTGAAATTGTTCAAACGTTTTTACATTTTAAAACATCTATATATTTATATCTAAATGTATATCTATTAATCTATAAAATAAACTACTCTGCTCGAAATTATTTACTGTCCCAGGTTTGCGAGGTGAAGGTGTGTCTACCTGTGGGGTGGGGCGTGGTCAGGGGCGGGGCCTGTGGGGGTCTATGTGTGGTATGATTCAGGTCAACAAGCATTTCCAGACTTAAAGTGTGTGTGTGTGTGTGTGTTTGTGTGTGTGTCTGAAAAGTTGGGTGGAGGAGTCTTAGTCAAACTTTCTGATCACTGGACCAGAAAATTGTTCCAACTAGGACTCATCTTCTCTTGAGTCAAATATTTAGGCTTAATTATTATTATATATTTGTATATATTATGCAACACGATATATGTATGTATGTCTGTTGTGTGTGTAAACTGTAAAATTATCTTCAAGTCTTCAAGATCATTGAAGACTGAAGTTCAGTTGAAGTTCAGACTCGACCGGCCATTTGTCTTTGCATTGTTTTCCTTGAGCCGTTATTTAAAGACGCTTTTTAAACTTTAACCCTAAATAGTTGGGATTGTCTCCAGTTCCGGGGACACGGATGGATTTGTGGAGAACTCCTGCAAACTCACTGTTCGGATGATGCTATAATCCCAAGAACTCGCTTTCTTCCGTTTTTATCGTCTTTCTCTCTTACTCAGCAGCCATTTGGAGGATTAAAGGACGGTTCTATTCTTCCTGTGGCATAATTCTCTTCACTTCCATTCAGCTTTTAATCCATCGGCAGTTTTTCATTACCAACAAATCCATTAAAAGCCTGATGAAAAGAGTGAAGATTCTTATTCCAGTCGAAATGAGATACTCAAACACACATGGCCAGCGTATTCAGTGGATCGGATGTTCCATCAGAACGGAATATAGAGCGCCAATGCCTTCTATAAATAGACACGGGGATTACCACGGCAAACTCCACGGAGGGATTTGGCGTTAAAACCATTTGTTTTGCCGTCTGCGCACATGAATGAGGGCAATAGAAAGAGAGAGATCCTAATCTGGGGTTTCTCATCCAGATTAATGGATATGGCTATTTACGAGCAAGATTTGCTGGTATCAATGGCGAGCTCATTAGATCCACTGGCTGAATTATTTCTCAAATAATCTCCGTAGATTAAAATCACAATTGTGTTACATTTTTTCCTGTATTTTTTTATTTATTTTTTTCAAAGAAAATCGAATCAGATTATCTGCACAACATCAGAACACTTTTGAAATATGTGATAATAATATATTTTTGTAATTACCGTAAGAACAAATTCTTGGTTCTCCAAGGGGTCGGCAGGGATAATGGATAAGGTTGGGATACGGTCAGAGGTGCAGGGATTTCAGGGGTAAAGTATTTTACGGAAAGGGCAAAGGAGGTACTGAGGGGCACTGGAGCAAAAGTAAGTCTTTTTATTGAAGGAGTGAATTATGGGGATGGAACAGGTTTAGCTGCACTGAGAGAACAAAAGGAAGCTTATGGGCTGACAAGCTAAATCACTAAATCACCAGCTTCTCTTCTGCAACCTCCTTCTCGCTCTCTCTCGCAAAACACATTCTACACAGTTTTACTTTTGTGTTGGAAATTTTGACAAAAGCTAATATTTTCCATTTGGGTAATACTGCAGAAACTACTCCATTACAAGTTACAAGTCGTCAATTCTAAAAAGACTTGAGTGAAAGTCGTAAAGCATCCATTTTAGAAAAAACTTAAAGATTTTACTTTCACTGAATTTAGGCTTAAAAAAACACCAAAAAATGTGAGAAACAAGAAACTATTTTATTTAATAGTTTAATAGAGGTTGTATTTAATAGAGGTTGTATTTCCTAATATAGAAATTACATGTTCCAAAATAGCAGAACAAAATAGATGAAAAAAAAAAACATCAGTTTCAGTCCAACTCCAATGTACAAAAAAGTGAAAAACGAATTCACGTAATGTAGCTCATAAATAGCATCCAGTACCTTCAGCATCCTGCAGATGGTGATATTACCTTATGTGCACAAGAAATTAGATTTGTCGCGCACAATCACAATGTAACTAGTAACGGTAAGAGTCCATTCAAAAGTAGTGGAGTAAAGAGTACAGATACTCAATCACTAATGTAGTCAAGTAGAGAGTAAAAGGTGCTTATATTTTTTTACACTCAGTACAAGTACAAAGTAGCCCAAATTACTTTACTTAAGTAACAACGTCAATTTACTCAAATACTACTGCTATTTTCCATCTTTAAAGATGATGATGAAACCAGGTTTTTTGAAAATGTGCGTTCTAAAAGTCAAAAAGTGCAGGACTTTTGATTCTACGGTTGGGATGATGCGAAAATGTAATGCGGAGAGATAACACAACTTTTTTCCAATCTTTTCTTCAACTCTTAAAATAAAAAGAGAAAAATCTATTTGGTTCATCATTCTTTTCCCTCTGACTAAGAAAAAAACTCAAGTATCTGTCTTCCAAATCCCCAGCTTTCTCTTCATGCTTGACTCTGCCTGCTTTAAGTGCTGGCTCAGGATGAAGCGAAGATGAATAAAGGCAAGAGTGAAGAAGAATGAAAAGAAGCAGTTGCTGCATGCCATTCAGAGAATGTTTGACCCTTAACAACACCTCAGAAAAAAGAGAGAGAGAGAGAGAGTGAGAGAGGAACGACATAGAGGAGGAACCGAAGAACAAGAGAGACACTTCACAGAACAAGGAGGAGATGTTTAGAAAACAAGGAGGAGGAATTTAGGAGACAGGGGAAGAATGAAGAACAGGGGATGTGTTAAAACAACACTACAGACGAGGGGAAACCCAAAGCTTTCGGAGATTTAAAGGCCACGGGACCAGAACGAGATGAAGAGAAGCAGAGAAATGCAGACAGCAAATCCAGTCAATCCATCTTTACTCCTTTTTACCCCTCTATATTATTATATGCGCACACACACACACACACACACACACACACACACACACACACACACACACACTATAATATAGAGTAAAGATTAGCTAAGTTCTTCCTAAAGATAATAAAGAGTAAAACAGTAGCTATAATTTCAATAACATATGTAATTCAATTAGCCTGAAACGCATGTTTTTGGACTGTGGGAGGAAACCGGAGAACCCGGAGGAAACCCACGCAAGCACGGGGAGAACATGCAAACTCCACACAGAACGGCCCCGGCCGGCCTTGAACTCACACCTCAAGTGTCAAACGGAACCGTCTTGCTGTGAGGCAGCAGCGCTAACCACTGCGCCACCGTGCTGCCCTATTCAATATGCTGTTTAATAATATTGCTAAACATTTCTGTTGCGATCATTTTAAATACGTTTTAACAAACTTTCTATTAGTAAGACGTCCGAACAATTCTGTTCACGAACAGAATAGTGAGCACAAACATGATTCAAATTCAAACTTTTAATTTACTTTATTTAGTAGAAAATGACCACATTTTACCGGAGTAAATTTGTTCACCATGCACATGTAAGACAAGAAAGTCCTTTATTCGTCCCCACAGAGAGGAAATACATCACAAAACATTATTAATTCGTTAACTTTCGTTTCATTGTGTTTGATTTAGCTTGAATCTCCACAATCTGTGCAAAAACACAAAATGAAATATAGCTGCAAGCAGCAATAGGGGGTCCAAGCTATTATTTGTCATACAAAAATACAAACGTTCACATAGATTCCTAGCAGGTATATCGCCACCTACAGTCCCAGTAAGTTCAAACCTCACAAAAGGTTATTATACCAAGACAAATAAAATGAATCTTCACTCTCTTGAACAACTTGTTATTCTCCAGTCTTTTTGCTGATTTGTCCAGAGACGTGTGACGACACGCATCAAACGGCAATTTATACGCGGTGATGTTTTATGTATGACGGTGATCAGTGATGAAAAATGGCACGGGAAATTGTGCTTTAAGGCGTTTTGACTGAGGGGTCCTCGAGTTTACATTCACCCTCGTCTTGCATACATCACACAGAAAGAATAGACGTCAAGCCATCCAGCCCAGACAGATAAAGAGAGAGAGCCGATGAAAGTGGGGAGGAGAAGGATGGAGAGGATGAGTTCAAGGGACATAAAGGAAGATTTAGCTGCCATTTATTCAGGGCCCTCCACGTAGGGGCTCTCTCCCTGTGACATTTCACCTCTGACCCCTGACCAGGGGCTTTGTTAAACAGTCAGGTGCCAACTTGCCCCAAGGCCAGATAGAATTCCATCAGCCCCCTCCTCGTCTCCACTCCTTTCACATACGCACACATACACTTCATGCTCCAGGCAGAAAAACAAATAAGATTTAGCATTACTGCACCGTTGATGAAAGGCCGGACCCTTTCTAGAGCCGAGTGACTCACCAACTTTGACAGCTAATTCAACCTTAAGTGCCTGTTCGGGATTCCCACAGGATAATCAATTCAGTCGGGTTTGGAGTGGAGCTTTGAAATGACCTGAGAACACGTCTGGCCTGACCGAGGACCTGAAAACCACTCTGGAATAAAAGTATGGATACTTTACTGTACAAACTACTCCGTTCAACAATTTCAAGAAGACTTGAGTAAAAGTCGCAACTGAAGTGTTTTACTCGTATTGAATTTAGGCTAAAAAACACAAAGAAGTATGGAAAAACAAGAAACTCTTTATTTATGAGGTTTTACTTTCTAACATCGAAATAAAATTTACACCTCAATGTTTCAAAATGACAGAACAAAATGGATAAGAAAAGGAAAAGTCTCAGTCAAACTCAAACGTGCAAAAAAAATGCAACCGCTAATTCACGTGAATTATCTCATAAATAGCACTCAGTACCTTCAGCATCCTGCAGATGGCGACATTGCTTCGTCCACAAAATTAAAACTCAATCACAAATTTAGTCAAGTAGAGAGTAAAAGTTGCTTATATTTTTTTGATACTAAGTACTAGTACAAAGTAGCTAAAAATACCATTTACTCAAGTACTTTCCTACTTTTCAAGGCCCGAGAGTGAGCACTGAGCACTTTCAAGGCCCGAGAACTCTGCACCGTATTTACTTAATGCTATTTGATTTATTAAAAGTGTTTAGCACTTTGGATCCGAAAACAACGTGTTTAACAGTTACCGACACGTCGTCTTCCCAATAAGAAGATAAATGGGGAATCATGAAATGGTGACAGATTTGGACTTGAATTCTCGATTTCTCTTCACGACTCTGTCCCAGCATGAACAGACAGGCCCAGCTCTCACGGAGCTCAAAACGAGAAAGTGCTACTATAAATCAGTCTTTTGAAAATTACTATTATTTCCACAACGGTGTACAATTTAGATTTCATGTGTGGATGATATAGTGATATTCCTAAATGGTTCTGAACCTGGTTAAAAAGCTTTTTATTTTCCTGTCCCGCAGGCTTTCCCTCTTTATTTCTCTCCTCCTCTGATCTTTTCCCCCCAATCTTGACTGTTTTGCAGCGCTTTAATCTCATGGAATCATCTAGAAGAAAGGTGCTTGCTAAATCAAGTAGTATTTTGTATCACTCTTATATGTCTAAACTGCATCCAAGCCACTTGTCTGTTTTACACAAAGGAGCAATTTTCCGGATTTTCGGGAAAATCCCACATAGACACACAGTACAAACACACTCGTCATGCCTATGAAAAGTTTAGAGTCAAATTCCCTCATCATATTCCATGACGATCTTGCCAAAGCGCATTTTGTGCATCTCGATTCAAAAACAGACCGGCCTCGAACCCTGTTGTTTCTCAGTGTGCAGCACCACCAGAAATACACGCTTGACACGGAAATAAATTGTCATTTTTTCCATTAGCAAATATTAGATATTATCTTGTGTAAGATCAAAGTACAGTATCTTGTAAAATAATCATGTTTAGTTGGAAATTTAAACCAAATGTGAAATGTTCACAGGTTCTTATTTTGAACAGTGGTGTAAAGTACTTGAGTAAATGGACTTTGTTACTTTACCTAAGTATTTTAGCTACTTTGTACCAAATTTGATACTGAGAATGAAAAATATAAGTACATTTTACTTGCTACTTGACTAGTTTGAGTATCTGTACGCTTTACTCCCTACTTTACTCACTAAAGTGTGTACGAACACATTTTACTCCACCAAATTTGAAAGAACATTTACTGTTACTCGTTGAATTGTGATTGTGCGGCATCTATTTCAATCGTGGTTAATTTATTGGATAGGTGAAATTGCCATCTGCAGGATGCTGAAGGTACTGGTCGCTATTTATCAGCTAAATCATGTGAACGTGAATAAGCGTTTGTACTTTTTTTGCACATTTGAGTTTGATTGAGACTGACTTATTGTTCTTTTTCTAAATCTGATTTGTTCTGCTATTTTGAATCATTGAAATGTTAAATTAAATTTCTATATAAGGAAATTAAGCCTCATAAATAAAGTTTCTTGATTTTCAAATTTCTTGGTGTTTTTGAGCCTAAATTCAATATCAAGTAAAATACTTCAATTCTTTTAGAACTGGACACTTTACAACTTTTACTCAAGTCTGCTTGGAATTGGTGAACAAAACTTGTAATACAGTAAAGTATCAGTACGTTTACTCAAGTATGTTTTTCCGGTTACTCTTTACACCTCTGTTCATTTGCTACTTGTTTTTCATACAATTCTGGTAATAATTTTCCAATTTATTTTAAAAGCACATATTTTGGTGAGAGATTTTTCAGAACAACAGTGGTGTCTGACTTTATCTTCCAATTAACTCTATTCACCCTTGACAGGTTCCACTTTCAGAGGAACTGAAGACATTACTAGACAAATTCAGGACAAAATCGCTGACAAATCCCTCTTTGAAAATGATTAAAAGGTTTCAACGGCGGCACAGACATCTCAGTCCTTAGTTTTTGCAGAGGGCATAATCCTCTTGTCTTGGGGTTTCAAGATCAAGACCTTCACGCACAGAGAATCAACCCTTTATGGAGGACACAAGTGAAGTCAGAAGCTTAAGGGAGCTAAATACATTTCAAACGCACTGAAACAGGTAGATACCAGCTCGGGATCAGTAATGATGATAGTTGAAGAAGAAAGCGAGTAGGTTTGTAAATATGGCCACAAGGGGCAGTATTGAAAATGTGTTTTGCATCACACACACGCACAGTGAAGTGACACACACACACACACACACACACACACACACACACACACACACACACACATACGGAGCAGTGGGCAGCCTTGTTTCGTCTGTTGTTTCTTTGTTGCTTGTAATTAAAATGCTTGTGCAAAGAACAATGGAGTTTTTACAAAATGTGCTATATATTTTATTTTTTTTCCCAATTGGTGTAAATGTCACATATTAACGTTACATTTATATAATGTACGTTTAAATGCTGCCTGGAACTCAAAACCTTCATGGGAAAAAAAAGTTGGGTTCTGTTCTGTTTGATTGTATTCAATAGGAATTTGTTAGATAATGAGATGAGACTAATTTAATTTATTATTCTACTCATCTACTCTTATTTTACTATCCTATATTATCGCATACCATAATAGTTTTTTTTTTCTCCGGTCCTACTCATGCATTTAGCCTACTTTTAATCTCTGGCATTTCACTACATATTCGGTATGCACATATTCATTACGTATTCTACTCATCTCTTTCAACATTTACATATTTGGTATTCTACTCATCTCTTTCTCTTTCATATTTTATCTTACTATTTGATTATATTAAATATCATAATTCGTTTTTCGTCTATGCTACTCCATCCTTTTACCTTTAACTTTTTATATTATGATACACATCTAAAATTCTAAGTACTTCGACCCAAACTGAAGCAGCTTTGTTTACTCGCACGTTAAATCCTGATTTCACGAACAGATTCCGCGAAAACAGTCTTAATCTCCAACTTATATATGCTTGATATGCCAACGGTGCCTGGCTGAACCCGACGACTCCAGCATGGCTTTCTTCCCGTACAGCTTACGAGTGATGTCATAGCTTGGGATCTTCTTCTTTGTGAACGCGGCGTGCTAGTGAGAAGCAGACTTGAGTCTCTCGGTGTGGGTGGTCGCGTCTGGGTCTCTTCAGATGGGATGGTAACGTGATTCACAGCGTCAGGGATTATTTCTGTGGCTAACGCAAGGCTTGAAAAGTTACAAAAACGTTCCATTTATTCAAACTGTCAACAATCAGTTATAATAGAGAGAAGTAGATGGATAAGATTGACAGATATAGACAGAATGTTAGTTAGACAAACAGATAAGATATACAAGACATGTAGGTGAAGAGGCAGACAGACAGGTAGGTAAATAGACAGATAGACAGGGACATACAAACAAACAGAACCTTGGGTAGACAGACAGACAGACAGACAGACAGGGACATACAGACAGGTATATAGACAGACAGACAAACAGGCAGACAGGTAGATGAAGCAGACATATAGACAGACAGACAGACAGACAGATAGTTGGTTAGTTGGTTGGTTGGTTGGTTGGTTGGTTAGTTAGTTTGTTAGTTAGACAGACAGAAGGCAGACAGACGGACTGGCAGGTAGTTAGATAGACAGACAGAAAAACAGACACAGACAGACAGATAAATGGACAGAAGACAGACAGACAGAAAGATAAATGGACAGAAGGCAGACAGACAGGCAGGTAGGTAGATGGACAGACAGACACACAGACAGACAGATAAATGGACAGAAGGCAGGCAGGCAGTCAGACAGACAGACAGACAGACAGACAGACAGACAGGTAGTTAGATAGACAGACACAGACAGAAACAAACAAGTAGTTTGTCAGTTAGACAGATAGAGAGATAGACAGACAAAGACATATAAATGGTCAGAAGGCAGACAGGCAGGCAGGTAGTTAGATAGACAGACAGACAGACAGACACAGACAGAAAGATAAAGGGACAGAAGGCAGACAGACAGACAGTTAGTTAGAAAGACAGACAGCCAGAGAAGACTGTATTTATCCCACAGTAGGGAAACTACTTTTTGCAGCAAAACAGACAAAAATAAATTGCATAAAGAAAAAAATACAGTATGTGCAAACGAGGGATAGATATACCGCAATTACGATACAAAAAAAAATGCAAGAAATAGCTGCAACAGACAACAACCTAAATAAGACGGCGATGGCCTAATTTAGCCTAGTGTATCGCACACTATAATGTATTGCGTCTTGACTGAAAAAGTTCAAATAAATTACTTATAACATTTTTACAACATAACAAGGAAATGATGTGGGTGAAAAGACTACGCTGGAATGCAGCGGAATGAAAGACGATGAAAAGGTGGAGGTGAAGTGGCCAAGATTACATCCTCGCCAGAACATTCGGCCATATTTCAAAGAGAAGGATCCATCACACTTCCTGCTCAGATACAGTCGTAGCTCCAGCCATCCATATTTATTACTCCATGACATACCACTCGCCGCATGCACACACACGCCTGGGCATCTAGATGCTGGGTGTACTGGTGTATTAGATCAGTCTTCTGGCGGGATGGCCCTGAGGAAGGGATGGTACTGGTGTCTCCTCTGCTTTGTGTTTAAAGTCATGTTTATGGTGGCCCGCTGACCTGAGGCCATAAGGCTTTTGCATAATGGTTTAGCCTCCACCCGCTAATCCAGTACACCTGTGATGGCCAACAACTCCAGTGTGTGTGTTGGATTTTCTCACACGTTCTGTGTATTTTTGCTTTCAACCTTAACAATGAAACAAATGGTTTGATTGGGATATTGTATCATTCTTTTATGTACCTTTATCTAGACCTCAATAAAATTTAGTACATGATAATAAATAAAATCCACCCATCCTTCTAACCAATCAACCAGCCAACTTATCATCCATATATCTATCCTTTCAACCAACCAACCAACCAATCATCCATCCATCCTTCCAACCAGTTAGCCAACCAACCATCCATCAATGCATCCCCCAACCATCCATCCATTAAAACAACCAATCAATCATCCATCCATCGATCCTTCCAACCAACCATCCATCCATCAAACAACCAACCAACCAATCAATCATCCATCATTCCAACCATCTGACCATCCTTCCAACCAATAAACCAACCAACTATCCACCCATCAATGCATCTCCCTACCATCCATCCATCCATCAAAACAACCAACCAGCCAACCAACCAACCATCCATCCAGCAAACCAACCAACCAATCAACCATCCATCAACCTAACCAATCAACCATCCATCTATCAAACCAACCAACCAACCAACCAACCAACCAACCCTTTCTTTCAGTCTGTCCATCAATCATCCAATTGTAGGTCTGTCTGTCCACTAGTAGATCTGTCTGTCTGTCTGTCTTTCTGTCCATTCACCCACACATCTATCTCTCAGCCTGTCTATCTATACAAAAAAAGTATGCAGTTTGCAGAGATGGTGCTAAGTGGCAGGCTGTAAATACAACCATGCTCCTTTTAAAATGTTATAAATCACGTGCTGAGTCTTGTGTAACTAATGTCAGCAGGTACACAGTTAATAAAAGCATTACTCTTCCAGCTAAAAGAAATGTTCTAGCTATAAACTGCTCTATTCTTCTCCCATTGAGCGACCTGTAAGAACAGCTATAAACTACTCCCAATACAGGCTCTGCTATGGGAATAAAGCAGCTGAGATAAACACATTCGAAGATTACGTCTCACATACTTCGCACTTTACACATACATTTACAGGATATTATAAGTATTTATATACCCAACTTTTTCCAACATTGTTTATTACTTTGCGAGATTATTTTTCATTTTATGACACAATGTCAATTAGTCATTTATATCTACAGTTGTGTAGTTTCATTTCTGTTTAGTAAGCAACTGATCCTTTAAAATCTCACAAAAAGTGATTTACAAGGAATAAATATATTATGTATTGCATACACAATAAGAATACAAACTAAATATTTGTTTATTGTCTCAAAATAAAATAAAAAAAGTGTTAAAATGCAAACACTGACATTGCAAAAAGTGTCATTTATTTTGATCTCTTGAAGTGTGTGTTTCGTTTCTTCTCTGGAGATCCACTAGTGCTTTGCTTTGCTCAGTGTAGTCATCCGTTTTCTAAGCCTCTTTATATGTTTGGCTCATGTGGAGCTGGAGCCAATTTCTACAATTCCGGCCCCAAGGTTTAGACACCAGGAATCAGTGATCAATCCACCGCATGGTGAGAAACCCAAACACACTCACAGCTCCAGGCAATTTAGTGTCTCTAATTCACTTATAGCAGAAACTATACCAGAGATCTCGGGAGGAAGGCTTTTTATTTTGAACCTTTCTATTCACTTTTAGTTGCCATCTAATATATATTTTTCAAAATCCCACAATGTGTAAGGATACTGGACTTAGTTAGAATAAGTTGTAATTATATTATATAAAAGGACATTTTATAAGTACTGAATTCTCACAAGGCAGTTGGTTTCACGTCACATTTAGGCAATTACGAAACAGCATTGCCACCTCAAATTGTCCTTAGATGATTCTTTCATTGTTTTGTATGAATCTGAGAGCAACACAAAAATGTCAAAAATAAAGTGAATCAATCGCTTGTGAATCAGAATGTGAAATTCAAGTTCAGTTCAAAAAGAAGACTTTATAGCATCAGCACGCATTTAAATTTAAGATCCGTATCCTCCAAATCATAGAAATGAAGTCACAGATTACGTCTTGTTGAAGGACAACAACACTATTAAACTATCCTATTTACAAAAAAAAAAAAAAAAACGAAAACAAACCAACATACAACGACAAATACATTTTGCCATACTGCACAAAAAACATGCTTGAAATGTTTTGAACAATAATGCTAAATGCCTACTCAAACTAAAACACACACACACACACACACACACACAAATTTTAAAAAAAATTATATACAGATTATATTCTGTAGTGTTACTAATCCTATTAAAACATTTTAATACTCAGCTTCGTACATTCTGAATTTGTCATTTAACATTCAAGCTTGTCTTTTGACACTCAATTTATACTTTTAAGAAAAATCAATCACAAATCAATATCATTAGAAATAATAAATCCATAAATCATGAAAAAAGAAATTTGACATTTGCAGCTAAACCGTGCCGAGTTGTTACGTGCACAGAAGGTTTGAACGTATGAAATCCATCATCTAGTGTTTTATTTTTCACCTTGTCATCATCAGTGACATTGTAGATTTTTCAGAGGATGTTGGATAAAGTTCCACTGGGTAACAACAGCTCCGGGTGGGTTAGAATAGTGTGGTTTAAATGGGATTCCCGTGTACCACTTTAGAGCATCGGGAGTCCCTGCGGAAACCCATGATAACCTCTAATGTCTCGATGAAGGTCAACAATCCCAGTGAAGTTCCATTATGTGAGTGTTAATATACAGTAAAGAGATTACTGAATAATCTGTGCAATATTATAGTAAATATGATAATCCCAGATGTGAAAGCTGCATAAACACGACTTGTTTCCGTTTATGTGTGATTGCTCCTAACTTGAAATATGGAAAAATGGGCGCGAATGTTTACGCGCATATTTGAATCCCGCCGATTATAAGCACCATCCAAATTTTTGACCGATATATATTTATATTTGTATATCACACACACGCATACTGTATATAGATATGACACACATATGAATACTATAACAATAAATATATAATTTCATCAATCAATTTTAAATAATATGATATCCACACACTTTGTCAAATATGTATATTGCTTATGCATTAAAAACCTTTACACAGCCAAAGTAAACAGAGTTATTTTCTATAGAAAGAAAAGAGCCTGGGCATAAACCTTTTTGACAATATTTCTGTTGGTGGACTAATCTATACACTCCTATATAACCTACACACTGTCCTATACAAATCTATACAAACTTCTTAATTCTAAAGGTGCTAGAGTGTAGCGTAAAAGTACAGTAGCAACAGTGTGTACATGATATCCCTTTGCACAAGACATTGTATCCAAGTAGCAGAGATGAACAAACATACTCACGAAGCCACATTCCAGCCTCCTGTAGGCAAAGCTACAGTGTATCAGAGTGTCAGTTTGGTATGTGAAGGCAGATCCTCCGTATGACCGGGAGCGCTGTCTGGACCGCCATGGGACTCTGATGATACCTTTGCTTTGGAAACCGTAGAGAAATAGCACTACACTTCAAAACTCTTTACTTTTAGACTTCACGTGTCGCATACAGCTCAAAACATTTCAGCTGGTTTTCTTTGCCAGCTCTACAAAAAGCGTCTTGGTTTCTTGGCAACCCTGCGCTAAAACTCAGACTCCAGTCAGCATTATTATTCAGCACTTTCTAGGAGGACATACACAGAGAAAACAGACATCAGTGTGTTTAAGGTAAAAGATCGCCATCTAGTGGAGAATTGAGGTATTATGAGCGATTCAGGACCTGAGGATAGGACACAACCCCTGGAAAGGTGGGCAGCCAATAGCAGAGCGTTCGTTTAGAGCCCGTCAGAAAAAGCCTATATCTTATATTTTATCTTTCAACAGCAGAACTTTTAACTAAAATATCACCTCGTCAGGTTAGAAACTTTACTATAGGTTTTTATTTTTGTATGTCACCAAATAAAATATTTACAAGATTAAAGTGATAAACAAATACAAGAATATTTTTTACTGTAATTTTTCTTTTTAATTGTAATCTCCCGCACAGCGTTCCTTTCTACTACTACTACTACTACTACTACTACTCTCAGATAATTCCACGCTTCTGTTTGCAATACATAAACAGAAAAGAACAGACTGTTCTATAATCCGCCGGTGAGAACTCTTCATTAGTCCTTAAATGCAAAGCCAAACCTTGATAATCTTGCAGTCCATGACACGTTGGTTTCCTCTCATGACCTTCAGATGAGCTTCTTCTTTAGTTTGGAGAAAAATCCCTCTTTCGTCATCTCTGGCTCATCCTCTTGCTCCTGTTTGGATTTTGAGGAACCTTCTGGTGTGCTGTCTACACAAGTTAAAGCACATGTCGTTCTTAAAACTCCATTCTGACAGTTTTGTTATGAATGTTCACCTACCTCTGGCTGGTTTAATGACTTCATTCGTAGTCCCGTCCACATCCATGTCATCCTCTGCAAAACTCAGAAGCAGATTCTTCTGCCTGTGCGTTAGTTTCCTGTCGATAACCCCCGAGATTAGAGCATCTCACAAACAGGAAGTGTGTGTGGCTGTTGCAAATGTAACATACTTGGGGATTTTAAGTTTGATATATACATAATGATCTCCATAACCGGACCCATTCATGCGTGGGATGCCTTTTCCTTCCAGCTTGATCTTCTGGTCACTTTGAATGCCTGGAGGAATCTTCAAGCACAACAAAAACCGTGTTGTTTTCTCCTTGTTTTAACCATGAAAAAACGATTTAATGATGGTAAAGTTCATACCGCGATGTCAATGGAGCCGTGCAGGCCTTGTGCTCGAGCCGTTCCCCCTAAAATGGCCTGGGCTACTGAAATCTTCACATCAGAGTGGATGTCTGGTCCAACTCGGCGAAATACTGGACTTTTCTGAACCTGTAGGACAGAAAGTCAGAGACGTGCAGAATCCAACAGTAGAAATGCTTTATACAATCACTATTGGTCTCCCACAAACAACATGCAAACACGTTCCAATCATCTAGAATGTCGAGGTTTTGGGTTTCATGGATTACATGTAAAATGCAGCTCAGCTAAAGCAATTTTGGCTCGGATTGATTCTGTAAGTTGGGGTACCACTGTATTTATGAAGGGCTTATTACAGTCAGACCTTCGCAAAGTCGCTGTAATAAAACCAACAATTAGTAGAAAAATATACGGTTTCTGAAAAACAACTGCAGACAGCATTAAAAAAAACATGCATTGCGTGTCTGTCAAAAATGTTATTTTTTAATTTGTTTTCTCATATTTTGGCTAGTTATAAATATCATAAATATATATAAATATAAATTATTGTATAGGTTGTGACTTGCAAATTTCCTAGCAGTCAGATTTAATGCCCATATTTTGCAAGGTTGTGCATCACCTATGTGATTTAATACTAGGCATAAGACGTGAGCAGGCTATGAGGAGACGGTGGCTAGGAAAACGCAAGTCTCTGAGAAGCAGGACAAACTCACCCTAAAAGTAATGTAAACGTGCCTCTTCCCATAAGGCACCTTTATTGTCTGTCCATCATCGATACCTGAGGTAGAAATGACCATATTACCGCACATACACTGAAAAACCAAAACACAAGTCAGGTTGTTGGCAAACCTGCGGGCACTGGCACCATGATGGTCTGTTTCTGCTTGGTTTGTCCAGTTGCCCTGCACAGGACACAAGGGGTGATGATGATGGAGCCGCGACCACCACACCGCCGGCACGTGGACGACATCACAAATGGACCCGAGGTAATATGCTCCTGGATAAGTAAAATAATAGAATACATAATTTGAGGAAAAAATAAGGTATGGATAGATGTCTCATGCTGCTTTTCAATTGCGCAATTTGCAGTTTTCATTTTTTTGACTGTGTATGTGCTTGAATTTTAACTGATTTTTTGTCTTTTTTCCTTCAAAGAACTATTTATATTTATTTTACACTTCCTGTGTGTGTGTGTGTGTGTGTGTGTGTTTCTATAAATATAATCTATTCTTTTTTATTTTATTTCTGCTTTTTTAAGACGTAATTTCCCCTTTGTGTGTCAAATAAAGGCATTTTCATTCTTTTGTTTATTTGTTCATTCATTCACATTGTCTATGGCATCCTCACCTTTCCTGTGCCGTTGCAGTAATGACACTGTGACACTTTAGTTCCCGGTTCATGGCCTTGTCCATCACACCTTGGACAGACGTCATCCATGTTAACTGTAATTTGCTTATTCACACCCTTTGCAGCTTGGTTGAACGTCAGCTCCATCACAAACTACAGGGGAAAAGTTAATTGTTGGTATATGTCAAAAAACCAAGAATAAGCATTTGGTAAAATCCTTTTCTGTGCTGGTTTTTGTACGTATGAATTTACTAAATGCAGCTCTGTGCAAAAAAGTCTATACTTCTTGAAGGATCAAACACTAAATTTGTGGTCAACGTGTCTCACTTCAGGCGTGTTCTCAAACATGGAGTTGAAATCTCCAAAGTCGCGTCCTCCAGCAAACTCCCCGAAAATGTTGCGGAACAGCTCCTCTGCGTCCACGTTATTCCGGCCTCTCCAAAAATGCTGCTGCTGCCCTGTGTAATTCTCTCTAGATCCTTCCGCACCGTACGTGTCATACTGCTTCCGCTTCAGCTCATCACTAAGGGTCTAAGCAAACACACATATAATCTGTTATTACCTTGCTGAAGTCCTGCAATGAGGACGTATGTTTAGGGTTACCACTTTTAATACTGAAATAATATGGGACGCATAGTGCAGTGCATAGGGGGCGGGGCTACAGGGGCGGGGTGACAAACATCCCTTTACATACAGTGCTCACAAATTCAAATATGAGACATTAAAAATTATTTCTTTAATTGAAATTCAGTCAGTCTTTTTCTTTTACAACTCAACAACTTCTCTAATTAGAATGGTATTTTAATAGAGTGGCTAAAATGTGTCATTTTTTGCAGTAACAACATGGAAACAGCGCATACATAGAATAGCTAGTAAAGTTTTAATATAGACAAAGACAATTTCTAATTTTAAAATATAGAGAGTTTCAATTTACCATTTGGTTTGACTTACACATGGGCACTATGTGTTAAGTAATAATAATGTTTCATTATTCATAATTCATAATAAAGTAATGATTAAGTGTCTGACACTCTCTCACAACACTTCGCAGAACCACCCTCCTCACTGTATAATCACCTCATACGCTTCTGCCAGCTTGTTAAAGTTCTCTTTTGCTTTGGGGTCATCTGGATTCGTGTCTGGATGGTATTTCTTGGCCATCTAGATGGAAACGTTCACATTATAGCACCATCCTCCACAACGGTGATACTAACACGTGGATTATCAAACCTGGTAGTAAGCTTTTTTGATTTCCTTCTGGGTTGCTTTTCGTGAAACCCCCAGACGTTCATAGTAGTCCTCCTGGAGGCACACAGATGTGGTGTGGATGGGATGTGTTTGAGAAACACGGCTCTGTAACGCTGTAAAACACACGTGTGTACAGTATGATGCCATGTACATTCGTGCACGCGCACTGTTTACCTCGCAAGGCCGTCAATGTCTCAGTCTTTCCTGGTCTCCAGCAGAATAAACCTCTTGTTAAAATACGGCGAGCCACATAAATATTCGAGACCACTATGTCTGTGTGAGGAGATGACTTTAAAAGTGCACAGGTACTGCGAAACCCGTGGAAACCCAGTGATAACTTATTCGCACTTATTCGAACTCCGGAGGCTGCCATGTTTGTTTGCCGGATGCGAACATGCGCAGTACGCCCGGCTCCTGTGTAGATATTTTAAACTGTCCACTAGATGGCAGCACTGCCTTAACGAAAAAAAAATCTGTACTTCAATTTATTTGATAATTGCTAAAAATAAATCTATCTGTTAATTGCTAAACTCTGTAATCGTATGAACTGAAAAGTCAAAACACAAATTCTGTTGTTTTATGTAAAAGGAGAAGAGAAAGGAACATAGCTTTTCCTAAATTGCATTCTTGAAGCTGTCTCATATTCTCAAATCACAAATTTAAATCTTATATCCTTTCTTGTTTCCAACGATGGAAGTCTGGCCAATATAACAGACCGTTCCCTGGCCAGACACATGACTGGATGAGGCAGCAGAATGATTTATTACTTTTAATCCTTTTTTACCCCACAAATGTGCCAATAGAAACGTGATGCTTTTTTGTGACAAGGCTTTTTTAAATGAAACAACCACAAGTGATGTGACTTGACACAGTATCGAAATTTAGCTTGCAAATCATCTAATCAGAGTGTAAAACTATGTCAAGCTCAAGTTCAAGTTAGGGTTTATTTATATAGCGCTTTTCTTAGTCCGAGATTAACGCAAAGTCGCTATATGTGTATAGTAAAGTCGCTATAGGTGTATAAGAGTATAAGAGTGTAATTCTTATACATTTATAAAATATCATTGTAAAATTGTGTACACTTTACATCTTTAAAGTTATTTTAAAATTAAAATTTATCAAATGTATGTATAGATATGTAAATAGCAATAGCAATTGACATGATTTAGTAACCATAAAACAATATCTGTATGAAACAAATATTTTTTTCTAATAATATTTTGTGTGTTCTCAACCTGTAATTTCCATTATAGTTTACATACAGTAATCTCAATGTTCTCTCATAATCTCGGGCAGACTATGACAGATTATGTAAATACTTTGTGCATAATCTGTCATAATCACGGGCAGATGTGGTTCAGTGGTTCAATAGCTTTGGCTGCCCACTGCTCCAGGTTTGTGTGTGTCTCTTCCCTGTGTGGGTGTGCGTGTGTGTGTGTGTGTGTGTGTGTGTGTGTGTGTGTGTGTGTGTGTGTGTGTGTGTGTGTGTGTGTGACCACTTGAATGCGTTAAATGCAGAGCACAATTTCAACATGTCTATTGTCAATCACTTTGTTTCTATGCGTATAGTTCAACAAATAAAAACTACACACTAAATTATCACTATAATAAAAAATACACCGAAGTACATATAGTAATTAAACACATTATAGATTTTTTTCAAATCAGCTGACAAAAACCACAAAAATCAAGCCCCTTCGAGATATATTCTAATTTAAAGACTGCATTACATTTACATTAAAGACTACATTACTAAAACCTAGTAAAGGCTGAACCCCCATATTGCTGCTTGCAGATTTTTTTTATCATTTATTTTAATACATTTATTTCATTTTAGTAATTCATTTCTATTTTAATACTATAATTATCTAACGGCGAGGCGAGGACTGGAAGACTGCTTTCAGTCTTGGGGAAATGTTTATTAGCCCTTATTGCTCTTTTAAGACACTGGAGTAATAAGTCATACTGGTGCGGTCAGTCTAGGGGGCCATTTTACGAGCAGTGGTGCCGTATGGCCTGTGGTGTTTGGGTGAGGAAAGCTCTGATCCCTCTGCTAGATGCCCCAATCTATCCGACTGCTGACCATGTTGGCTTGGCTGCTGGACACAAAGGCATAAAAATAATAAGGGGAATTTAACAGGAATCACACAAACCACCTCTGTAGACGCCATACTAATTCTGTCTCGGAAAAAATGACTTTCAAATTTGAATACGTGTTAGTGAAGTGCAATGTTTGGGATTATTAGCTATGCAGTTAAAACGTCCCGGGGAAAGTCATTCTTGATTCCTGCTGGCAGATATAAAAAACAGTTAGAATTTTTGAATTCTTTTTTTTTTTCGGAAATTTGAATTATATGAAAAAAAAATCGAATTGTTTTATATGTAAAGTGCATTTTCTTCATGGCTAAGAGTAGCATGTTTGTATTTTTCTGGAAATGTAAGCAAAAAATGATTTAACTGTAATAATCATTAGCCCCACTAAAGCTAACAGCGCTAACATGTGGGTTCAATTCTGGACGGTTACAAGTCTGTAAAAATTTCAACTGCTTTCAATTATTCCCCAGCGCTCTCTGTCTTTTGCTCTGCGTCATACTCTTTCCCATTACCATACGCCTGCACAAATGTGTCATTTTATGTAAAAGCTCTGTACGCGTTAAGATGGGTTAGCTTAGCCAAGCTAATGCTAAAACCTCGTTTTTTGGCATTTACCACAAGTTCCTGTGTGAAACAATTCATGAATCTACAATTAGGAGCTAATTTATATGTGCTTAGCTTATGCCAGCATGTTAGCACACCTAAAAGCTAAGATATTAGCACAAAAGTGTTCAAACTCCCGGTTTTATTAGCCTAGCAACAGAGATTATCCAACAAGCGAGTATCCCGGTGCTCAGAAGGCATGTTTTCATTAAGATCCTGAATAACACAAGAACAAATTTGATCGGCAGTAAGAATTTAAGTAAATATCACATTCGGGAAGAAGGGATATTGACTGTTAGCGATTAGTTGGTGTGTTAGATCTTTCATTGAGAAATTGCCTCTTTTTTTTTTATCTATTATTAGCTAAAAAGAGGATAGAGAATGGATTGGGAATAGATTGTGGAATTATTTTATTTGTGATAAATTTCGAGAGATTTCAAGTAGTGCAGACCATGTCGTCTTTTAGTGTTATCTGTATTCACTTACAAGTATCTTTTTATAGAAGAAGTGTATAAATTTGGGTTGTCAAAGCTGAAATTACTGGCATGTGCCATGTGTGTGTGAGTGTGTGTGTGTGTGTGTGTGTAGGTGTGTGTGTGTGTGTGTTTACATTTAACTAGGCAAATCTGTTACCTATTACTCTTATTTTGCCTTATTTTCAGTTCCTGTGCTCTTATTGGCTCTGATGGCTTCCACATGCAAGTTGAGAGGCAGAACAAGGGAAGATCAAAGGTCAGAGGTCAGACAGATGAGACTTATTTTTGGAAATGACCTGTAATTTAACATTTTGTTGCAGACCTGTAGGCCACACAAGGCCACACTCAAGACAAAGTGCTTTTTTATTTACCACAACCTCAATTTTATGTTTTTCTATTTTTTTTTTCATTTTGCTATATTTACGTAATTGTTTTCTTATATTGTTAGAGAATTTTAGGTACACTTCTTGATTTACTAAAAATGTTGCCATCTACAGTTACACACCAAAGTGCGATAAACCTGCTACAGGATTATAAATTTAACAGAAAAAAATGGTTATATACAATTGGTTCAGCAAAGACGGATAATAGTGCGATGACGGATCCCTAAATCACCGAGAGCTGGAGTGAACTCGGTCAGCGTGGAATCTCCCACGCCTGCCCCCCGCTCCACAATATAAACAGTATTTCAGTGATGGGGGGTTGGTAAGATTTATGGACATCATACTGTGAAGAGGGAAAACTCTGTGTTGTCCCATGGAAAAAAGAAGCATATGCTACAAAATAGGTCTGAAGCTATAGTTTTATAGACGTTTTTACCTTTTTATAGTTTTAGCCTTGTTATGTCTTGTTATAGAATTCACCAACCTATTAAAAATAATATAAAGTGATGGGAGTTTGTCAATAAGGCCACTAGGGGTCTTTTCAAAATAGTGCTCTGTCTTTAACCATTTTTTTGGCTTTTTTTTTTTACTAATCATACAACGTCATTGTGTAAGAATGAGCAACTTTCTCTGTAAATACATATTTATGGTCTCCATTCAAAGCAGATGCTGACAGAGTTGAGATTATCTATAAATAATGGCAATATGAATGATTTCCTTCCATTGTGAAGCCAAAAGTTGAGCCGTGTCTTAGTTTTGAACTGATTTGCAAAACCAAACATCTGTTTTCGACATGAATTTCAGCGGCTGATTTATTTAACCTGAAAATAAAACCAGGACCTGCTTTGTAGTAACAGCAACAAAAAGTGAAAACCCAGCAATGAGTGGGTACATGATTTTACGATTTCATGGCCCAATCCGATGGTGTCATTGATAATGTAAAAACTGTATTTGTTGTAAAGTACTATTTGTTGTAAACTGTAAAGTAACATAATTTGTTATTTTTAGGATTCATATTTTTTCAGTGTCAAAGCTGAAAGCTTACGCAGTTAGAATTGTGTGCAGTGTATTTTAAATGTTATTTAATGCGCTGTCATTTTCAGTAATATACGTTTCCTTGTTGTTATTCAGTAGAATATAGTTGGTGATGCCATACATGATGATGTCAATCAGACGTGTTTGTTTGATAATCACTCATTTACAATAAATGCTTAAAATAATCTACATTCATAAAAACAATGTTTTCCTTTTCTTCTTTGAAAATGTAAAACTTAGCTGCCAAAATGTTAGCGTTTCTCTTTCTTGCTTCCCCTTTTAGTATTTTCCAGGCTTATTTTAAAATGTTTTACAATTTGATGTAATAACAACACTATATTTACACGTTACAAGTTATTGCATTGAAAATCCTAAATGACTAATAAAGCCTCAGAGCTGCTATTTTAATAATGCCAGTGTGTGTGTCCTGCTTCTAGTCACCGTGGCAACCAGCTGTCAAAATTCCCAATCCTACAAACCAAACACTCCGATACGGAACATTAGCTGCCGTTTCTTTAGAAATCTGTCCGTTGGTAACTGAATTGTGTACGTTTAGTGGTTTTAGCAAATGTTGCTCCATCATTTTGTTCTTTTTTCCTTGCTGCAATATGTCACAGCAAAAGTGACAGAACAAATTCGTAGAGAAACTGATGTGCAGATTTATTGATCACAGAAGAGCTTAATATGTCAACAGTTGGTTAAATGTCGTGACATCATTTCAAATCCGCCCTGAATCCCTGGAATGCTGATTCAAGCCGCTCTGTTGTTTTGGGAGTTTTTCCAGGTCCCTTTCTTACACAATAGACTGAGCGTGTAGTTGGTAAAGCCAACATGTCGTTCAGACTGGCTTGCAGTAACTGCAGTTTAGTAACAGGAGAATATAAAGTAGAAGTGCGTTTTAGATTAAATATCATTGTTCCAAACTTTATTGTTAGCATATTTGTTTCGTACAGATTTATCTTATAAAAATGTTTTTGTGATCTTTCCCACCTGACGCTCTAAGGCTCCATAATCTGAACTGGTGACCACATTTACTATTACGTTTTTGGCAAATGTTAATGTGTGCTGTTATTATTTGTTTGTTTATGTATTCTTATTTTATTTATTTATTTATTTATATATTTTTTTATTTAGATATGTGCTTAATTATATTTTTCTCTTTTCCTTTTTTTCTATTTGCCTTGGAACAAATAAACATATTTTCATTTTCGTTTGATCATTTTTGCTATTTTTACACACGGTTCACATTTTTTTAGAATGTCAATTTAGTATTTAATTCTGTGAATATGTGTGGATAAATGGAAGGTATTAGGATTTAGGGATTAGGTCCAAGAGGTTGCAGGTTCGAATCCCCCATTGACCCCTTCTTGCCCTACAGACACCACATCTTAAGACTGCCCACTGCTCCGGGTATGTGAATGTTGAAATGCAGAACAGAGTTTCGATACAGTCTTTAGTGGCCACATTGGCAAACTCACTCACCTTATAAGTCACTTATAAATCTACAAAAGACTGTGTATGTGAACATAAGCTCGTTCTTCCTCTTCCTGATGTTAAAGCGTGTGACTGGCCTTTGATATTGACATACATCATCATCATGTTTCTCCTAAATCGTTTTAACGCATTGTCTTTTCTGAAGATGCTTTATTGCTTTGAGTTTTATTGTTTAAATACCCTGTGAAAAAGTGATAAAGCTTTTGTCATTAAATTTGAGAGCGTGTTGACTAATCATAATGCATTGCCTTTTTAACAGCTCTAAAGTAATAATATGTGTGTGTTTAACTGATCTTAGTTTATTTAAGCGTCATTTCATGCTGTACTTCCTTTTAAACTGTAAACAGCAAGACTACAAATCAGTCTTTATTTATCAGTACAGGTCAGCTCACATTAGTATGAGAATGGTAGGAGAATGCATAAATACAGTAAAAAAATCCAATTGTAAAATAATGACTGCTCTTATAATAAATACTAAAATATATAAAACCTCATAAAGTAAAGTGAGTGAGTTTGTCAACATGGCCACAGTTGTGAAAGTCACCGCACCGGGATTCGAACCTGAAAACCATATTAATAAAACCACCAGGAATATTAAACTGATATTAAATATTAAATCTCATTGTTATCCCTGTTTTGACTGTATTTTGCTGCAATTTGATACATTTACAATCCTTTCTGCAAATAAAACACAAAAATCTAAGCGTTTTTTAATTTTACTGTAGCTGATGGTTTTATTAAGAGTGTTTTCAATTGCATTCATTTTAAACATTTAAATTAGATCTAGCTTTGTGGGAATCAAACCCATTGTCTTCACATTAGGGCAGGTATTTCTCTGTATGAACTGTTTTCTTCCATAAATCATATTCAAATTTTACGTCTTCATCCAAAAAAAAAAAAAAACAGTATATGGTCTGTACACAGTATATGATCATTGTCTAAAAAACCTTTTAAACAATTTTATCTTATCTTAAATATATCATAAACTTATCTTAATCTAATACATGATTTAAATATTCATTAAATAGTACAAATATTGATAAAAATAACAAGTTCAAGTTTATTTATATAACGCTTTTCTTAGTAGCCGAGACTAACGCAAAGCCGCTATGCAGAATTAGGAAAAAACGAGTCTTTAAAAAAGAAAATTCTCATTGTTTATCTGTGTTCGATATTTTGCAGACATAAGGAAAAATGTCAGACATGTAAGTCTAAAAACAATAGGCCAAATTTAACTTTTTTATTTGTCTTAATACAAAGTTGCCATGATCCCTCATCCTTTATTAGGATTTCTTGAGCCAATATCAATCGAGAAATGATGAATCTCTCAAAACACGGCGTATTTCAACTCCTCTACCTTTAGGGTCCAAAAGCAAAACGCTTTTGTTTATTAAAATAACTTTTTTAGTTATTTATACTGGAAACTTGATTTTCCATTCCATAGCCCATTTTACAGGCTCTGTTTATTGTGGTTTGAACGCGGGACCCTAAAGCAATATCAGGGGTCCAGAAATCTCATGGCTCAGCTCTTTATAAAACAAAAGGTTGCCATAATGGCGAATAAGAACATGCTTGTTTATTTAGAGTTCTAGCTTCGAGTTCTGCTCAAAGCGACTTCATGCTTTATAGTACTATATACAGACACTTTACTATTATCTTGCTGAGATAGCAAACCAATATCATGGAATATGACCTATTTTATATGACCAGCTGAACTTCTAATAAAGACGTTATTGGAAGAAAAAAGTCCACTAAAATGTCCAGTATTGTAAGAGGAATTCAAAAGTTCTTGGATCAAATTGGATATAATTTTGTAGCATCCTCGTGGGAGTTTCACATCTCCCTCAGTTGGACCGTGGGAAGATCCTTCATCATCCCTCCTCCCCAGGATAAGCTGAAAACAAACAGTCTGCGAATTGAAACCTTTTGATAGATCTATATATAACTGGTCAGGAGAGACATCACCCCCAGTTCCTCTTTCTCATTCCCTTGTTTCCTGCTTATTCTTTTCTTTTCACACACCAGAGAATCATGCACACATTACATTTGGGCCCGTCAAACTCATACAGTTTGCTGTACAGTACAGTCTAGATGGCAGAGGTGTGAAGAGTGAGTAGAAGTACCAATCTCTTACTGTAATAATTACTCCATTTCATTTCACCAATTCCAAGAAGACTGGAGAAAAAATCGTACAGTATCCAATTTCAATAGAACTTGAGTATATTAATTTAGGCAAAAAAAAAAAAAGGCAAAAAAAATCAATCCCCACTAAGACAATTAAAATACTAAATAAAGAAAGAAACTCTTAATTTATTTATGAGTTTTTTTTTCCTAAAAAAAGTAATGCACTTTAAAACCTCAATGTTTCAAAAGACAGAACATAATAGATAAAAAAAAAAAACACACACAAAGTCAGTCTTAGTCAAACTCAAATGTGCAAAAAAGTGCAACCACTAAAACACCTTCACGTGATTTAGCTTATAAATATCATCCAGTACCTTCAGCACCTAGAAAAATATTTTTTTTAATAAAGAAAAGACTATTAAATGCGGTAGAAAAAGATGCTGACTTGTTGCACACAATCCCATTGTAGCGAGTAGGTGTCCATTCAAATCACAAATGCAGTCGAGTAGAGAATAAAAGTTGCTTATGTTTTGATACTGAGTACAAGTACAACGTTGCCAAAAATACTTAAGTAAAGTAACAAAGTATTTTACACTACTGCTCTGAGGCTCGAAAAACACACAAAATAAATGTCCAGCACATGGCAGATTTTACTTCGGCCTGTTCAGCCAAGAAAAAAAATGACACTCTTGTGAAAAACTGGCGGAATATAGGAGGTAATCGACACAGACGAGGTGGAGTGGTTGAGCTGGAAGGAAAGTACCTGGCATGGACCTTTGGATGTTGGAAAGGTCTTCGGAGATGATTAATGGCTGTTTAAATCTTGTGGTAATTGGCAAAAGAAAGTAGGAAAGTCTGTGTAAGGGCAGCGATGGAAGAACGGGGAATTCTGTAGAGCTTTTGAGGTCCAAATGTTCATATTTTTGTTCTAGATTCTTCTTTGCACCGAATTACTAGCAAACTTCGTTCCTGCTTCAGCTGAAAACGACATATTTTTATTGTTCCTGATCCATCGTTTTAGGTTTTAAGGGTTATTATTTTATACATTATAAAAAAATCTTGCATCAATAGAAAAACGTTCATACTCAAGTTATAGTCTCTGGTTTTTCACTGTTCTCTTTGGTCTGTGGGTGGAAACCCGAGTGCTGTGGATGCAACCCATAAAACTGTGCGAGACTCTCTTCAAGAGGCTTTGAACTTGGTACTTACACTGCTCCACTTTTTTGCATTGTTCATCCATCCATCCATCCTTCCATGTTTAAAAAAATAACAGTTATCATTGATATATTGTTAAAATTCATGGAATAGGTGTCATGGACTACAAAGCCCAGGATTCCATGTGATTTCCTGCTTTAGTCACATGTTTAATTGTTTTCACCTGTTCTGGTTTAATTATGTATTTACGCAGTCACCTGTGTTAGTTTCCTTTACCTGTCAATATTGTCGTACTATACCTAAAGGCTCCATGTAAGTCTAGTTTTTGTTCCTTTTTTAAACATTTTTTGTCACCACGGCCTATATATCTGATGAATAGTTATTGTTAAATCTTGCTGGTCTTAAATGTTACAAGTTAAGATTTAAGATTTATAGGTTTTCTACCTTTTAATTAGAAGATCCAGAATACCTTAGCTTGATCGTCTCAACGTTATAGTAGGTTTGGAGAACATTCTGACCATCTTTCTTTTTGGCAATCTAACGATATTCACAAACTTGTATATATATTTATGAAAACCAACCCCTCTCTTAGTTCCACATTGCAGGTCATCAGAAAATCCAAAAACGTCTACTACAAAAAGCAAATAAAACATCAGAAGTTTACGGTAAAGTGAAACCATAGTAAACAGCCATAAACGCTCTCACACAGCAAACTGAGTTTCACAATCTGCTAAAGTTCTGCCCGGCCCGGTTCTTCCCTCAGCAGAATTGCTTTGGCAGAGGTTATCTAAACAAAAACACTCGTACGAGATGATTGTGAAACGTTTAAGTACCTCATGGACCCAGCAACTACGTACAATTTTGGCATTCTGGTTACGGAGTCGTTAACTCAGCAATTATTCTTGTTTATTCATATGTTTTTGATTTGCGTAGAACGCGCGCACGCACACACACGCACACACACACACACACACACACTAATTTGGCTAATAGATATTTAGAAGGATGTATTATGAAACAATTTTAATATAAATACAGTACAGCCACACCCACAAACAGCTGGTGCGACTAATCAATACAGATGTTTACATTGTAGCTCTTGTTATTTTTTTCTCGGCCATTTTGTAAACTTTTTTAAAAACATTAATTTAAAAATCGTTTTTTAATCATACATTTGGGATAATCCATACATTTTATGGCTATTGGTTGGCTATTCTCTATTGATAGGAGTTGCGAAAGACCTTAAATACAGAGCTGTTGTGTTTTGTTAATAAAATCCACGTTTGAAAGCTGGTTTTGATGTTTGCTGCTATAAAAATGACTTTACAAATTCACTTGTAAGATTAATAAATGTGAAACAGTTTGAGCAAAGCTGTGCCAACATTCTCCTTTGTCGATGAAGCGGATCTCCAGTCCCAACAGAGGCTTGGATTTCTTCAGCATAATTTTTCACCAGAGTGAAAAACACGTCATACAGCAGCATGTCAGTATTCCTCCTCCATGTTTGACTCTAGAGTATTTATTTAAAAGCATGATGTGTGTAAAGCTGTGGGCTGCTGGTCAGTTTCCTGTCCACTCTGCCCGATATGGTCTTTAGTCCAGAGTCACTGGTCAGTTCTTGTGCCCGTGTTTTACTTCATGAATCAACTGTATTAATTGTATAATTTTACAATAATAAAACTGCTTTTTCTCTTTCTTGTTTTTGTTTTTTCTTTTTCACTCATCCACTCCAAAAAAAATTATATCTAATTTTAAATTTGGAATTTCTTTTTCAGACCACTGGACCACAACTACCGAAGTTCAAACAAAGCAAACTTCTTCACAAAGTTTATCCTGTATGTCTGAGCCCTATCATTGTGCAAGAAAGAAGACGAAGAAAATGAGTGAGTTTCAAAATTTGTGTTTACCTTCATTTAAGTAAAAGTGATATCCAGTAAAGTGACACACACAAACCCGGAGCAGTGGGCAGCCTTAACCCACTTTATATGATATTAAGAAAAATCTAAATATCATAAACATTGTCAAGAACTGTAAAAAAAAAAGATAATTAAACAAAAAAAAATTTGAATGTACTGCATATTACAGTTTTTCTCAAATGCTAAAACACATTTCACAAATGATCCCTGCATGTTACCCAATGTCTAAACACAACACTCGCTTCTAAAGCTACATAAACACAACTAGACCTTCTCACTTCCAAACTCAAACCTTCGTATCAAAAGAGCAGCTCGAAGCTTTAAAAATGTAAACACAATTCACACCATTGCACACTACAGCAAAACAACTGAAAACACAATTCTCGGTTGGTGAGAAGATTCCTTGATTTCACAACCGCCAATGCATATTCGTAGAAATTTTGCAGTAATGGAAAGTTAGAAATCTTAGATTTCTGCAGAG
>MU204217.1:64538-111434 GCA_017309775.1 Paedocypris sp. Pulau Singkep
TGACTGTGAGGGAGTGATGCATTGAACGGCAAAATTAAACACGTGTTAACCCTTAACGCGGTGTCGGCTCAATTCATTACCCCTGGATCCAGCTTCCGGACAACTCCCTTCGACAGAGACCTGCCATCTCGGCCATGATGGAATGCCTGACTGATTTATAATTATTACGAAGCCTCCAAGAAAGATTACAATCTTTCAACTGGTGACCACATTTACTATTACGTTTTTTATTAGGTTTTTGGCAAATGTTTGGATGTGTGCTGTTATTATTTGTTTGTTTATGTATTCTTATTTTATTTATGTATTTTTTTATTTAGATATGTGCTTAACTATATTTTTTCTATTTGCTGTGGAACAAATAAACATATTTTCATTTTCGTTTTTTCATTTATGCTATTTTTACTCACGATTCAATGTTTTTTTTTTTTTTTTGAAGAATAGCATTTTTACAATTAAGTACCGTAAAGTCCATATAAATGCAGATTTTAAAATACAGTAAAACAAACTTTAAAACACAAAAGTATTTAATATATGCACATTTTTTTAGAATGTCAATTTAGAAATCAAATTGACCAATTTTTCTGTGAATATTTGTGTATAAATGGAAGGTATTAGGATTTAGGGATTAGGTCCAAAGGGTTGCAGGTTCGAATCCCCCATTGACCCCTTCTTGCCCTACAGACACCACATCTTAAGACTGCCCACTGCTCCGGGTATGTGAATGTTGAAATGCAGAACAGAGTTTCGATACAGTCCTTAGTGGCCACATTGGCAAACTCACTCACTTATAAGTCACTTATAAATCTACAAAAGACTGTGTATGTGAACATAAGCTCGTTCTTCCTCTTCCTGATGTTAAAGCGTGTGACTGGCCTTTGATATTGACATACATCATCATCATGTTTCTCCTAAATCGTTTTAACGCATTGTCTTTTCTGAAGATGCTTTATTGCTTTGAGTTTTATTGTTTAAATACCCTGTGAAAAAGTGATAAAGCTTTTGTCATTAAATTTGAGAGCGTGTTGACTAATCATAATGCATTGCCTTTTTAACAGCTCTAAAGTAATAATATGTGTGTGTTTAACTGATCTTAGTTTATTTAAGCGTCATTTCATGCTGTACTTCCTTTTAAACTGTAAACAGCAAGACTACAAATCAGTCTTTATTTATCAGTACAGGTCAGCTCACATTAGTATGAGAATGGTAGGAGAATGCATAAATACAGTAAAAAAAATCCAATTGTAAAATAATGACTGCTCTTATAATAAATACTAAAATATATAAAACCTCATAAAGTAAAGTGAGTGAGTTTGTCAACATGGCCACAGTTGTGAAAGTCACCGCACCGGGATTCGAACCTGAAAACCATATTAATAAAACCACCAGGAATATTAAACTGATATTAAATATTAAATCTCATTGTTATCCCTGTTTTGACTGTATTTTGCTGCAATTTGATGCATTTACAATCCTTACTGCAAATAAAACACAAAAATCAAAGCGTTTTTTTACAGTAGCTGATGGTTTTATTAAGAGTGTTTTCAATTGCATTCATTTTAAACATTTAAATTAGATCTAGCTTTGTGGGAATCAAACCCATTGTCTTCACATTAGGGCAGGTATTTCTATGTATGAACTGTTTTCTTCCATAAATCATATTCAAATTTTACGTCTTCATCAAAAAAAAAAACAGTATATGGTCTGTACACAGTATATGATCATTGTCTAAATAATCTTTTCTTAAATAATTTATATCTAATACATGATTTAAATATTCATTAAATAGTACAAATATTGATAAAAATAATAAGTTCAAGTTTATTTATATAACGCTTTTCTTAGTAGCCGAGACTAACGCAAAGCCGCTATGCAGAATTAGGAAAAAACGAGTCTTTAAAAAAGAAAAATGCTCATTGTTTATCTGTGTTCGATATTTTGCAGACATAAGAAAAAAAAGTCAGACATGTAAGTCTAAAAACAATAGGCCAAATTTAACTTTTTTATTTGTCTTAATACAAAGTTGCCATGATCCCTCATCCTTTATTAGGATTTCTTGAGCCAATATCAATCGAGAAATGATGAATCTCTCAAAACACGGCGTATTTCAACTCCTCTACCTTTAGGGTCCAAAAGCAAAACGCTTTTGTTTATTAAAATAACTTTTTTAGTTATTTATACTGGAAACTTGATTTTCCATTCCATAGCCCATTTTACAGGCTCTGTTTATTGTGGTTTGAACGCGGGACCCTAAAGCAATATCAGGGGTCCAGAAATCTCATGGCTCAGCTCTTTATAAAACAAAAGGTTGCCATAATGGCGAATAAGAACATGCTTGTTTATTTAGAGTTCTAGCTTCGAGTTCTGCTCAAAGCGACTTCATGCTTTATAGTACTATATACAGACACTTTACTATTATCTTGCTGAGATAGCAAACCAATATCATGGAATATGACCTATTCCATATGACCAGCTGAACTTCTAATAAAGACGTTATTGGAAGAAAAAAGTCCACTAAAATGTCCAGTATTGTAAGAGGAATTCAAAAGTTCTTGGATCAAATTGTATATAATTTTGTAACATCCTCGTGGGAGTTTCACATCTCCCTCAGTTGGACCGTGGGAAGATCCTTCATCATCCCTCCTCCCCAGGATAAGCTGAAAACAAACAGTCTGCGAATTGAAACCTTTTGATAGATCTATATATAACTGGTCAGGAGAGACATCACCCCCAGTTCCTCTTTCTCATTCCCTCGTTTCCTGCTTATTCTTTTCTTTTCACACACAAGAGAATCATGCACACACTACATTTGGGCCCGTCAAACTCATACAGTTTGCTGTACAGTACAGTCTAGATGGCAGAGGTGTGAAGAGTGAGTAGAAGTACCAATCTCTTACTGTAATAATTACTCCATTTCATTTCACCAATTCCAAGAAGACTGGAGAAAAAATCGTACAGTATCCAATTTTAATAGAACTTGAGTATATTAATTTAGGCAAAAAAAAAAAAAGGCAAAAAAAATCAATCCCCACCAAGACAATTAAAATACTAAATAAAGAAAGAAACTCTTAATTTATTTATGAGGTTTCTTTTCCTAAAAAAGTAATGCACTTTAAAACCTCAATGTTTCAAAAGACAGAACAAAATAGATTAAAAAAAAAAAAAAAACAAAGTCAGTCTTAGTCAAACTCAAATGTGCAAAAAAGTGCAACCACTAAAACACCTTCACGTGATTTAGCTTATAAATATCATCCAGTACCTTCAGCACCTAGAAAAATATTTTTTTTAATAAAGAAAAGACTATTAAATGCGGTAGAAAAAGATGCTGACTTGTTGCACACAATCCCATTGTAGCGAGTAGGTGTCCATTCAAATCACAAATGCAGTCGAGTAGAGAATAAAAGTTGCTTATGTTTTGATACTGAGTACAAGTACAACGTTGCCAAAAATACTTAAGTAAAGTAACAAAGTATTTTACACTACTGCTCTGAGGCTCGAAAAACACACAAAATAAATGTCCAGCACATGGCAGATTTTACTTCGGCCCGTTCAGCCAAGAAAAAAAATGACACTCTTGTGAAAAACTGGCGGAATATAGGAGGTAATCGACACAGACGAGGTGGAGTGGTCGAGCTGGAAGGAAAGTACCTGGCATGGACCTTTGGATGTTGGAAAGGTCTTCGGAGATGATTAATGGCTGTTTAAATCTTGTGGTAATTGGCAAAAGAAAATAGGAAAGTCTGTATAAGGGCAGCGATGGAAGAACGGGGAATTCTGTAGAGCTTTTGAGGTCCAAATGTTCATATTTTTGTTCTAGATTCTTCTTTGCACCGAATTACTAGCAAACTTCGTTCCTGCTTCAGCTGAAAACGACATATTTTTATTGTTCCTGATCCATCGTTTTAGGTTTTAAGGGTTATTATTTTATACATTATAAAAAATCTCGCATCAATAGAAAAACGTTCATACTCAAGTTATAGTCTCTGGTTTTTCACTGTTCTCTTTGGTCTGTGGGTGGAAACCCGAGTGGTGTGGATGCAACCCATAAAACTGTGCGAGACTCTCTTCAAGAGACCAGGCTTTGAACTTGGAACTTACACTGCTCCACTTTGTTGCATTGTTCATCCATCCATCCTTCCATCCTTCCATGTTTAAAAAAATAACAGTTATCATTGATATATTGTCACAATTCATGGAATAGGTGTCATGGACTACAAAGCCCAGGATTCCATGTGATTTCCTGCTTTAGTCACATGTTTAATTGTTTTCACCTGTTCTGGTTTAATTATGTATTTACGCAGTCACCTGTGTTAGTTTCCTTTACCTGTCAATATTGTCGTACTATACCTATAGGCTCCATGTAAGTCTGGTTTTTGTTCCTTTATTAAACATTTTTTGTCACCACGGCCTATATATCTGATGAATAGTTATTGTTAAATCTTGCTGGTCTAGATTGTAACAAATGTTACAAGTTAAGATTTAAGATTTTTAGGTTTTCTACCTTTTTATTAGAAGAGCTAGAATACCTTAGCTTTATCGTCTCAACGTTATAGTAGGTTTGGAGAACATTCCGACCATCTTTCTTTTTGACAATCTAACGATATTCACAAACTTGTATATATATTTATGAAAACCAACCCCTCTCTTAGTTCCACATTGCAGGTCATCAGAAAATCCAAAAACGTCTACTACAAAAAGCAAATAAAACATCAGAAGTTTACGGTAAAGTGAAACCATAGTAAACAGCCATAAACGCTCTCACACAGCAAACTGAGTTTCACAATCTGCTAAAGTTCTGCCCGGCCCAGTTCTTCCCTCAGCAGAATTGCTTTGGCAGAGGTTATCTAAACAAAAACACTCGTACGAGATGATTGTGAAACGTTTAAGTACCTCATGGACCCAGCAACTACGTACAATTTTGGCATTCTGGTTACGGAGTCGTTAACTCAGCAATTATTCTTGTTTATTCATATGTTTTTGATTTGCGTAGAACGCGCGCACGCACACACACACACACACACACACACACACTAATTTGGCTAATAGATATTTAGAAGGATGTATTATGAAACAATTTTAATATAAATACAGTACAGCCACACCCACAAACAGCTGGTGCGACTAATCAATACAGATGTTTACATTGTAGTCCTTGTTATTTTTTTCTCGGCCATTTTGTAAACTTTTTTAAAAACATTAATTTAAAAATCGTTTTTTAATCATACATTTGGGATAATCCATACATTTTATGGCTATTGGTTGGCTATTCTCTATTGATAGGAGTTGCGAAAGACCTTAAACACAGAGCTGTTGTGTTTTGTTAATAAAATCCACGTTTGAAAGCTGGTTTTGATGTTTGCTGCTATAAAAATGACTTACAAATTCACTTGTAAGATTAATAAATGTGAAACAGTTTGAGCAAAGCTGTGCCAACATTCTCCTTTGTCGATGAAGCGGATCTCCAGTCCCAACAGAGGCTTGGATTTCTTCAGCATAATTTTTCACCAGAGTGAAAAACATGTCATACAGCAGCATGTCAGTATTCCTCCTCCATGTTTGACTCTAGAGTATTTATTTAAAAGCATGATGTGTGTAAAGCTGTGGGCTGCTGGTCAGTTTCCTGTCAACTCTGCCCGATATGGTCTTTAGTCCAGAGTCACTGGTCAGTTCTTGTGCCCGTGTTTTACTTCATGAATCAACTGTATTAATTGTATAATTTTACAATAATAAAACTGCTTTTTCTCTTTCTTGTTTTAGTTTTTTCTTTTTCACTCATCCACTCCAAAAAAAATTATTTCTAATTTTAAATTTGGAATTTCTTTTTCAGACCACTGGACCACAACTACCGAAGTTCAAACAAAGCAAACTTCTTCACAAAGTTTATCCTGTATGTCTGAGCCCTATCATTGTGCAAGAAAGAAGACGAAGAAAATGAGTGACTTTCAAAATTTGTGTTTACCTTCATTTAAGTAAAAGTGATATCCAGGAAAGTGACACACACAAACCCGGAGTTGTCAAGAACTGTAAAAAAAAAAGATAATTAAACAAAAAAAAATTTGAATGTACTGCATATTAATGTAAATATCAATGAAAGAGTTTTTACACACTAACAGTGATACTTTTAATTATAATAAAAAGCAAAAGATATATTCAGCCTAAGAAAAATATGCGCTTTGAGACAATGAATCTTGACGAAAAAGCATGAATGATCTACATGTGACATATGTTGATTATTTATTATTAGATTTAAGTTGTTAAATAATTCCACATTAAAATTAAATTAGCTTTTTATCATCAATCAGTCTGAAACTCTTTTGCTATTATTATTCGTACACAAGGTATTAAGGCACATGGAACATCACTAAATGATCATTTGTATTTCTTTTATTTCATAGTTTTTTCCCCACATTTTTTTTTTCTCTACAGATCTGATCTGTGAGTGATTTTCATCTCTATTTTGGAGTGCGTGTCGTGAAAGAGAACTGCTTTTACACACAGCATCGATTTCATCTGTAGTCTGAGTTTAGGAGGCTCAGTACCTTTGGCAGAAAAAGTTTTTTGTGTAAAGCATTTTTTGGGCGGAACAGCGGCTGGAGAAGTCGTACGGGTGGTTTTCATTAGGATCATGTAGTGTGAGACTGTGGAAGAGAACGAACGTTTGGCAAAGTTCACTTTGTGTACTGAGCTTGAGCTTCCCTAGGAGAAACAAATCATATAAAAAGTCCAAGGATTGCAACACAAGAAAAACAGGCCCATTTTTTCTTACATTGTAACGTTTAAACATTATCACTGCCAGATTAACTTTAACATTGATCAAAACCACTTAGAGCAGCTACACAAGCTTTGAGCTTCCTCTACATAAGATTCAAGGGGCGGAGTTGGATCCAGATTCTAACTCCTCCCACTAAATACAATGTGTTCTTGCAGAGAAGATGATGTTGAAGCAAGTAACTGAAAGCCATACTTGAGAGTAAAAGTAAGAATAACTTGAAAAATACTTCGTTACAAGGTCACCTATTATAAAAAAGACTTGAGTAAAAGTCGTAAAGTATCCAATTTCAAAAGAACCTACGTTTTTTTACTTCAAAAACACCAGGAAATGTAAAAAAACAAGAATTGTAATATTTATGAGATTTTATTTCCTAAAATAGAAATGAAATTTAACTCCTCAATGTTTCAAAATTTGAGAAAAATATAGTTGAAAAAAAAGAACAAAAAGTCAATTTCAGTCAAACTCAAATGTGTCAAAAAGTGCAACCGCTAATTCCGATAATTTAGCAGATAAATAGCGACCAGTACCTTCAGCATCCTGCAGATGGCGATATCACCTCATCTGCCCAAGAAATTAACCGCGGTAGAAAAAGATGCCAACTTGTCGCGCACAGTCACAATGTGAAAAAGTAACAATAAGTGTCCATTCAAATGTAGTGGAGTAAAGAGTAGTTATATCTTTTTTTAGAGAAAAGATGGTTTGGATACTCAGTACACGTACAAAGTATTCAAAAAATACTCAAGTTAAGTAACATTTACTCAAGTACTTTACCCCACTGCTGAACTTTGTAATATGACCCTTATGAATTGTCAGCAGACCAAAAAGTGTAGTAACACAGAAATCCCAGCACTGTAAACACACACAGTTATCTCAAACTTTTTGTTACTTAAACGTTGCCATGGTTTCCGCCCAAACATTCCTTGGATGCCAGAGTGTAGAACCCTGATATTGAAGTGTTTTTGTACCAAATTTGAAAACACTCAGCAAGCAAAGTTGTAGAAAAATTCATTCAAATTCATCAAGCGTTTCATAACATGCAATGTTAATGAAATATGATACAAAAACAGTAAATTTTATATAGAATAAAAAAATATTTTTGCATTATGATGTTCTGAAAACTAGAAGTTATTATATTTACAGCACCAAGTACGTGGGACGATTTTTGATTTTCAATTGATTTTCATTGTTAACCATTTATCATCCAATTTTACGTCACAGAAACACACTCCCCGGTGGAGAGTTTGTAAACATTACGTCCGGCACCTGGATTATCTTCGTATCTGCTTTCCTCACTCCACCAGGGAAGCAAGTTCTGCGGACAGATGGGAGAATGTTTGGCAACTCGAGTGATAAAATAGATAAGTACGTTCTCAAGGAATTGCAATTCTTAGTCATTTTCTCTTTGTGTTTATTGCTGTATTGTGTGTTTGAAAGCGTTCTAAATCTTATTTTATTTATTACATATAAAATGGCATTTATTGATTTATTCAAAAAGTTATTGGTTTCGGTGTGTCACCGTTTGTGTGTGTGTGTAATTTCACTGGATGTACAATTTCTTTATGGCTCCTTGTGGCCACATTGCCAAACTCGCTCACATTGTACTAAACGTTTACTTAACACTTTACTCAACGTCTAGTTAGGATTCATGTTTTTTTTTTAATTATTATTATTCTATATTCTCCCTTTCATCTGCTTTGCGTTAAGGATTCACATCACGTGTCGGAGAATGCTTGTCGTTGGGATGTAAAGATGCACATGACCCCAAGGGACTTCTTAACCTTTATTACTGTGTTATACTGGCCAATAAAAGAAAGTTTATCTTGTGGGTGGCCATTTTGAGGCTAAATTGGACCTTGTATAAAGAAGGCCAGAGGCGCAGAAGCGTTGCAGATGGGACACGAGTCCTGGAATTACCAAGCACAGGGATAAAAGCCCAACACCAGTACACAAGAGCGCTGTAACATGCCTGAGTAGCACCTCTTATTAGAGGTCAAAGGTCAAATATTTATAGCAATTGTAGGAAGCAGACCTGAAGTGGCTTGTTTCAGCCTTGGTCCATTTGAGAAGACATTAGGTGAAGCCGTTTCCACACAATTGGCAATGAAAGTCTTGGAAGCCATATGATGAACGCAACAAATCAATAAACGGACTGTATATATTTAAAATAGTGAAAATGTATACAAATATATATGACAGTAACTTAACAGAGTAGTTTTATTCTGATGTATTTATGAATTAAAATGATCTCCAAGATGACACATGGTTCGTGTCTATGCAGCTTACAATACTTATGTAGCCTCAGACTTTAAGATTTTTTTAAACATCGGCTTCTGTACATACCGCAACCTTCAACACTGAAAATAATGATGGTTCCTCTGAGCTCGGTTTTAGCAACACCAAAGGTCACGGGTTCTAGTCCATGGGAAAGCTTGACGCTGGTTCAGTGTGTAACTGTGATCCAGCCGAAGTCGCACTGAACTGCAGTGATCTGTAAATAAACAACTTGTACATTAACAATTTACAAGATTTACAATACAATAATATATAGACTATACTGTTTTTTATTTTAGACCTATATATATGTATACAGAATGTATATATGGTATATATTTGTGTGTTTGTGTGTGTGTGTGCGTGTTTATGTGTATATAACCAGTCTTGATGTATTTGTCGATAATGATGGAAAAATATAAGTGCAGATATTAATAAAACGACATAATTTACAGTTTCAGCTTTACTTTACTTTTTTAAAAAACCACTGACTTACGCAACATAATACAGTATTCTAAGTGAATGTTTTTAAACTTAGAACACATAATTATAATCCACATTTTTTAAATTAAAACTATTTATACCTTGTGAATTTCACAATTATCATTGTGGTTCTCTACTATTGCTGGTCTATGTTTTACTTTATTAAATTACTAACGATAAAGGTTTTTATTCAATATTTCTTCAGTGTTTAACAGTAATGGATTTCCATTACTTCCCAGTTTCCATTTAGGTCCCAGTTATGAACAAACTGGAAATGCGAAATTGATGCGATGCTTTATATTGGCCATTTACATCCCGTGTGTGTGTGTGTGTGTGTGTGTGTGTGTGTGTGGGTGGGTGTCTGAAAGAAATAGAGAAACGAAAAAGACGAAAAGAGAGAAACACAGTGTGTAGGTGTGTGTATGTGTAGGTGTGTGTGTGTGTGTGTGTGTGTGTGTGTGCGTGTGTGTGTGTGTGAAGGGCCTTCGTTGAACGAGAGGCCCGATTGAACTATTATCAGACCTAACCATCAGTCTCAACTCAAGTTTCATCCTCCCCCCTTCTCCCCATATTTCTTTCCCTCCGTTTGGTGGGCTTTAACCTTCCCTCTGTGACCCCCTGCAGCCCAACCGCAGCATTATCAGCACCAGCTTTTTTAAATAAATAAAATTCCTCTGCACGCTTTCTCCACCGAGGCTTCTCTAATGGGAAACACATTAAACGAGCTGCATGAGATCGAAGGGTTTAGAATAATGTCCTCTGAAACTTTTTTAAATATGTGCACAAAAATGTTTTAGATCTATTAGTCATACAACAAAAAGTGCTTTATGTTTAATACTTTATTTCCTATTGTCTACATATCTAAATATTCAGCTGAGATAACTCTTCATTCATTCATATTTTAAAGAGCTTTTCTATTTCTGCGTCACAAGGATCTGTAGCCAATCACAACAACTCTTGGTCTAAAAGCTAGACACACGCCCCTAAACGGCAGGCCAATCACAAAGCAGAGCACAGACACAAATTCCTATTCTCAATTATTTAATTGAAATACTTAGATAAACTGACCTAGTTTGTTTTGTTTTAACAGCTAAATTGATTAAAGTTTTTTATTTAAAAAATGTAAAAAATGGATTCAGTTCACAAAATTAAATGTTTAGTTTGGATCAGTCTAATAATAATAAATATTAAAATGCTACATTTATTCCTCTGGAGTTAAACTGGAAAGTCCAGTAATAATCTGGAAAACCGACCACAGGTATCTGACTTTTTCCATTGTAATACACAAGAAACAACAACTTTTTCATTCAGTAATGAGCATTTTACTACAAAAAAAGAGCGAACAAACAAGATTTCAAATGTAGCATAAAACTTGAGCAGTTTTTTTAAGTTTTTCGTCTGTCCAGTAATGCTTCCAGTTGAGCTGTTTTTTGTGTCTGAAACACTTGGAATACTGGCTTCAACACGACTGATGTGAAAACGCACAGGATCATGCAAAGTCTGGATACGTTTATCTAGTTTGTCTATCTATCCTTTACTTTCATCTTCTGCAAAGCGAAACATTTATTCTCTCATTATCAAGAGATGTTATGTCTGTTAAAGACTATGAAATGACAAATGCCCAAACTAATGTGACAAAAAATGAACTCATTTAGGGGTTAAAAAACAGAAGATGATAATTGAAAGACATTTAGTGTATCCCAATGTAGCAAAAGAATATTGGAGCTATAAAAGTATCATAGTACTGTATTATCATATTTTTACAGCGCGATGGCACATTTTAAAAATGCTTCATAAATTCTTTGGAAACAATTCCTGTGTTGGGACTGAACTTGAATGATCACATTTTTATAATACTTCAACATCAAACAGTCAATGTTGTATAATTAATCTGTGTAGAAAAAAGCATGTCTGAAAACGTATATAGTTTTTCAAAGTGTTTTTTTTGTAAAACACTGGCTCAATGAAGTCAGATTATTTCAAATGTTGCACATTCATATACAAATGGGACAAATACGAAAGTTGTGTAGACTCAAAAGGAAGCACATCACGACTAAACAAACATTTTGTGAACATTACATGTGAAAATCGCGTAATATAAAAACAGCTTTACCCAAGAACAAAAATTCAGTCATAGTTATTCTACTTTTAATGCGGTTTTGAGACGATCTTGAATTATCACCAAGAAATATTTGTAATCTGGATTAGTCCACCTTTACTTGGAGTGTTTGTAGTTTCCCCATGAAAGAAGAACAATTGTGAAATTCTTATAAGTTATTGAATTTACGTTTAGACTGAATCAATCGTACTAACAGATCATGATCCTAGTATCGACATTGGCCCTGATCAATCATATTGCTAAAAGATCAGGTTTTTCTTGCACAATCCCAAGTAAACCAGGTGACGCTTGGTCGCATATCCAGTGTGGAATTATTTTAAGGTGGATTGAAATGAAAACACTCGATTCAGATTGAATTAGTTGTCCAAAAATGTGATTCCGAACTTAGTGAGAGAACTTTTTTTCATGGGTAAACAATTCCATTCAAAAAAACATAAATTCCATTTAAATCACTTTAGGTAAACAAGTTTTAAAATATATTTATACTATAGAACTTCAAGTTTTTCACAGCATGTCTCCTGCAAAGCACAGAAATGGTGAAAGAAAAGAGGAATGCTTTGATGCTGCATAAAACGAGTTTTATACATCTCACAACAGGCTCTTCACCTTCAAATTCATGAGGCACAGTCTCAGTGTCCCAATCAGTGCAGTTTGTCTGGACAGAAAAGTCCCGGGTAAGAACTTCTCAGCTACTCCGTTAATGGGTTACTTCTAAAGTGGCTTCCCACTACCCAACCAACACTGTTCGGCAATGTCTGGTCACATTTTTTGCTAAAAGTACCAATAGTTAGATGATCAAAAGCACTTTTTTCAATAAAGTGTTGACGTCCATTGAACTGGCTTATGCGTATAGTGATAGTCAGCATCTCCATTAATGCTAACCAGTCATCCAGCCTCCAGTGTCTGCAACCCCCTGCCTGCAGGAGTCCTGGAGCACACTGGGATTGAGGTATAACTGAAAACCATGCCTGTCACACATATAACGGCTTAATGCAAGCCAAATTGTTGTTGGCTTGATGTTCTCCTTGCATGAGGAGAGTCTCGGAGTCCACGCCATTTTGAACGGAAGATGGGCAAGGGGTAATGTCAGGTTGTTTTGAATGCGTCAGACCGTTATCGGAGCTGATTTTGACTCCATCCATTTCTAGAGGAGATGCCGAATGAATGTCCATGTCAACGGGTACCTTGGATTTCCTCCTGCGGTGGATGACTACGGCAGTAACTATAATTGCCGCAACCGTCACTACCACGACAGCGACCACAATGGGAATAAGAGAAGAAGGTTCGTTCTTGTCAACACTGGGCTCATGGAAGGACAAAGGGATTCCTTCGGTGTGAGCCTCCATGCAAGCACTGATGGTAGCCCGGTCTTGCTCTCCCAGTGGGCTAGCACATACGGAATAGGTACTGTTTGGTTGAAGTCCTCGAAGGGTATACATTGGGTAGGTTGCAGGGACGTTCAAGTGTAGTGGCCTCCGGTCAGATCCTGACAAGTTTCGGTAAGTCAAGCGAATTGCACGGATGTGTGGCCTTGTCCCAAAATAGTGGTGAAGGTCCAAAGAAATGGAAGTGCTGGTGATGTGATAAGAGCTGATTGTGTCGGGTTGAATGGTAGCAATTGCTTTGAAAGAAGTGGTTGGTAAAGATCGCCGAAGCTCGTTTGATATCTCGCAGTAGAGTCCAGTCATGGAAGCAGGACAAAGGCATGTCACCTGGCCATTTGTGTCAAATCGACACGTTCCACCGTTCAGACAGATGTTTGAAGGGCACATATGGGCTTCATCAGAATCTTCCAGGAGTTTGCTTGAGTGAGCAGTGGTATGGGAGAAAGGGAGGTTGTGGGTGTCTTCTACTTCACTGGGCTGAGAAGGGCGAATGGCTTCTGTTGACGTTGGGATTGGCACTGTTGGCTTATTGGTTGCACTCCTTGTCTCCGAACTTGTTAAATCAATAGTTGTTGTTGGACAGCCAAAGTCGTTGTGCTCCAGCTTTGCTAGAACCTTCCCTGAGTTTGGTAGAGGGAAGTGGCATCGAGTCTCCTCCATTCTCAGTAGCTCGATGTGGGAATCTTTTAGCCATGGCGGGAACCAAGCCAGCGGACACATACAATAGAATGGGTTTTCAGCGATGGCTAGCTTCTCCAATCTAGGGAACTTGAGGAAGAAGTCTTCAGGAAAACTTTGAAAATTAATATTGCTCAAATCAAGCTCTAGAAGATTGTTCATATTTTGAAAGTCTTCTAAGTTTCTCGATGCCAGAGGGTTTCCAGATAAATTGAGACTCCGTAGACCCTCCATTGCCTTCAGAGTTGGTTGAATCTCCACAAGCTGGTTCTGAGAAATATCAAGAACGTGGAGGTTCTTCAGGCTCATTAACAGCTCGCTATCTAGCTGTTTCAGGCCCAATCCTGCTATTTTAAGAGACTCTATGTTTGGGGTCAGTAAATGTTTAGGACCAGGAGGTGGGATTCTATTAAAACTCAGGTCTAAGTGGAGTAGTCTGGGCATTTGTAGAGGTGGCAACACACTGATCTGATTTCCCTGGAGCTTAAGTTCCAATAAGCTATCCAGACTCCCAAAAGCATCTGGGTGAATGCTCTGGATGAGATTGCTGTAAAGGTACAACCTTTCCAGCTTGACCAGACCAGTGAAGCTGTTTTTGGATAAATGAGTGATACGGTTGGATGACAGATCCAGATTGAGTAGAGATGAAAGAGGGCTGAAAGCTCCATCGGGAATTTCACTAAGAGTGTTCTGACTCAGATCCAGCATCCCAAGCTCACCAAGCTCTAGAAAGTCCTGCTGGTTCAAGGTTTGGATGTTGTTCTGGAAAACATACAGATTTTTCGTAGAGGACGGAAGACCACGAGGCATGTGAATCATGTTTTGCTGGACGCAGAAAATGGAGCCAGTAGAACTGCACGTGCAATCTTGAGGACATAAGCTACTCAGAGATCCACATAAAACTTGAAAAACAACAAGGCGAAACAGCAGGGATAGTGGTGGCATTGTTGATCCACGTCTTGTTCTTGTGACCTAAAATACAAAAAAGGAAACGTTATTTATGACATTTCTTGTCTTTAAAGGACTGGCTTTTTGTTTGTTGTACCATGCCAGTCTTTCAAAGTCACCCGCCAACTGCTGAAAAAATAATCTCCTGATGATCCCAAACTACTCAACTCAAGTTTTTCTTTTTTATCTTTATGTAGCTAATACCTTCCTATTCTACCGTGATAAAATAGTCATTATTCATCCTTGTCAAGTTCATCTGGGGCCTTGTCTTGCCCGTAAAACTGATATTTTTATAATTCGCCATCAAGATTGATCCTGAGGAGGGCTTCTAGAAAGAGACTAGTCAGTTAGATTGTTCCTCAAGGCTCTGTCTTCTAAAACCACTAGTGTGGAGAAGGGAATTACCTGCTGAGATCATATAAAGGCCAGCTACAGTGTTACGTGACTATCAGCTGAGATGCTTCACCAGAAACACAAATCAGAAACAAAGCGCCATAGAATATGTCCAACACAAATACTAGAAATGGGCATAAAATGGAGTTAGAGGCACTTATGCTAAAGTCAAATGATCATGCGTGTGATGACATCTTTCAATTTCCTCAATGGCACCGTATCAAAAATGTTGAGAAACACATAAGCTCAACTTCTTTGGCCTGAAGAGAATCCACAGCAAAATGTTTTAAAAAAAAAACATGTCTCCGTCTTTTCAGAAGTTTGATATTGTCTTGTGAGCTGCTTTGGAGGCAACATGTGGAGCAGTTTCATTACTCTGTACCACCCCTCCTTTTTCTGTCATGTTTTCATTTGCCCTTTTTTCATCGCTTTACTTTCTTTTCTTTTCTCCTGCACCACACTCTCACAATCCCACCGGCATGGCAGGAATTTTGCAATAACCTAAAAATTTATCTTCATTAGAACAAGATACGGGGCCTCCGAAGTCGTGTGGATTAAAGATCGCAGATCTGTTTTTCTCTCCAGCTATCGTTTACACTTCATCTCTCACTCTTTTCATTACTATCAGCGTGAGTGTGTTTGTTGCCAGTCCTCGGTGAGAGATAAGTGCATAAAAACAGGTTCGACAAGTGTGGCCAAACAAGTTCACGTGTGAATGGAAGAAGAACAGAAGTGTTGCTACTTTTTTTGTTGTTGTTGCAGCAATTGACACTTTCTCTTTTCTTATACATAAAATAACAGCTCGTATTTTTATCTGTTTCTCATTGATTTTCTCAAACTGTTGAAACTGAGGTCATAAAAATTATCAGTGTTTTATTTTTGATTTTTTGATTTTTTTTTACGAGGTTTTGATGGGAAATTTATCGTGTATAAGGCATTTCTGTCGATCAAATTCACAATCTCACTCACCATGTCTCTTTCAAAATCCTTTCTTTTCATTGCATTTTAAGTCCCTTAACTTTCTAAGAAAAACACACAACATTTGCATAACAAAAAGGCAAGCAGAAAAAAACTGAACGCCATAATAGCCATTAAAGTGCCAGTATTTCAATAAACAACCTCATGAGTTTCCAATTGGCCAAATCATCCCCCAGTTAAGGTGATATCACGATAGATGCACTGCAAAGCCTCTCGTAAACGAATCTCTGTGATATATGAAAACCACCCATAAAACGACTTTTTAAAATCGTCCAGACCACAAATCATCCTCCCACTCAACAGCGGTTACGTTCCACCTCGAAAATCCTCAGTCCAACAAACAGGATTGTGTTACTCTGTGTTGATAGACTGCGGGCGTTTATACAAAATGTAAGAGCAAAGAAAGATTTCAGTTAGAGAAAAGAAACATGGAATGAGTAAATTCAGCTAAGTTATCACACAAAAATCAAAACAAAAAAACGCAGTTGTGTTGAATATTTTTTTCAAACGTCTTTGATAATTGAATTCTATTTTCATGTTTTGTAGTCAATTCTGAATTTGAATTTCAGCTTAGGTTTCAATATGTTTCAATACCTTCCAAGTTATTATACTGCCTATTCTGTTATTTGTATATTGCCTTTTGCCCTCTTGTATACTTTGTCAAATCGTATTTTTTGTATATATTTTTTTTTATTCTTACATTTTGTGTTATATTTAGACAGACCGTATCTTGTCCTTGGTATTTTGTACTAAATTTTCATAAATTGCGTAGTTACCGGTATTCATCTTCTAGTTTAATTCAGTGTGTATATTGTTACTTTTCATTTCACATGTCTTTTTGCACCAAACGGAGTAGCACTAGTAACTTCATTGTAACCCAGTGATCTAATGACGACTCTAGTATATGTTTTACATACACAATATACCGTAACACACTAAAAATGATCACACGTTTTTTTAACGCAAATCAAGTTTTAAAACCACAAACCAAAGTTACAGCGCGTCTAAATAAAGAGCGAAATAAAGTTTTCCTAAGGGCTACAAACAGTTCAAGTTACGATCTGCATTGCTGGTGTGTGTCCGCGTGTGCGCACCTGGATCAGGTTCCTTCCCTCCGACACGACATGCAGCTCCGCGTCGAGAAGATCCCGAGGTATGTGAGAAACCCAACACAGAGGACAAAAGCCGCTGACACACGCCAGCCTGTCCTATACGGTTACACACTCATAACCACCTGCTTAGGAGATGTTATTCCCAACGCTGTGGTCGGGAATTCTCTCGGACCTACGATGCAGGAATTTGTCGAGATGTTTTGTTTGCTCGCCGTGAACCACCGAGGCAAGAACTATGGTTGGAACTACGGCACGAGAGGAATTTTCGGAAGGGTGTGTGTTTTTGGTGCTCGTCTGCAACACATAGTTCTTCGCAGAGTTGACACAAGCCGAGAGTGTTGAGAGTGGAAGTTCCTGAACGTACACTTGTGCTATATTGGAATTCTCCAGAAGTGCAAAGTCGTTTTCGCAATTAGACACTTGAATGAGCTAAAGAAATGCGGCTTTAATGATAACAAGGTTTCCGACGATGCCGTTGGGTCGTTTGTTGGGATAAAATGGTAAATTGTAATTCCGAAAGTTTCGTTGATTCGTTTTTTTTTGTCATGTAACATAATCCCATTTGTTTCTTTTAGCAGGACAATGTAATTACAACTGTAATTACAACTGTTGTAGAAGACTCTGTGTAGAAGACACTCTGCTGTAGAAGAGTGATAAAGAAAAGGAAAGAAGAAAGAAAGAGAGGCTTTTGACACACACACACAGAAGCGACGCACACACACACACACACACATGGAGCAGTGGGCAGTGTTAAGCCGTGGAGCTCAGGTTAAAATCGCCAGCCTGCAGATCTTTCAACTATAGAGAATAGTAAATAACCACCATCTTCAGCAGGTTAGAGTATGGAACCAAATTCAAACCCTAAAACTCCAGAAACCACTGCGCAGGTGATATGGTGACATCATGGCAATCATGATTAAAGCCATTTTGTACCGCATTCATGTACCGTACAAAAAAAGATACAAAAAATATATATTATGAATTACTGGCATTACTAATTGTTGAAAATAATTGTTTATTTGGTTGTATGAACATTTTTAGATTTTTTTAATGTCGTAATTTGTCTGGAACTCAGGCTGTAGTTGACTCTATCATTTGTTTTAAGTTATTACTATACAATATTATTTAAGTTCCAGACTTTTTAAAAATGTTTTATGTCATTCAGGACTTTTCTTAGATAATGTACAATAAAAACATTAGCTTAAATTATAACATATAACAATAATATATATTAAAGTAATAATATTGTACCTTTGGCCAAAAATAAAGGAGTGAGTATAGGAGTAAATATAATTTGTGTCTCTATTGTATCAGTAATATACTAACACAGGTTCAATAGCTGTGTTATCTAAATTATGTAAGTGACTTTAGTAAATTGAACGCATAAAGGATTTGAATAATGTTTAGATGGAAGATCAATATTCAGATTGAAGAGTTTCAACAAGTTTCAAGTTACTTTTCTGCTTTTAATGTCCACTCGTTTGTCTTAAAAAAGCACTTCAAACTAAGAAAAACGTCTGCAACCAAAGTGAAAATTTCTACTAAAAATGTTTTTGAACATAAATCTACAACAAAATAATAATTCACATGTAAATCCTCATAGTCTTGATGGATTGTCCCAGTCGGCTCTGAAGTGACATGATCAGTCCTCAGCATCAAGCGTAAAGCACACAAGACAAAAGATCTACAAACTGAACCGGAGTTTAAAGTTAAAAGTTAATGCGAGTGCCAGTTAAGCTGAACTAAGTTAAGCTCTGATACAAGTCTTCTCTATTCAACTGAGACGTGCTGGAACAAATCTGCCCACCACCCCCTCTTGCCCCGGAGGGGGTGTCCTGTCTCTGACCAGCTGTGTCAGCTTAAATGTTTATGTGTGTGTGCGCGCGCGCGCGCGTGTGTGTGTGTGTGTGTGTGTGTCAGGGCCTCTGAGGCTTTCAATCTGTGATTACAGAACATATTTCACCACCAATAATCACTATTCTTACACTCTGACTCTACGCAGAAGGTCAAGTTCAATCTGGTCACAAACACTTACGATACTTAGTGGAATTATATCTTTATAATCTGATTATAACGTGTATGAGGGTACAAAACTACGTTCTCTACTTCCAATTACAATCAAACCAGCTCAAATCACTTTATACAACTTTGCTTACATTTTATAGTCATTTACGATACATTTTTTGTACTACCTAAAAAAATTATAATCTAGATTATCACACACGTAATTTGTGTTATTGCAAGTCGATGACACACAGAACAAGTCACAAAGTTATTTATGCATCTTCTTACCAATCATCCCTTTTTTTTTTTTACTTTAACTTCAATACTTCAGTCAAAAATACCGTGTTTTTCGGACTATAAGGCGCACTGGATTTTTAAGCGCCTATTAACAAAATCCAGTGCGGTGATAATTAACAAACGCCTATTTTCCTTTTATATTTATATGTAGTACACCTCATTGTTTCCAGATTATTAGATTAGATTAGATTCAACTTTGTCACATTAAAATTGTGCAGCCAGTTTTTAAACCTTATTTTTTTTTATTCTAAGTGCGCCTTATAGTCCGGTAAATACGGTAACAGTGCTTTCAACTATTCTAGGACTCTTCGTGTTTCTGAATCAACAAATCGCTGAAGAAAGACGATTTTGAGACTCTGCAGTTTTTTTTGTCACATTCACACACAGATCGACACGGTTTCCCGTCAAAGCGGAATCCAAAGTTAATGTTTTCTACAATATTTCGGCGACGTCCAGTCTCTGTTTATATAAGACTTTGAGCAGAAGGGCTCGGACCGTTTCTTTTTTCCTCGCCTCTGTGTTTTTTGAGGGTGATTGGTAAAATTGAAAGCGACAAGTTCACAGAGTTTCCACCCAACACCTTTGGAAGCTAATGACCTTTAACAAGAGCCAGACTTGCGAATCAAAGAGTTTCTACTAAATATTCCTCACGAGTCAGACGTGGTGGACGGACTTCTCAACATCTGCACACTCTTATTTAACTCTATTTAACCGTCATGGTGGCATGACCCCGGCTCTTATTAGCTGACCCCTGGGATTACTGGATCCCGGATTGGGATTGGGAGAGGGGGTGGCCTGGCCATCACATCACAGTGCCCACTTCAGCATCCCACTAGCCGCTTAATTACATTGCTGAGACACCCATACTGGAATGTTTGCTTATGCTCGCCCTGTATGTGGCTCCTTCGGGGTCTTTGCTTTTCTCAGACGTTCGACCTTTTCGTTTCAGATTTTGCGTCCAACCGTTGTGACTTCAAACTGTGGATCTCTAATTGTGGTTGGGGTAAATAACAACAGGAAGAAAATAAACAAAAGCAAATATATACGTAAAGCTGTGTGAACCTGTGTCTACATTTTTGAGATCTTAGTTTCTCATTTAATTGAATGATAAAATGATGTCATTTTCTGTTTTGTTACAAAGTATGTCAGCATACTAGCAATACTGGTCTTAATATTAAATGGCAATGAATAATAAAAATACATTAAATTGTGATAAAAATAAACAGGTTTTATAAGAAATTAAATTGACCTTAAATATTACGGAACATGTCTAAAACGAAACAAATTAAAACCTCTAAAAAACCTTTCTAAAATGAAACAGAAACCTCATTCAGAGTTCGCTATTATAATAAAGCTTTTTTTTTATATAGAGAGATAAAAGGTTCTGTTAAATAAATGCAATTTTGAGATTCCAGACATTCATTTTACCAATAGCCCCTTCCTCTTATATTTTTAATACATTGTCAAGTTGAAATACAAGTGATGATGTCATCATGCCAGTTGTTATATGCAAATGGTACATTGTATTTCAGACGTCATCTCTTGGTTGGATAACGTAATCGTCGATGATTTCCCTGCATGCGTCATAAACCTGGAATTTCAAGCATTACCTGGAGTAAATTTATGCATAACTAGTGTATTTTCAGTAAAAAGTGTAGTTTCAAAAGACGTGCTTAATTAGTAAAAAAAACAAAAACGTACCATATTGCGTCAACTATGCGTAACTAACGTCATAACCCGTATTAACAAATATACAATAAAGAACAATACAGTAAAGAAAACGGGACCGATTATGTAAAAGATGAATGTATTTACCTGCAGAACAGCCAGACTCGGGGAAAGTGCGCGTGGTTTCCTCCTTAAAGTCGAAAAATGCAAATAAATGCGTTCACACGTCTCGTGGCCTCATTATCCAGATTATTGAGATTTTTTTCATTGAGTAAAAAAGTGGCCGACCAAACTAAACGGTTTTCACGCGAACTCGCAACCTCGCCAGAAGTGCAGACTTTAGGAACACAACAGAGCTTTACAATCCTGCAGGAACGCAACACCTCTGCACTTTTTAAAGGGAGGAGCTACACTCTTTGATTTGACTCTCTGTCGCCGTCTTGTGGCCAAATGTGGTTTTGCTGGGTAAAAAATTCGGTCCGTTAACGTTAAGTGCGTTGTTTCAAATTAATTAAAGTACAATTTGAAAAGAAATCAAATAAAAATGCGTCTGTGTTGTTGGGATTAGCCACATCAGGCCTAAAATTAAACTAAAAACCAAACATAACATGATTTGTCCAGCAAAGTCCCAGCCAAAACATTCAGAATCAAGAGGCCTTGTGACTTTATCATGTGGTCTTGAAACCGACCCATATCAATTGGCAAGTACAAACTACTGTTTAATGTTTCAAACAAACATTCAGCATAACTCGTTTTGCTTTACAGTTTGGAGGCCGCGACTTGCAGCATTAAATAATGTAGATGTTAAATACTTTAGTTATAGTAACGTGTTTCTGAGATTATTAAAATGCTTTTAGGGCTCTGATTTTAGTTTTATAATTTTGTATTGTAGTTTTGTAATTGTGTATGTGTGTGGGTGTGTGTGTTTGTGTGTGTGCGCGTGTGCGCGCGTGTGTGTGTGTGTGTGTGTGTGTGTGTGTTGCTAAGACAGGAAAGGGCATTTCATATGAACAGCTGTGTTTGTTCACACGTTTTAAAGCTTGTGAGACGCTGTCGATTTTAAATCTGTGTGTGTGTGTGTGTGTGTGTGTGTGTGTGGAGACTGAACACACTGATGTTAATGACACCAGCAGCAGTGTGGGCTTCTCTCTTCTCCTCTGACCTCAGGGTTACCGCTGCTGCTCCGACAGCCTTTTCCATCACTTTCACTTTATCCATGGGAACCACAGATTTTCTGAAACCTTCCTACTGGGAGTCAGTGCTTTAAATTTTGATTTAATGAATAGTTCTAAATCTAAATTGTTAATTGTAGTTTTAACTGCTGCACTGAGGCTGAGTTGCGTTACTTTTTTAACCACATAGAGCCGCTTTTGAGATGAATTGTGTCACTTTTTTGACCACTTAGAGGCGCTCTTGAGAAGAGTTGCGTTACTTTTTTGACCACATAGAGGCGCTGTTGGAAATGATTGCGCTATTTTTTTATGACAGGCGATATGGAGAAGAATTGCGTTTTTGACCACATGGAGGCGCTCTTGAGAAGAATTTTGTTACTTTTTTGACGACCTAGAGGCGCTATTTTTTTGACCACTCAGAGGCAGTATAGAGAAGATATGTGCTACTTTTTTGAGATATGTGCTACTACCATTTAGAGGCGCCCTTGAGAAGAGTTGTGTTAATTTTTTTTTTACCACATAGAGGCGCTCTTGAAAAGAGCTGCGTTATCTTTTTTGACCGCTGACGGTATAGAGAAGAATTGCATTACTTTTTTGACCACTTAGAGGTGCTCTTGATTCGAATTGCGTTACTTTTTTGACCACATAGAGGCGTTCTTGATTCAAATTGCGTTACTTTTTTGACCACATAGAGGTTGCTTTTGAGAAGAAATGTGTTGCTTTTTTGGCCACTTGGAGGCGCTCTTGAGTCGAATTGCGTTTTGACCACTCAGAGGATGAGAGGAAGTATAGAGAAGAATTTTGTTACTTTTCCTCTTTAGAGAAGATTGACCAAAATGTTTATTATTTGTTTCGTTAATAAAAAAAAAAGAAATGTGTAGTTATTTATTAAATAGTTAATTTACTTAATACATAATAGAAACAATAAAAAAGAAATGACATACATTTATAATTTAGAGTTGATTTAAGCCTACATTTTTATAAGATTGTGCTGTCTTCAAAGAACGCAATGTTTAATTTAATTTTCAATGAAAAAAAAACAAATCAGAAAATGAAAAGCAGACAGAAAAATTCCACTTGAAAACACTAATTATCAGTTTGCTCCTGCTTTGTCAAACCGGAATGGACGTCATTCCAAATGTCTATGAGCTGCTGTGGAGAGCCCAGGATTGTTGTAATTACCCAGAAAAAGTCCTCACGTACGTATTTACCCAGATAAGCTCTGAACCTAGCCGGTTCTGGAGGAGAAGTGGGTTCGATCCCCAGCCGTTTCAGACACGCTCCCACATACGCGTCTTCTATGTTAAAGGGCTTTACGTCTTTGGAAGCTCCGATTAGCTTTTCCGGAAGGTCATTGGAGAAAACATATCCCATTCCCAGCAGGTAGGTAGGGTAGGTGTCTTCTGGATACAGATCTTCTGACACATACCACTTGGAGTTCTTGTTCCGGACAACAGGCCGATTCCACATCATGTATCCAGTGATGTAGTTTTCCTTGGGTGTGGTTGGCGCTAGAAGGACAGTCATCAGGTTCTCCAGGTTCAGATACATGTCGGAATCCACCTTCATGGCATAAGCGGCCTGAGGACAGCGAGTGGCCAGCCAGTCCAGAATCACCATGGTCTTTATGGTCAAGTTGAAGTACGAGTCGACAAAGTTGCTCTGCAGAAGATCTCTGTGCTCGCGGCTCTCAGCCTCCAACTGCTCCTGAGCTTCTACAGAATCTGGTCTGTCCGTCAAGCCCACCAAGAACAAAGTAATCACAGCTTTCCCCTGGATGCTGCTTTCATTGCCCCATGTTCTCCGGATGGCATTGCGTGCTGCCAGCTCATGGGGGGCAACAGGGACCATCAGGACGAGGAACGGATCGGCTTGTTTGCATTGATCAGGTTCATCTATGGTGAATAAATAGTTGCGTGGGTAAACTAGATGGTGATGTTCTGGAACGAGGGTGGTGTCCGGTGGCGTGGTAGAAGAAGCGTTGAGTTCTGACAAATATGTCTGATTCTGGAATCTCTTGAACCAGGTATGAGACGAGGTAAAAGTCGACAAAGAAACGTCCGAAGCGTAGAAGATACCCAACAGGAAGATAGAGATGACGAGGAGCGAAGCAAATGCTCTTCGGGTGGGAGACATGTTCTGAGATTTTTCCTGGTCCAAACAACATCTGAAAAAAACGTGTTGACAAAAAATGAATGTTAGTCACCGTATTTTTTAAGCTGTATTTTTTTATTTGTCTTTGTCGGTAATATCAACTGGTGTCTAGTGTGTATTATGACGTGATTTTTTTTTCTGTTCAGTAATTGTTAAAAAAAACATTGTTCTGATGCATGTTACATGTTTCAAAAATGTTTTAGCCAATATGCAGTATATGATTAGAATAAAGAACAAGGAAACAAAGAAAGAAAATACCTACCACCATACCTTCAACATGACTCAAGGTCTAAATACTTAAATAAATGTATTCAAAGACTAAATAGATAAAGACAAATATCAAACTCAAATTCTATATTGATTCAAAATGAATTTGACTAATTCTTATTATGAATGTCAAACATTATTTTGGAATAGGTATATTTATATTACATTATATTATATATAAATATTATATAAAAAAACACAATTCAATTACAAACCTGTTTAATCTAAGAAAGAAAAGAATAAAAGACAGAATATTAGAACCCTAACCCTAACCCTAACATATATATAGAAAATTAAACAAAGAGAAACAAAAGAATATTAGAGACAGAAAAAAAGACAAAAAGAAAAGACAGAATGAAAAAAAAACAAGATAAATGAACAAGGAAAGAAAGAAAGAAAGAAAGAAAGAAAGAAAGAAAGAAAGAAAGAAAGAAAGAAAGGATTAAAAAGGATTAAAGAAAGAACCAAATAAATATTATTAATAATTAAAAAACACACAGAAAGAACAAAAGAAAGAAATAACAGAAGAAAGACAGCCAGGAAAGAAAAAAAGACAAAAGGAAAAAAGACTGAAAGCGGCAACAAATGAGAAATTAAACAGACACCAGGAAATAACAGAAGACAGACAGAAAAGAAGGAAGAAAGGTAAAAATAAATAGATAAAAATTAAAGAAAAAAAAAGCAGACAGACAGAAAGAAAAAGAAAGAAGGAGAGAAAAACAGACAGAAAGAATTGAGGAATGAACAAAATAAAGAAAAAAACAAAGGACAGAAAGAATGAATGAAAGAAAACAAAAATAAAAAGAAATTAAAAACAGACAGAAAGAAATAACAAAAGACAGACAGACAAGAAAAAAGTAAAAAAAAAAATGAAAAAAAAAAAAAAAAAAAAAAAAAAAAAAAAAAAAAAAAAAAAAAAAAAAAAAAAAAAAAAAAAAAAAAAAAAAAAAAAAAAAAAAAAAAAAAAAAAAAAAAAAAAAAAAAAAAAAAAAAAAAAAAAAAAAAAAAAAAAAAAAAAAAAAAAAAAAAAAAAAAAGACAGACAGGAAGCGCAAAAGTAAGAAAGAAGGAAAGAAAGACAGAAATGATTGAAGAAAAAGCAAAATACAGAAAAAACAGAAATAACAAATTAAGGAACAGAACAGACTGAAAGAAATAACAAAAGAAAGACGAACCAAAAGGATGAAAGAAAGAACAAAAGTAAAGCGTTAAAAACAGGTAGAAAGAAATAACAGAAGACAGACAGACAAAAAAGAAAAACGATGGGTAAAAAGAAATACATGAAAAAGAAAAAAAAAAACAGAGACAGAATGAAAGCACAAAATAAAGAAAGAACTTCAGTCTACCTGTTTATAAGGGTGTATTCTCCATGCTGGCTGGTCAGGTCTTCTCTCCTGAGATGTATAACTGGGATTAACCGGTAACTGGCTGGGTGGAGTGAGGAAGAGGATGTTGTCTCAGAAAGGTTTTAAATATGAAATGTCACCAATACATTTCATCCGTCTCATCTTTCAAAAAAATCTCAGCCGCTGACGTGTCTGAAGGTGAGAGAGATGCTACCTGCTCGCATTAGCGTTGGCTCACCTGTGCGCAGGTACGTGACGTGACCAATCACTCCCCAGGGTCATTTGCATAAGGGTGTTTATGATGTTGGGATGGGTTATTGCTAAGTAACATAAATGTTCGCAGACGATAAAGACACTGGCTAAGGTGAGTTAGTCCACTGTAATTTGAGGAGCATCAAGCTGTTGTTTGGTTTTGTTTCTTTCTTGACAAACGCGAAAAGCAGACAGAAATGTCGCTAAACCAGTGTTTCTTGCCGGACTTCAAAGCTATTTTGAGCTTGATCATCACTTTTGTGTGTGGGATAGCAAAAATGATGCTCTACCAAAAAACGTACACACACACCTACTGAATTTAGTACATATAGTAATCATTACATCTATCTGTATAATCACACACACACACACACACACACACACACTAAGCTCGATGTAGAAACACTTCAGCTCTGAAAACAGATAAATGGACATATATTAAATATTGTTATTTATTTATTTAAAATGTTTTAGCTCAAAACTTCTTCTAGTGATTCTTTTTCTTATTTTGAATGTTAAGAAATAAATTAGAAATGCTCTATGTGACCAAATCTTGTAAACATTTTTTCAACATCCTTCATTCCACCTCAGCATCACTATGAGATGTACAAAAAGTGAATCCTGTGATGATTAATTTTTCAAGGTTTCTTTTACGTGAAAAGGAGTGTAGTATACATATAAGAAACGTACCGCATCACTAAAAGCACATCAATTTGTTTATTAAAAACTATTTTCCCCTTTCCAACTTTTGAAAATTCCAATGATTTAAGACTTAAGACCAAAGTCATTATTATTTACCAACATTCTTTCAAATTATTCTCTTCACATCACGTTCCTTCGAAATGTTTGCTATGGCATAGGTGTACGACAAAGCCGTTTGACAGTCTAATGATTTTTATTTAAAAGAAGAAACGAGACAGATTTAAAACGTGACAAAGATAAAGAAAGTGAACGGTAGCCTGGATGTAGAGAGGAAACAAAGAACCGGGCTAAGGATGGTAAGCAAGATCACGTGTCCTTACGATGAAGATGTGACTGAAATTAATATCTTAAGGAGAACGCGTCTTCTCTATTATGCGGCAGTGGTGTAAAGTACTTGAGTAAATGGACATGTTACTTAAGTATTTCTGCCTACGTTGTACTTGTACTGAGTATAAAAAATATAAGCAACTTTTATTTTCTACTTGACTACATTTGTGTTTTGTACCTGTACCAGTATCTGTACTCTTTACTCCACTACATTTGAATGGACTCTTATCGTGATGGGAGCTATTCATCAGCTAAATTACGTGAACGTGAATTAGCGGTTGCAGTTTATTGTCTATTTATCTAATCTATTTTACTCTACCATTTATAACATTGAGAATTTCATTTCTATTTTAGGAATTACGTAAAACCTCATCAATTAATAGTTTCTTGTTTTTCACATTGCAGCTACAAAATATAAAAAAAGCATCTGATAATGATTCATGTTTCATTAGCTCTAGTGGTTAATTGTACACATTTAAAAAGTGAAACCAAAACCATGTCTGTTACGATTCCATCAAATGAAGCTAATTACACTGAGCTTTAGTCCGTTCGCCTATACGCCGTGGATCGACTTCCTGTGTAAGTGTGTTCCTTGGAAACATCTTTGGAAATCCATCTCAATCATTTCATATTTCAAATATAGCCTGAAGAATTTTCTCTAACGATAATATGAACGTTCCAGTGTTTGTCGAGCGATTTTCCTAATCTGTTCCTAAAATGAAGACTGGTATTTCTAGCAGTCTGTCCGGGTGATAATATAATATAAATAAACGTCACTTCCTTCTTCAGCTAATCCTTTCAAAGTACTTCATAAAGGTTTTGCTTTTTGAAATATTCATGTCCGGTAAAAGCAGGAAGACGTTCCCAAATCAAATATTTGCTTGATTTATAAAAACATTTACGGTATATACATTTTTAAAAATCATATATATACATATGTTTATACAATTTAACCAACAATTGTTTTGTTTAAATGTGTATATACAATGTGTGTGTGTGTGTGTGTGTGTGTGTGTGTGTGTGTGTGAACAATTTAAAGTGGCTTTACACAAAATATGCATTATTTCAATATAACAGATAACATTACAATATAACAATATAACATTATTTCAAACTAAAACAGATAATGATTGATGGAAAGGTTGCACAAACGACAAAATAATATACAAATTATTTCCCGCCACCACACCTGGCTGATTTAAATGTAAAATGACCACACCCTTTCTTGTTTGATATCAAAGATTAAGAGGGTGAGTTCACATCAGAAAGGTTGGATCAGCTGGTCATTCCAGTCTGGTAAGATCTGATCCACATGACGTTTAAGTGGTTGAGCCGGAATTACATGACTTTCATGAAAATAATTTTTAACACGATTAACAGAACACTGATGTGTTTTAATAAGCGTGAATATGCAAAAATTAAGTCTTGCTTTTTTGTTGACCAGATTTAGCAATTGCATGTTTTATTTATTTGTGATAAGCAGTGTTGTACTGTAATTTATATTGCGGTATACGTACATGCTTGAAAAAAAAAGATAATGAATATAAAATATTATAATATTAAATAAATCAATTTCATTTTCATCAACATGCGAAACATTTTAAAGTTAACTTGAGTAACAATTTGTAGCATGATGATATTTATTGAAAATAAAACAATTACGATAGTTTAAGGGAATCATACTTTTACAGTATGTTAGAAACCGCACAGCAGCCAGTAAAAGTAGGTTTTTTTTCAGTGTGTTAAACAGACCCAAAGATTCTGGATGCGACAGTCCTTGCAATTCCAGTGAATCTCGTAGTGTGTGTGTGTTTAGCACCGGTTTGACTTGTTAAAATGCAGAGTACCGTATTGTCTTATGTTACATCCACTTTCCTTTCCTTTTACAGGTTTATGCCTATGCGTATAGAAAATACCTCAAGTCTCAGCTCTGTGCCAACATCACGAAAGAATAACGCTACTTTATGGTTTTTAAATCCCAAAAATACTTAAATACTCATAAAAATACTTAAAATCAACTTAAAATTAAAATTTAATGTGTAAAAAAAAAAAGAGAATTATTTTACAAAAAAACCCCATAATAATCTCGATTTTAAAAATTCTGTACAAAAAAAATTACATTGGCTTTCAAAGTAGATTTAAGGGGTTTCATAAAGAATGACAATAATACACAACATGATTTCAGCTCGTTCTCAGTCCATGTCTATGGATCTTTGAAGCAAATTCTTCCGCCAATCGCAGAGTCTCTGTCAGATCCGTGTCTGTCGATGGCTGACCGACGCCATTAGCCACCACGCTGGAGCCGCCGGCGTTTCCACCCAGGACTTCACACACAGAGAGCGCCCACTCACTGGCCGTAACGGGTGAGCCCTTAGACACACAAAGAAGAAATGACCACCACATCATTACCTTACAAGGGTTCCTAACTTCATACACTTTCTGAAAGACAAAACACACCAACCCTGACAGAAAACGCAAATGAAAGAGTCCAAAGACTTTGTTGTGATGATTGAGATAGTCTATAGTTGTCTATAGTTTATGTCGAGAAGTAGTGGGGGTGTAGTCATCAACAGGGCTCATATACGGAAACCGTACTCTCCACCTTTACTTTGCTTTACAGTCATTTGGCAGACACTTTTATCAGAATCAGAATCAACTTTATTACCCAAGTTGCAAGTGACAAGAATTATGTTTGGTCTGATTCCGCTTTTTCCCCTCTATTTTGCAGATATTAACATAAATATATAAACAAATAATTACAAAAATGAAAAAGTGAAGAAGCAATTTGTCTGAAATAGGCAGTAGATCTACTGCCCATTTCAGTAGGCAGTAGATCTATCTACAGTAGATGTCCACACAGGCTAAATAAAGAAACTTACTAGACAGAACAGCATGACAGTCAGTGAACACAAGACAATTTTTTTTTAAGTTAAGATGCTGGTGAAAACTCAGTTTTTAGTGCTTTTTTAAACGTTGAGAGGGTTCGACGTGCACTTATCTGGATTCCACTGTATATTTACATTTGCAAGCACTTCTTTTCAAATTCAAGCATTTTCAAGGCCTTGAAAACACATTACTGAAACATTTTCAAGGATTTCAAGCACTCGTAGGAACCTCAATTACATCACATCTATAACATGACATTATAACTGATTAACCATAATGGTCTTTTTTCCTAATGAGCTTTACCTTTGGTACTTGGCAAGCGCAGAACACCTTTCCTGTTTGCTGTGGGTAGGACAGGAGCATCACCAGAGAGTTTGGAAAAGCTTTGCTTAGCAAGTTGACGGTCTTCATCAGAACCTGAAGTTGATCATTTCATGTGAACGTTGCAAATCAACACATAGCATCAATAATTTTTCTGTAATAATAATAAAAAAAAACAAAAAAAAAAAAAACACACTGATTTGGAGTCTGTGTGCAGTAAGTCAACCAGAATGGTTTTGTCGGAGTGTTTGCTCAACAGCTCTTTCGCCTTCAGACCAGCCTGAAAACCAACAAAAATGCAGCATTATTTGAGATGCAAATCAAAAAAACAAAACACACACACCAAAGAAACACAAAGAGAAGAAAAGACAATCATCATTTGTAACACTTAAAATGTTAAAACTGCTAAAAAATTTTTTTTTGCGTATTTACACAAATATAAGCACTCCCATGATTTTACATGGCACAGAATAAAAAGTCAAAATAATTTTTTTTCTAACGTTTCTGGTTCAAATACATTAATGTTCTCATAAAAATACTATTTTTTCTTTATTTAACAAACCTAACCTGTGACTTGTATCATTTTTATATTGTTTTACTTGAAAAATAAATAACAAAAAGTCTATTTTAGTGGTCTGTACTTCATTTCCCAAGTTCCTTTGCTGTCCAGTCAGACTCCCTAAATGCGCAGAGCAATTGTTTCAAGCTCCGGCCTGTTTAAATAATAATAATAATAATAATAATAATAATAACAAAAAATGCATCCCTCTTTATTCATCCCTCACTGGGGAAATTCTTTTTTTCTCTGCATTTATCCCATCCGAGCAAACTCGGGGTAGTGGGCACCCTTAGCTGCTCTGTCTGCCAGTTTGTTTCCTTGAAGACAAGTGTGAAAAGTGTATTTGTACTTGAGTTTTACCTTTTCACACTTTTAAAAATGAAACTGAATTGATATGCCTACCTCTTTGATCTCCATTTTTCTGATGGTGGTGTTGGTGCTCCTCTGTAAAGTCTTCAGCCGGACCTGTAACTCTCTTTTCTGCCACTGTGGCATGGCTGTGCTTTCAACTACCTGGAACACACATTTAGAATGCTCATTTTCTGTTGGACATCTGCAGTATTGACCAGGTTACGCACGTCTGTAAGATGGCCGACATCTCTAGAGAGTCTCTGTGCAGCTGGTAGAAGAAGATCGTGCTCAACTTTTACACGAGCCTCCAACGTATCAACTTCCTCCTGTGTAGCCCGGCCGGCTTCACGCGCCTAAATGAGAAGATCAAATTCAAGTGGAGAAGATTAAAATAAAAGTTGGGACTTGGGACTCTCATCTACTACACATCCGAACCTTTTTCGCCTCATCGCCAGTAACAGCAACAATCCGGCTGATGCCTTTAATCATCTGATGCTCCAACACAATCACAAGGTCCTTGATTTCTCCAGTTTGCAACAAGTGCCTGAAAAAAAAAATGCTTTGACTGTGCAGTGGATGCGATGCAGAAAACATCTTGAAAAAAAAAAAACGTACGTGCCACAACAAAGTTCCACAGACACGTGTGTGTCCGTGCCTGATGTTAGCATGTGTGAAACAGGCCGACCGATAGACACCACACGCACTGGGTCTGGATAAACCTGACAAAAAAATAAAAGTACCATATTTTTCAGACGACAATTTTTAAATCCTAAATAAAAATGTATATACTGTAAATTGTATTGTGAAACAATTTTGCAACAATATTTTCACAAAGACACGTTTTGTAACTCGGAACTTTCATTAGTTGAGTCAATTGTAAGTTGAGGTATCACTGCATATTGAATAGATTTGTATTAATAATTTAATTTTTTTGGTTTTTGGTGCGTCTTAGAAACTTTTTAAGACTTTATGGATTACCTGTTCATGTTTTTGTTTCTGTTTAGACATTTTGCTTTAAAAAAACAGAAAAAACATACCTCATCTACGGTCCTCAAGCCTGGGATTAGTTGGCATCTAGACAGAGGGACTTCCTCTATATAAATCGTTGCATTTTCTTGTATGATGTCTTGCATCAGTTCCTCAACTTGCTGAAGCTCAGAAATGCTCAGTGACTTCTTCATACAAATCAAGAAAATAATTTATTTGGTGTAATGATTCAACCAAGTAGCCAGCCACACAAAAAAAACGTACCTTTGAGCTAAAATCAAAGCGCAGGCGGCTGGGAGTGACGTGAGACCCTCGCTGGCTAACACCAGGGCCGAGTAGTTGACGCAGAACAAAGTTCAGTATGTGCGTGGCGGTGTGGTTAACCATGCACCCGAGACGCTGACCCTACAGAAGCAAACACACAACAACCCTGTCTCAAAATCATGGCATTACTGTAGCTACTGTATTTAGAAATCAGAAACTTTATTGCAAGTGACGAGGAATTTGGGCAAAACTTCCAAAAAAAATGGCTAAAATAAATTAAATCTGGCTAAAATTAAGTTACGTTTCTCCTTAAATACTTATCTTTCTCTAATTAACAAACCTAACTTGTGACTTGCATTACTTCAATGTCATTTTACTTGAATAACAGATAAAAAAAAAAAAAAATTCTATCCTCTGACAAATTTATTAGAAGTATTGTTTTTGATTGTGTTTGTTCCCTGGTTTTGACACCTTGCCTGCGTTTTTGACTGTTCGCTTGTGGATTTTGTTTGTAACTGATCTGCCAGATGCTATTTGGTTTGTCGTCTCTGTCTGTTCCAATATTAAAGACATTATATAGTTTATTTTTATTTCACGCAGTGCTATTTAGCCACTGTTAAGGGTAAAAAATATATAAAAGTATATATGCACAAGTCTACCTTGGAAACCATTATTTAAAAAAAAGAAAATACAAAGCACAGAAGGGCACCGCTACAAAACAACGTCACATTTCCATTTATTTACGTGCATATTTCCATATATTAACGTGCATCAAATTTAAGCACTCCCTAATTTATTGAGCGTATAAAATTGTAAAAAAAAAAAAAAAAAAAAAAAAAGGTGCTTATATTTTATTATATTAAATACCTCATCTACACAAAGCTGCACGTGGTCTCCAGTTCTCAAACCGTCTTCTGACGTGAGCTGATGCACCACATAACCTCCAGACAGACGAACACACTCTACAGGATACAGCACATCCTAAACAACACAAGTCATTACTTCATTTAAATTGCTTATAAAAAAAAAACAGAATATCAATCACAGAGGAAAACCAACCTCCAGTCCGTCCTTGACAAAGTAACCCTGGTCATGTGCCTGTCCACCTTGCTCGGGGTAAAAGTTAGTCTTGTCCAGGATCACACCACAGCGCTGACCTTTACACACTTCTGACACCAGACGTCCTCCGCAGTACAGCGCCAGCACTTTTGCTCTGCACGGCTCAAACACTGTGAGGAAAAAAAATGTATTTACTCAGTCGAACAATCTTCTGACCTTCTACGTTGCTGTAAATACCGTATTGTCCATCTGGCTTCACACTGTAGGAATATTTTGCAGAGTCGTTGGTATAAGGAACTCCTCTGTTTTGTAGCTCTGCAAGGCTATGGAGATCCAACTGATCCAGCTTGTTGTCAAAATCTTCTTCCGATCGAGACCTCAACTGAGAATAAGTGTTACTAAATTGTAGAGTATGTAAAACAGTTATATCTTTAGTTAGTAAGGAGCATAGAGATGTGTTTAAATCAGCACCTTGTCATTTTCATCTTTGAGCATCTCTATTTCTTTTTTAATAATACTCTTTCCTCTCTCCTCCAGCATCAGGTCAATGAGATCAAAAGGGAAGCCCAAGTTACGATGTAGTGACCAGGCAACCGAGGCTGAAAAAGAAAAAAACACACAAAAATAAAATAAATAGGTGGTTGATGTAAATCCACTCATAGTTACCATCATAACCATTCTTCCGTAGTTAAATGGTGATGCAGTAGTGTGTAATGCATTTACTGTCTAATTCTATGATAACTGGCTTATGATTCTCTTCAAACAACCGTTTTAAACAACTGTTCTTTTGGATCTCTGATTAAAGAAATGTAAATGAGGTTAATAAAACACAATGTCTGTGGAATGTTCAAAGTGCACACTCTTCCTAAAAATATGTCGGCCCAAAATAATATTTCGGCCCAATAGGTTTTCCTTTTTTTTTCAACATAGCATATTTTGATACAATGTAAAACAATGCATTACCAAATCTCTCTATAAACAACAACACATCAACAATGCATTGACAAATCTCTCTCTCTCTCTCTAGAGAGTTCGAAAGATATAGATTGTATATAAGATATATATTTTTTTCTACATCTAAGTTTGAGTTTTTAGAAAATCAATTATATCCTCTAAATTACTACATACACTACAAGATATGAATCAAAGTGTTCCAGGAAGAAGCAACAAACAGGAAAAGCAAGATTTTACCAGGGAAGACAGATGATTCACTGGTCATATTGCTGAGAGTCCTGTCAATCACCCTTCGACCCTGCTTAAGCGAGGACAAGAACTGGACCTCGTTCTGATTAATGACCTCCATTATCTGATGATGAGGCATAAAATTGTAATGAAACATAAAAGTCAAATCCCATCAAATCACTTTTACTGTCACATCACCAACAGTGTGTGAGCTGCGGTGAGTGAAAAGCTTAGGAGCAAACTACAGACAGTACAGACGTACAGTGCAAAATATAAAATACTGTCAAGGCTACGATAATAGTAAAGTTTTTATGTTATAATTAAAATGTTCAGCAGCCTGACTTTTTTATATTAATAATAAAAGTTCTGCTATTCCCAAACAAAATATTAAATATACATTATACCGTATAATGTTTTATGTTTATTATTATGTGTGTGGTGTAAAATATTTAGTTATGTATATTTATTTATTTATTTATTTATATATAGTGTGTGTGCAGTCTTATTTATGTTTATGTTCATCTATGCATTTTTTACTTGTTTTTTTTAATATAGATGTGTTTATATATTGTATTCTCTATTCCTCTATGTATTCTGTCTGCTCAATTTTTCCACTGTGGGACAAATAAACGCATTTTCATTCATCATTCATTCATTATGTTTACATATATTATGTTACAAGGACATACACACCCTCTCTGATTCAGAATGCAATTCAGGATAGGCATCCCCCTATAAAGAAAAAAAAAGTAACAATGGTATCAATACCAAGAAAAATAATCCCTAATAATCTAACATGTACACACCAGTATGTGAGCTACGGTGGGCACCAGACCGGCCAGTGCGCCCTCAGGGGTCTGTAGAACCTCAGTAGAAAAACGGACAGCACGCCTGAGTATACGTCTTAACACCAGTCTATGGCAAACACAAGAAAAGAAGTTATAAGCAGTTCATTTTAGTAATAAAAATAAAGAAAACTGAAACGTACTCAGCGCCTGTCATGCCTGGATAAACTCCGTCAGCAATACACACACAAAGCGTGCGGATATGGTCAGCCACGACCCGATAGGCCATATCTATCCTACCAACGTCCGCTTGTCCAGTCCTTCCCTGATAGGCTGGAGCTTTAGAACACTAATGCAAAGTTAGAAGAAAAAAAAAAAGCGTGACAAATATAATCTTTCACAAATACACTATGAGCATTATTAAACTATGAGAATAATTCTAAATGTTCACAGAATATAAGACATTCAATGCATACTATTTAATTAGCAAAATACGCAATTGAAATATTCTACATTTAAAAAAAAAAAACATAAGAACATTTTAAATGCCTTTGGTTGTGTTTTATAACATTTTTTTTAAGATTATTTTGTTATTATTTTATTAAAAAAAAATGTATTTGCATTTTTGATTTATGCAATTTTCCCTATGCTGGGATAAATAAAGATATTTTCAGTTTCACTTTCAGAAAATCACCTGATGAATCGCAGACAATAAAGCAGTGAAGATGTCCGTGTCATAATTGGAGCGTTTTCCCTGAAGTACAGTCAGTAGACGCTCAAGTCCCATCCCAGTGTCTACGCTACGCTGGGGTAAAGTCCGCAGGCTGCCATCTGCCTCCCTGGAGACACAATCAAATCACATTTTACTTCCGGAAGCATCTATGATAGTGCAAACAAGAGGAAGTACACAGAACATTTAGTTGTTAAATGTCCTCTTACCTTTTATACTGCATAAATACAAGATTCCAAATTTCCACCACATCAGGACTGTCCGCATTAACCAGGGCGGCAGCATTCCGGTTCCCAATATGATCGTAGTGGATTTCAGTGCATGGCCCACACGGACCGCTCTCACCCATCTCCCAGAAGTTGTCTTTCAATCCGAATGGCAACACATGATCCGGCTTTAAGCTGTTGCAACAAACAACAAGTAAAAACACATTTATATATAAAAAGGTGAATGAAGAGTAAACAGAGATGAACACACAAACCCCATGTTGAGCCAGATATGCCGTGTTTCCTCATCAGCAGAGAGACCGCTACCTGCATCCCCGGAAAAGTACGAGACATAAAGCCTCTCAGCAGGAATGCCATACTCCTCCGTTAAAAGAGACCAGGCCATTTTGCAGGCTTCTTCCTGTTGGGTTTTTAAATATACAAATTATTTATTCTGAAATAAAACCCAAGCTATAAAGTAGGTTGTCAAGCTGTGGTGTAAAGAACTTGAGTACTAAAATAGACTTCATTACTTGAGTATTTATTGGCAACTTATAAGCAACTTTTACTCTCTACTTGACTACATTTGTGATTGAGTATCTGTACTCACATGTGAACTAGAAGTTGCACTTCAATGCACATTTGAGTTTGATTGACATTATCGTCTTTTTTTTAATATCTATTTTGTTCTGCCATTTTGAAACATTCAGGTGTTAAATTTAATTTCTATATTAGGAAATAAAGTCTCATAAATAGAGAGTTTTTCCACTTTTTTGGTGTTTTATAAGCCTAAATTCAGTATGAGTAAAATACTCAAGTTTATTTAAAATCTGATACATTACGACTTTTATTTGAGTCTTCTTGGAATTGATGACTTGTAACTTGTAAATGAGTAATTGTAACAATAAGGTTAAAGGTTGAGTACATTTACTCAAGTATGACTTTCAGATTTTTATAAACTTTAGGAGGACTTTAAACAATCCTGGCAATTCTGTCATCAAATAACTCAACCAAACCTTAAAATAGTCTCCAAATGACCAGTTGCCCAGCATCTCGAAGAATGTGTGATGGTACACGTCTCTTCCAACATCCTCCAGATCGTTGTGCTTTCCTCCGGCTCGGACACACTTCTGACTGTTCACCACACGCCGGTATGACGCCATTTCGCTTCGGGGGTCCACGCAGCCCAGGAAAATCGGCTTGAACTAAGGAACACAGACTGTGATAACTAACTAGGCTTTTACTTTACAATCACATCTTTATTCTAACCTGATTCATGCCCGCGTTGACAAACAGGAGGCTCGGGTCTCCTCTCGGTCGCACCGGGGAGGACGGTACCACTCTGTGTCCATGAGCCTCTTTAAAATAGTCGATAAACTTGAGCCTCGCCTGATTAGACGTAAATCCTGCATGTGATCGGAAGCAATACCGGTTCGTGCATGATATGTTACTTGTTAAAAAACATTCTAATTTGGCGCTTGAAAGGGCACGGGGAAGGCGTTTTGACAACACCGTGCGCGCTGCCATTTTGACTGCGTCACAGCTTCAATGACCAATCAGCGTCGAGAACCGTCGAAACTTTGTGCAATGATAAAGATGATTTTATAAATACTTACATGTGTTGTTTTACTATTTTAATCATTATTATTTCAGAAATAATGACAAGTCATGTTGTAAAATTCACATTTTATTAATGATGTACGTATATTTTTTTATTTTTGTTTACTCACGCAGGTCCACATTTCATTACTTTATTCTGAAAAGTTTTTATTCTCGTATAAGAGCATTGAAATAAAAAACTAAAGACTAATTGCACATTTTTGTCATACAAATACGTATTGGAGAACATTACTAAGGTTTTACAGAAAGCTAATTGCTCCAACAAAACTAATAATACAATTTGTTTTAATGACACTGTTGTATTCCTTTGCTTGTCAAACGTTTAAAAATGCAAAATAAAATGAAATGAAATAAAAATAAAAAGAATATTGTACAAAAACATGTACAGGTTTTGTTGTTTGGCTGCTGCTAGATTTTTTTTTGTTATACAGACGTCCCATCTTTTGACTCTTCAGCTCCCTGTGAACAGAAAATGTGAAATTATTGTTTTAATAAATATCTGTGCAAGTTTTATTGAACTTTCTTGTGTAATGAGAAACACACCGTGCCCTGCGTCTCTTCCTGTTGGTTCTTAGCTTCTTTTCCGCTAGTAATATCTTCCTCAGAGCTTTTCTTAAGCTGCATTGGAGTTGGTTCCTGATTTTGACACACACACACGCACGCACACACACACATAAATATTGAATTTACATTTTCTATCAGAAAAATTCTAAACTAAAACACAATGTGCTAAAAGTGAGCTTCCAATGACATATATATATATATATATATATATATATATATATATATTTTTTTTTTTTTTTTACTTTATACTCAAAATAAAAGGGTAAATTCTTGAACCTATGAGTAACAGTAAATATATTTAAATAAAACTTAAAACAGAATTATAGTAGTACATTTTACTAAAAAAAATGTTTTAAAATGTTGCTTTGTATGAGAATTTTTCACTATGAATGTCTGATTTGACCCACCACAGAAAGTTCTTCTCTCTCTCTGTGAGCCTCAGCTTTAGCCAATAGCAGTTGGTTCTGAGTATCTGCTAGCAATTTCTTAAGCTTGAAAATAAAAAAAGTAAGACAGATATAATATAAATATGATTAAATATTATTGAATACAAATAATAATAATAATAATAATAATAATAATAATAACAACATTAAACTTAATTAGAAATAAGAGAGCTGGTTGCTGCACCTGCGATATCTCCTCTTCATAGGCCTGACTGATAGTGATGGTCTCGAGTTGCTTCTCCAGCTGTGCTTCCATTAGCATCACATGACCTTTCAGCTGCCAAGGACAACAAATTGTAAACATAAACACCGCTAAAATTACACATTTAAAATAGTAAACCAATAATAAAAGCAAACCTGTTCAGTGTCTTCTCGCTCAGCTTTAAATCCCCTTATCATCTCTTCTAACATCTTCACCTGATCTAAAGACTGATACAATACAGAAAATGAATCAAACTTTATTAAATTATTGTCTTGAAATCCTTAGCATTTTTAACATTAGGTTATGTCAAACCGCTTGTCTTTGTTCTTCAGCATTGGTCATTTGTGACTTCCAGGCCAGTTCTTCCTCTTCCTTGCTTTTCTGCAGTACCTGGAGAATGTTCTCCTGTTCAACACACAGTACATGCACAATTATAAGAAATGTCTACTTACAAAAATAAGCACAAACTACATGTATATATCAGTCAAAAATGTCTCACCTTTTCACTCAATTGTGATTTGTACTGCAAACACTCGACCTCGAGTGACCTCTGACCCTCCTCAGACAAGGTCAGCTTCTGCATCATTTCCTAAAACACACAAGTATGAGCAAAAGCCCATCTATAGCCTAATCTATAGTCCATAGTCGACACAGATGTGATCCTTTACCTTCACATCTGTGTTGGCCAGAGCTGCGTGAGCTTCGTGAGTAAACGTCTCCAGCCAGTTTGTCTGCAAAACACACACATCACAAATACAGTGAGTGAAATTTACGTGAAAAAATGTACACTATAATTAACATTGTATCATTTTCTTTTATTTTACCTGATTTGTTTCAACGGGGATGTTGGGGAAAAGGCTCTTTAAGGTGTTTGTGATGTTTGTATTGAGGAAAGACAGCTGCTCTTCAACTTCACTCTACACACACACACACACACACACACATAAATGTTTTATTCTTACACTAAGATGGTATTTTATGAGAACTTACCCGAGCAGACTTGGCTTGGCTCAATCGTTCTTCAGAGAGTCTCTCGGCAGCGGCTAAAGCCTCCACAGCAGCGTAGTTCTTCTCACGCAGTTCCTGAACATACATCGGGGGAAAAAATAGGTGAGTTTGGATGGATGGATTAGAAGGTTTTTTTTTCAGGTTTTTTGGCATTTTCACATGTCAAAGATATGAAAAGACTGACATGGCTTTTGGTCTTCATTTGTTCCATCTCTTCTTTAAGTTGTTGGAGTTCCTCTTCCAGAGAGATCAAATGGGCATCTTTCTCCAGACTTTTAAATACATAAAACAGTTTTAAAATACAAACTCAGAAATTATATTTTACCCAACTAAGTTGAAACACACTTACTTTTCAAACGCAGGCTCGGTTTCAGTGTTCTCAGCCTGTGAATATCGATTAATGAAGACACATTAATGAACATCTTTACTTTAAATTTATACTCTATTTTTTAAGCGTTACTTACACTTTTACAAGCATCCAGCTGAGTTTGGAGGACAACTGCCAAATCCTCCTTATCTTTAAGACTGATAAAGTAAAAGGACATGAAAAACGGACTGAGAACATTAATCTACTGACAATTGTGTGACAAATATTTTCTACCTTGATTCGAGTTGTTCAATCATAGAAGCGTATTCTTTCCGTGCTGTGTCAGCCTCGTTTATTCTAAAATAGTTAAAGTCATACATAAATACAATATCATCACACACATTTCTTTGCATTTTTTTACCTTCTCGTTTTATTTGACTTGCTAGATTATAAATGATAACAAAACATCTATATTTGTCATTTAATTTTAGAAACATTAATAATAGTAGAGTGGAAATAATAACAACAACAATAATAATACATATATTATTATATAATTTAATTAAATATGTACTTGCTGTTTACGAAATTTGTTATTATTCATGCATAACTTGACACCTTACTATATTTTTATCTTTTAAATAAAATGAGGACATTTCGCCTCAAGTTAACCAAACTCAATGACTGTCAGAACAAATTTGCAGTATTGCAGTGGTGCAAAGTACTTGAGTACATGGGCTTACTTTACTCAAGTATTTTTTCTGGCTACGTTGTACTTGTGTGGATTATAAAAAAAGATAACTAACTTTTACTCTCTACTTGACTCCATTTGTGTGCGGTTCATTTCTTGGGCGGACGAGGTTGGCTGTTTATCAGCTAAATCATGTAAATTAACGGTTGCACTTTTTGCACATTTGAGTTGGCCGAGACTGACTTTTTGTTCTTTTAATCTGATTTGTTCTGCCACTTTGAAACATTGAGGTGTTAAATTTCACTTCAATATTAGAAAATAAAGAGTTTCTTGTTTTTCCACATTTCTTGTTGTTATTGCTCTTATTAAATTGGATACTTTAAAACTTTTACTCAAGTCTTTTTGGAATTGATGACTTATAACTTGTAATGGAGTAATTTTAATAGTAAGGTATCCATATTTTTACTCTGGTATAGTTTTCAGGTACTCTTTACACGTCTACGCACCTGTTTTGATTTTCCTCCGTCTGCGCTTTCTTCATCGACTCAAGCTCCTCTTTAACCCGAGTCAGCTCCTTCTCCTGTGATGTCAGCTGATCTTTACTCTCTTTCAGACTGCAAACCAACCAGCAGTACAGTTACCATAAATGAAATATTATCTGAAATTCCAATGGCACCTCAGAATCCGCCGTACCTGATCCTCAGCTGTTCAACCTCTTCCGAGTTCTCCTTTGATAAAAATAATTCAGAAAAATGCATTATCTCATCTTAAAACAACAACAACAACAACACAATATAGCTTTTCTGAAATGTTTTTAGAGTTTTTACCTGGATCATAGCCTCAGCAAGCGAATCGTTCTTCTCCTCTGTCAACTGTGCTCTCACTTTCTCAAGCTCTTCACGTGTGTCTTTCAGCTCCATCTCTGTCGCACTTATGTGATTCTGCAGATCTGAAACAGATATTTAAGCTGATTAAGCATATGAAGAACATATGCTTATCTTCAGAACACGTCCAGGACTCATGAAAGATGTGGAAAGGGTGAATGGACGGACGGACGGACATAGACAGACAGACAGACAGACAGACAGACAGACTGACAGATTGACAGATTGACAGATTGACAGATTGACAGATTGACAGATTGACAGATAGATAGATAGATAGATAGATAGATAGATAGACAGACAGACAGACAGACAGACAGACAGAGAAGGGGATTGACAGACAGACAGACAGACAGAAAGAAAGATAGACATAGTAGACGCGTAGATTACACAAATAGAGAAAACAGAGGTAGATTCTTAGAAAAACAGAAATACGTAGAGAGAGAAGGGTGAACGGATGCACAGACGGACAGACAGAGATATAGACAGACAGACAGACAGATAAATCTCATCTTTCTAGTTGTGTTTAAAAAAAAGTTTGAAACTTTTTGAGAATAGACAGAAGAAAACAGAAACACAGTGGTTACATGTCAACCGAGTTCAACATAAAAATTGGCTTGAGGGCAAGAGCGTGGAACAGCGGCCCTCATGCGCACTAATTCACTGGAATCTGACTGCACACTCGACACTTGATACTAGATGAGGATGTCGATGAATGTATTGGCTAGACATAAGACCTGTCTGTGAAGACTCAATTGTCAAAGACAAATCTGTGAAGATCTATGAACTATGAAGTCATAAACTCAAACTCGACAAATGAACGCAACAAACAAACAAACAAACAAACAAAGCGTATTTAAGAAAATAATAAAACCCCCTCCCAAAATTTTTCTCACACAAAATAGAAATTCTATTAATAGGACCTCACAACTTTCTTGGTTTTCTGAATTTCCAGAAACCTATCATTTCTGACTAAATACTAAAATACTTCTTTTAACAAACCTTACTTGTGACTCGTTCCCATATTTTACTTTGATGTTTTTTTACTTGAATAATAGATAAATGCTAGATATTATTTCTAAATATAGCAGCGTACATCTCCAGTAGGGGGTGCTGTGATTCCACTTGCTATGTCCATATATGACCAATAATACAGCAGTGAGTCGCAGACATAAGTATTTCCAAAGTTATTGTATTTCACTTGTTTTAATTTCTTCCAGGGTTATTTAGCCACTGCTAGGTGTTGCTCTGTGGCTTCTTTAACCTCTAAGGTTTCTTAATTTTTGTAATTTGTATTTTTATTTTTTCACATTACGCAAGGTCATAGAGCAGCTTGTTATACTAAAAGCGTGTACTTTAAATGTGACAAAATTGGCGCTTATATTTGAGAGCAAATTTCAAATAAGTGCATTTAAGCACACACTAATGATATTCTACAACGAAAAAATTGGTGTCTATATTCACGTAAATACAAAGAAGACAACAGAAAAACAAAGGCAAAAACTTTTAGCAAATGTTAGTCAACTCATGAATAAATGTCTACCAACCAGTAAGAGTCTTGGTTTGGTCTTTTGCAGACTGTAGTTGGGCCTGGAGTGCGGCGTTACACTGCTGAGTCTCACAGAGTTTGTTATCAGCCTGATCCAACTTCTCCTGCAGGGTCTGTTCCTTCTCCACATGAGATGCCTGGACATACATAGGTATAAATGTATGCTTCATTAATTAGACTATTCAAATCTCATTTCATTTGAACAGCTACCAAACACAGGGATTCACACACACATCTCCTTCTCAAGACTTCAATCGAAACCCCCAAAGACCACAACAACCTAAAACACACAAATAGAAGCTTACGCGTGTCTGTGCCATGTGCACTTCAGCCGCCTCCATCTTGGCCTCCAGAACCTTCCGCCGCTCTTCTTCCGAACGTTGAGCATTGCTGCGCTCATTTAGTTCTCGTGTGAGTCGCAGAACGTCCTGATGAAGCTTTGCCAACTCAGCGTTTTGCCTTTTTGGGTAAGAAAATAAGAATGAAAATTAAAAAAATGTCCCGTCAATCCATCATTTGTCCCCATGACCTGCTCTTGGCCTGACTGGTGGCTTGGTTGAGGGCATCTCTCAGAATGGAGTTCTCCTGCTGCAGACGGGCCAGCTCTGCATTTGGACCCTTCTCAAACTCGTCTTGCAGGCTTGAGATCTTAGAGCAGATGGAAAATAAATTCACAAACTCTTTCTTTTAATGTCCTGTAAAGCGTCCCCACCTTGCTTTTGAGCTTCTGAATCTCCTGTGCATGTTCCTGGCTGGACGTCTGCATGGACGCTCGTAGAGCTGTGATCTCCTGTCCACGGGCGTCTTGCTCGGACTTCAGTTTGTTCTCAAGAGACGTGTGCTTACTTTTGGCCGAACTCAGTTCCTGTTGGTCAAAGCAATAATTTAGCTCATTTATAATTGTATAACTAGAATTTTTTTAGTTATTCATAATTTATAATCTATAATTGAAAATCTTTCTTCAACGACAAAATAATTGAAAATTGCATAAAAACTGATAATTCTAGAATCACCTAGCATTATATACTGCATGAAGAAAACAAAACGATATATGTCTATAAATAATAAATAAATAGCAATGTGTTATTAATTAAATGTATCGTTAATAATATCTTTAACATATGAATAATATGAACATGTTAATAAATATTAATGTTCATATTGCATGTACCTTGGTTAGCTCATGAACTCGGCTCTTGACTGCAGCGACATTTTCTTGTCCGGCTTTCAGCTGCTTTTCTTTCTCTTCTAGTTGCTTCTTTAAAGCTGCCAGTTGGTCATTTTTCTGTGGCACCTTCAGTTAGAGCGAAAAGAAAAGATATAAATACTAGTAAAAATAATATCATGAGGATCACATTTTGGATTAGTTGCTGTGAACTTGTTCCAACCTTTTTGGAGATGATCTCAATGAGTTTCTGTTTCTCAGATTCACTGAGTGATTGGCTGTCACTGAGGCTGGAGACCAGAGTTTTAAAAAGAGACTTTGGAGGAACATCCACCACCTCCACAGAAACTGTGAAAACACAAAATCAAATAAACAATATGAACATTATAGTCTGATGAGACCTTGTATGGAAGTTTCATTAGATCAGACAAAGCCGAAGAAGGTCTACCCTGCTCAGTCTTCTTCTTGGATCTTCTCTTAGACGGGGTTTCCGGTTTTTCTTCCACCTCTGCTTCTCCGGTCTCTTCTTTAACATCCAGCGTTTTTCCAGAGGCTGGTTCATCTTTTCTCTTCTCTTTTAGAGAAGGAGTCATTACAAAATTTACACTCTGAGCAACTGGTTCAGGAACAGATTGCTTGGTATCAGCTTTTGACTCAGACACCAAAACGGGTTCTGCTTCAGGATCAGAATTTACTTCTGATTCTGCTAATGTACTCAACTCATTATTCTCCACCAAATGTTCTGAGGAAGGTTCAGTGTCTCCTTCAGAGGGTTTTAAATGCGTCTTCTCCTCCTTCTTTTTTGCTTTGCTTTTCTTATCAGATATTTTTTTCTTCTTGTCAGAAAGCGGGGACTGAGCTTTGCCAGCCTGCTGACGTTGTTTGGCGAGGGCTTCCTCATAGGATGTCTCCTTCATGGAAAAGGTTGAGAAAAGTGTAATTCCAACCGCAGAAAACAACATAAAGCCACCAAACACCATGAAACCCAGAGTTTGAGTGTCATATACATCCATTTTCCCAAGGGTTTTGTTATTGATCCTACAAAACACAAAAAGCATGAACACCAAAAAGTAATGTAAATGCTGAATTTCCCATTTTTTCTTTGTTTCATTTTTTCCACAATGTCACAATTGTATTATGATTCAAAATTACATACATTTGTTTTTATATTTTATCCAATCATTTTATAAACAAGCAAGCAGAAATCTGACATTTTTATTGGCCATGTTGCAAATGACAACAAGGTATTGAGTGTTATATTATATATTATATAATATATTAACACAAATATTGAAATAATAAAGAAAAACAGCAGCCTGAAATGAAAAAACAAAAAAACAAAAACATAAATAACAATAATTGTACATTCAAGTTCAAGTTAAAAGCTTTTGTTGTCATTTGTACAGTTCCCTATACAATGTTAACAAAAATTGAAATATTAATTCAGTGACAAAATGAAAGGAAACAACGAAACAAGGAAATGACAAATAACATTCTGGACCATTGGAACAAAAAATGTATTTCCTAGTAATGTTTAAAACATTTTGTGTAATATGTCACTCACTCACTCACTCACACACACACACACACACACACACACACACACACACACACACACACACACACACACACACACACACACACACACAGACTAAGGGTAGGTCTGTGTGCAGCAGACCACAATAACCTTCCCCCAACATCAAGTTTATATAAGCCAATACAACTACTGCCTGGAATTTGTAAAGTCGGGTCTCATAATGTCCGCCTCAGTCTCAGTCACCCACCCACCCACCCAGGTAAGAGAGA